>OW679200.1:26650665-27170885 GCA_940337035.1 Agriotes lineatus | reverse complement strand
CTAAATTATTGAGTAAATTGTCAACAAGCCATTTCGTAAACATTTCTGAATTCATCTCCCCATGATAATCTTCCTTCAAAGATTTTGTTGCAAATAACAAAGATGCATTTTTAATTACTCCTGCTGTACACTCAGCATGAACAACAATAAAACGCTTTCCTTCATAATCTTCAGGCGTTCTAATACTTTGAATGTTTGAATCTTGCCATGATTTACCAGGATTTCCTTTAGAATAGATCCAAGTTTCATCCATGAAAACTACTTGCAATGGTTAAATTGATGATAAATTGAGGTTTGCCATATAACTTTTTAAAAACTGAAGATGCGGACTGCAATATTCGATTTTTCAACTAATGCTCTACAATTGTTGTCTTTGACAAATTTAAATCCAAGGTCATATAGAACAACGTTTAAACTGCTTCTGCTTATTAGAATGTGATACTCTTGAAGTTCATCATTTAAAAATTTGAGAGTAATGTGTTCTTCTGGCATAAGAATTAGAATTTATAGAATCAAATAAACTTTATAAGTACGCTTTACGTTCACTGTACATCTTATATACGAGTCGTACAGTTTACCTGATTACCAGTTCAGAAGACTCTGACAGCTCTGCAGTTTTTGATTTCTTGTGAGATCTTATTTTACCATGACTAAATAAAACTGGCTGGTTTCTACTACGAGCCTTGATCCTTTTCACAGTAGAAATTCTCATTCCTAAAGCCTCAGCTGCTCCCTGCAATTATACAATAAGACCGTAAGTACTAAATTAACGTGTCATACCTCTTGCACACAAGATAAAGGGAGTAAATGACCACCATTTTCTTTTTCCTTCTCAAAATAGCTCAAAATTCAGCAACAATTGTTGAGACTGTGAACGCAATGTCTTGCCTTGCACTGACATCTTAATGCGTACAATACCAAGTTTTCTTAGTTCTGAAAAGAACTGCTGCTTATTGTTAGCCAAAACTGTCAAAACACGTTTGTACTGGAACTAACTTCGAAAAATGTTTGTGGACGCATACAACGTTGCCTATATTCCCGGTTTTTTTTTACAAAAATCTGAAATTGTTCGTAAAATTAATCTAATTTATCTGTAATTTCTGGATTAACCACAATCAATTTTTCAAAATAATTTTGCCGATATATCTACTTTATTTACTGTTTACTGATGATATCTTTATTTAATCTACGGATTTATTATTAACGTCGGCAACACTGTATTTTACAGACGCATATCGTGCTAGTCAAATCCACTCCCAAAGACCCAGAGACGTGCTAATGTTATACTATCCTTGTCGCACTAGTAAATAATGAGAGTGATGCATAAAAAAAACGATTTCTGTGGTAACTTCGCGTAACGATGACGCAGGGCTCATATTTGGCTGGATCCATAGTAGTTGTTTTCCTGTATTAGTAAGTATACCTAAATGTAATCTATGGATTTCCTTCAAGCATGGTTCGCTGAAGCAATGAGTTCTGCACAGCAGAGGTTATAATTCTTTTTAGTTTTTGTAGTCACAAGGAACGTAATACATTCAAGGTTACATTTGCCTTTTATTTCTTTTATACAGGGTGACAGGAAAGTCAACCGTGTCACTTCTGGAGATGCTAGGGGACGCTATATGGAGTCGAAAAGTCCTAATCCATTTTTGGCTTAGAAGCATAATTTCTTTAGAATTCACTGTTGAAATTGGTACCGCAAATTTTGTGAACTGCTGTATGGTACCTACTGCGTTTTTGTGTTTTTGATGTTTTTTTGTCAATTAATGCCAATTTAATAAATAATTGCGTGTTTGATTTTGGTTGTAAAAATATACACAGTTTTTGTATATGGTGTTCTGGTGATGTTGGGTCTGTGAGTACGTCGATATTTTGTCTTCATTGTTGGATTTAAAATTATCAAACTCCGTTTTAAAAGTGTTCTCAAAGGTAATAAATTATGTATGTAGACGGCATATGTTACAATTGTTTTTCCAACCTATCTCAAGACACTGCGTCAAGGCTCCAATTTATGGCAAAGTACAGCAGTTCTCAACTTCTTCTTTTTAATTTTCAACATTCCTTTTTACGAAAACTATGCTTCTAAGCCAAAAATGGATTAGGACCTTTCGACTCCATATAGCGTCCTCTAGCATCTCCAGAAGAGACACGGTTGACTTTCCTAACACCCTGTATATTAAGCGAATGCGATGGGTATAGTTTAGTAGAACGGCTGGTGAGCAGACTGACAGATTCTCTACAAGTATACAATAGATTTAGTTAAACAAAATCTTAAAAATTGAATGTTGTTCACAATAATAAAATTGTACATAATATTTAACTTTTTTTAAACTAGAACAATCTGTGTGCTATACTTTCTTGTCGATATGAAAAACTACATTTTAACAGTTACATTCGCAGGTAGAAAATCTATAAATATCTCAAAATAGTTGCTGGGTTTATAATTATTTATTAACTGCTATCAGAGACGTTGTAGTTAAATTAGACAGACTGTTCGATAAAAATGTATAAACTGGTTTTCAGTAATTATAAATACGTGTTTTCAGTGTAATAAAACTGTTTGTCAGTTCATAAAATCGGTAAGTCAATAAAATTTTGCGAAGTTAAATACGCCCAATCAACCCAGTTACTTAATCACGCTGTGGTTTATTAAGGGCCCGTATCATTTATTACTTTTCTAAATTAGACGCCGGGGTGTGCCACAAAAATTCGAGAGACGACGCCCACTATACGATTCACCTGAATACGCCCCCTTAATAAATAAACTGCTCCAGTACAGGTCTAAAGAGTAGCTTCAGCACTGCGAAAACAGGTTGACCTTTCGCCAAAACCAAATAGCGCATGAAGGTGCTCGGGACCTTAGCAACAACTTTGCCCCCTTTCAAAATTTCGATATCTGTAGCCGTTCGAAAGTTACAGGCGATCCAGACAGAAACACGGACACACGGACACACGGACACACAGACGGACGGACAAAACGTTCGCATAAGTACGCTGAAGCTACTAATAAGGAAATCTACATACATGCAATATTCCAAAATCGCAGTTAATAAACAAGAACCTATCGAGAAGCAATTACCATATTTCTTTCAACAATTTTGATATTTACTTGAGTTATTGATATTAGTTTGCGAGGTAATTAATCAAACTTAATCGCGATTCATTTCTGTCCAGAACGTAAATATTGCAAATGTTGCGTTCCTAAGGTACCCAATCACGATTTTTTTATCTAAATTCAAACTTTTACTTTTACACACATTGCATATGCCGCAGCTCATACGAAGCGTTGCGTAAATTTCGACGACTTCTACGGGAAAGCAATTAATTAATGGGCAGCTAATGAGAGGTCAAATGCTGGCCAAGGTTGTCTGCTTCGCCGTTTCTGTTTTCTTGTAGTTACAGTTACTTAGATGTGGGTGGACAACTCCACTTACCGGGAACATCTAGGTCACTAGTATGATTCATTTATTTTCATTTCATCATTATTCAACAAAGATTCTACTTTAAATTCAGATAACGTTAAATTGTCTTGTTGCTGTGGTTCTACGTCGCAATACTTTCTATTATTAGTATTTTTAAACCGTTCAAGTAAATAAATGGAGACGGTTTGTATATTGGGTGAGTCTTTCAGTGCCGTTGTTATAAATGTTATTCTTTTAGCTAAATGATATGGGTTCTGTAGCATTTAATTTTGGAAATTTTCAATCTGTAATTGGTATCTTCTTTTTTAAATTGCCAGTTTATAGGAGAAGCTATTTCCTGTTGTCATTTTGAAAGTTAGATTCTTGAGATTGCCTCTCATGCATTTTTTTGGAGTTTTTTTTTGGTGCACTATTGAAAAGTCGCAGCATTTATGCGATGGTTTTGTGGTTTGCGTTTGCTATAATCTGACTGGTTACACCCGCATCTCACGGTACTTAGGAAGCAACTAACGTTTTGTGGTCGCCTTACGGCTCAGGTATGAAACCATTTTGTCTCACGTACACGTTGTTTGACGTGTTACTGGATTTATTTAAAGCCTTTTCGGTTACCATCAAGCGATTCTTCAAGCCACGCCAAGAGAGTCTCTAAGTTATTTTGCAGTTACCGTCAAATGGACCACCACAAGGTGTTCTTCGAGTTACCTTCAGTTATGACGTTATGAGTAACAATTGAGCAAACTTAGTTCATCAAACTTCCTGAAGCGCAAGTGGAGCTATTCTTAACACCTTTTGCCCATGTGAGTACACCTAACGACCTGTTTTGTCGGCCTACAGCCCTCTTGGCTGAATCGTATTGCATCGTATGCGCTATAGCCTCCTGAAGTGTGGTACAGGTCAGAGATAATTATACCGCTACCTGTGCGTACCTAACTGATGTTGCAGCAAGCCAAATATACGTTCCACGTGGGAACAGACCACCTGGTACTTCATCGGGCATTGCTTTTAATGAAAATTACTTACCGTTTTGATTGGAATCTTGGAATAATTTATAATAATAACGTAATCACCTGTTATTTGCAAAATTTCAATGACTTTAGTTTCATTTATTTGGGTTAATTGGTAACAATTTATTTAGGCTGCAAAATGGCAGATGATTTTTGTGTAGCAGTTAATAGTAAACGGATATTATGAGCTTTGGACTTTTTTGTAGATTTTAGGTCTAGACATTTCAACAAAATCTGTTATTTATCACAAAAACGAATTACAACAACGACACTATCTTTAGATGCACATTTCGATAGCTAATCTGTAATCTTGTACCATTTATGAACGAAGCAGTTGACAAAGCCTCTGCTAGCTTTTTTAACTGTCGACAGAATATGGCGTGGTGTAAGAACCAGGTTAATAAATGCTTCAGGCTTTTCAATTGACCAGAAGGATTAATACAAATTGGGCGCCTTGTCGTTACTCACAACATATAAAAACAAAACTAGCTACTTAAAAATACGCCACCTACCTTTGGTGTTCCACCACATATCTAGATTACTCGCTAGAGGAGTTGCAAAAGAAAACACAAACAAATAATAGCAATAGGGGCATTTATTTAAACCCAAAAATCGCAGTAACACATGAATTATTTGCATTGACCTCAGGCTGTGTTGCAACAAATAAAGTTGTAGTACTATTGCCTATTAAGTGAATTAATAAATCAGAAATAGGAATTAACTTCCAAATATTCAATCTACAAGATTCTAATTATAGCTTAATACATAACTACACGACAACACCTGTGCTTTCGCAATGGGAATAATTCACAAAGCCTAAACCGCGGCTCATAAGTTAGAATGCACATGCTTATTTCAGCAATTTTGAATTATTTAAATTCTCGCTCATTAGCGTTATAAAATATTGAACCAAAAGGTTCATTAAACACGTTCAGTTTCATTTTCTA
Source organism: Agriotes lineatus (assembly GCA_940337035.1). Classification (NCBI taxonomy): domain Eukaryota; kingdom Metazoa; phylum Arthropoda; class Insecta; order Coleoptera; family Elateridae; genus Agriotes; species Agriotes lineatus. Next base: position 27,165,512 of record OW679200.1, on the reverse strand, counting down.
AGATCTTAGTAGGAAATGACATCATTAAGGCCAATGCCTTTGTCGATAAAAAACAGAACTGATAATGGCATGTACTTATATCGAGAGATCAAAAAAAAACCTGTTAACCTCGAATTTGACATTGACTTACAGTGCCACCAACATATTATCCATACGTTTGAATTTCTACAGCCCGGTGAGGATCAGTTTTTTTGGATCTCTTGATAGTTTAAGTTGATGTTGAAGTCCAGCGATCGGCAAGTGGAATCCTGTTGTGTTGCAATTATCCATTAAGACGCTAAGCCTCATTTGGCTACTAAATTCTGAGAATTCCAAGCTCACCACTGTTAGAAGTCAGTTAACAACAAAAGGAAGCGCCACATGTCAAGAATTCCTAACCACATACGGAAGCGGAATCGGAGAACTAAATTAGCTGAATTTTTAGCCTTCGTTTGAGCCCATGTTAGCCCATACAAGACCATAACCCATACTAAACGGTATTAGCTCATACTATCCCGTACAAACCGGCCTAAATATTAGAAATTAGAAAGCGAAATAAACTATGCGAAGCATTCTTACCGAAGGTATATCGGCATAATTGCCTAGAAAACGGCACCGCAGCGGTTTCAATTATTGACAAAGTAAAGGAATCCAGCTTATATACAAATATCAGTACCCAAAGAATATAATTAGATGAGATTTCTTACCTATGCTGAATGCGTCTTACGAAAAACAACACCTAACGGCTTCGCTTGTTAAGCAACAAGGACGGCTGCAGTTTAGCCCAGCAATTCACATCCGAGAGAGCGTGCTTTTCAAAAAGTCGATACTTTTCTAGCTATTCGGTTGTTTGAGCGGCCTACTCGAATCGAAATGCCAAAAACAAGTTTATACTCGAAAACTGCAGGTGTTTATCTGTTAGCACAACCGCTTGCTGCGATAGCTTAAATTCTTTTGCTACAATAATTAGATATAACGTGGTCCAAAATAAGGTGCCAAATGCATTAAATTGAAATTAAATTGAAACGAGGCGTTACAATCTTCAGTAGGGAGCTTTTATATAACTTATGGTCTTTTAGATTACTTGTTCAATTATAAATATGTGTGTTTGCGTTTGTGTTCCCTGACGAAGGTATTATCTACTATTGGTACTAATTTCCATAATTCTGTAGAACCCTTTTGCTACGGAGGACATATTGCTCTGCTGCAATTATCGTAGTTATTTGTATCTTCTCTCGTAGATATGAGTACAACAATCATTTCTTTTACCAAATCACGGATATTTTCGCGTTATTCCATGCTTTTTAAAATGTTATTTTAATCACTTTTCATTATTGTTTTATTTTTTAGGAATAAGAAACAATTATAAAAATATTAAATATGGCAATTAATAGAGTTCTAAAGAAAACTGAATTCTTCAGAAAATAAATAAGATTTTACAAGTTGCAGTTCGTACGAATCTTGAGGTTACGATAAGAATAAATAAAGTTATGAAGAAGCTGCACAAAACGACTAATTAGTAAATTTTCGTTCATTGTGATTATTTTGAAAGGGAAAGGGTTCAAACTGCGTAGGCACTAGGTGAAATAGAAAAAAAAATTAAGAAGTCTTACAAGGGAATTTTTGTTAGATTTAAAGACCTACGTTTTAGATGATTCTACATTCAAGATAATTTTCAGTGAGAATTAACTGTACTTTAAAGTTTTCGTTGAATATAGTATAAATATTGAATAAATGCTTTATCGCATAATACGATACTAAACTTCGCTAAAAAATAAAGTATTGCCGTTTTAAATAAAATTTGTTACATGCTGAAAGAGCCGTAAGTTGGTGTTCACTGTTTATTGAGTTGCACATAAAAACCTACCACTTGATAGTATGGAACCATTCTGGCCGATCGTGATTTCTACTGCTTTTCAAGGCAAGTGTTCGACCAGCGAAGGTCAGGGGTATTTTTTACTCCACTTCTTGAGTACCCGGGGTGAAATCACTATCATTGCGTTTCTTGCTGCGATTGGAACAGCTTAGCTGTTATGTATATATTTATAATTAGTTGAGCGCGCCGTATATTTAAATGCTCGTCAATGTGTTTTTCGAATTTTGTCTATTTATGAGTGTCATTCTAAGCTGGGAGTTCGCGGTGTCGGCTTGGTTTTCGCTGAGTGAAAGGGTGCTTTGGTTTGCGGTTTCAAGAGTGAAAGCGGATCGGGCCAGTTTGGAAACTGGGCACGGCGTCAGCCAAAACAAGTTCCTACTATTCCTGGCGAACTACAAGCGAAGAGAAGCGAATAACACACAATGCAGTTTAGCGATTTGGAGTCGGGAAGTCAACAAAGAAAACGGTAGGGTCGTCGATTGACGCGATAGCGAAGGCATCGCCATGGAGAGCTGGGAGAGCCAAGGTCGATATTGCGCAACTGGCATTCGTTAGCTGTTATTGCAAGTGGGTCGTTTTATACTGTAATTAGCGACACAAGAGTTTCAATAATAGCATACAAAGGGGCGCTTTCTTGTGTTATGTGGGCATTACGCCTGACAATATGCGCAGTTGGGTGTCAGCACAAGGGCGGCGTTTGAAGCAACTGTATGTGATTGATTTAGTGGTATGGTTTTGTGCGCACCGTGCTTTCGGAAGTGTGCTTTAATCATGTTTAATAGAAATGTGTAGAGCAAGCAGTGTTTTGCGCATAGATGGACATTTTTGTTCGTTATATAAATGTGTATTAGAAACAATTTTTTGGCGGTTGATTTAATATCTTTGTGTGTATAAATGCGGGATAAAAATAGGCATCTATTCATTGTAGAATATTTAACATTAGTATTATTTATTTCGTAAGCAGGTAATATGTTTGTCCATGTATGTGAAAACACATTGGCTTTTATTTGAATAGATTTTTGAAGATTTTTGAGCTTATCAGAGTCTAGATCAACTGTTGAGACGATTTTGATAGGAGTTTTTCTTAAACGACTGTAGATAAAGTAAGAGAAATTCCTTGATAACTAGTAAATAACCAATAGTTTTTAATCTCTCTTTTTTTGTGTATGTTCCGGATATATAATGTACATATTTCCTATTTGTCAGGAATGCTAGAAGGGTACGTTCGCATATATATGTGCGCTATTCGGCAATTGAGCGAAGAGCTTGCTTTTATATGCTATACATAAATAGTACCACATTGATAGCTGCGTTTGTTTAGAGAGGCTTCGTCTTACGAAGAAATCCGCTGTAGTTTTTTAATGCTAAGTGATGCCTTTTTAATTAGGGCCTTTTACTACTTCACTGAATCAATGCCGAGCGCTCGTATTTAGTCCAACCTTTGCGTAATCCCCATATAATACGCATTCATTGATATTTTTAATTATTTCCACAATTTGAATTCTGTGTTTGTTTTGAATACAACGAACCTACTGATATTCTTATAATAATAATATTTTGAAGCTACACAGTTAATTTGATTTTCGAGTTTGTCTAAATATGATGAACTTGGCGTTATTTACACATTTACCATATTTTTGAATTTATTTAGTTGAACCTGCATTGCATATTTGCGAAGTTCTATTTGTGGTTGGTTTATTGTCGTTTATTGGGCTATGGAATCTCTATGCTTGTATACCGGTTGCGTTAAACTGAAACGTACTTTGCCAATCTTTCTTCGTATTTAGTTATCTATTCTCGTAAAAGCATAGGTACTACAACATGCAAATAGTGTATCCTTTTATTCGAACTTATCGATATACTTTTTGTGTTCTTAAGATTACGATTGTGGAGGACGGTAAATTACTTTTGTTTGGGTTGTTGGTAATATTGTGCCGCTGTTTTGAATCTAGAAATTAAATGATTTTAGAGACCATCAGATTTGAGAATATTTGTTTTTCTAATTTAGGAAAATGTTTTTTCTATAAAATATTTTTTCTTGTGGTTCTCCTATAGCCAAATCAAATTTAGTGTCCAAATATTTCCAATTATTATTTATAAAAAAATCTGTAAATGGATTTACACGGAACTTCACCAGCGCGAATTAGATCAATTTTCAAACAACAAAATATAGTCGGCTGGGAGTTGAACTCCGCCCTCCCAGGCAAAGATTTCGAGGCTATTTTTTTGTTCGCCGCTAAAATAACTGAGCCACGGGCGTGCTCGGATTGCACGAGTTTCTGCTGCGTTATAGAGACACAGTACTATTCTGTCCCATTTGTAATGTTTGCCCTGTATTAGTTAGGTCTCATTTTCCCCAATGATAAGACATGAGCTATGCGCAAATTATTACTCTTATCTATTCTCAGTTAAAGCAAATATAATACAATTTTATTTGTTTAAGGTGCTCACCCTGTATATATTTCTCCGAAATATTCTCGGTTTCATACCAGGTAGAGATATAATTAGCATGTAAAATATCGCCTTCCTACTACAAATAGTTTTTGAGTTATACCGCCAAAAAACAGGCAGACAGACAGACGGAATTGAGGAAACCTGTTTTTCGTCATTTAGGGACCCTGAAACGTGAAGTAAAAAAATTAACGTTCGTGCAGCATTGAAGCAGCACACAATTTATCTTAAGCTCTTGATGTAATATACAGTTCAAATAAAAATATTGACGAACAAATTGATATTTGGATTTTTTTACAATTCCTGGAACGTGTCAAACATAGGATTTTCATTTGGTTTTTAAAATTACTACAAAATAATTACAATTTTGCAATTTTATTCCGTGAAAGAAGGAAATTCTATAAATAAATATCATAACATTTTTAAATTAATAGTGAATCAATATATTAAAAAATCCTAAATTTACTTCAAGGTTTATATGATTTGAAACTAGCATATGGAATGACTTGTTAAAATTTTTAAAATATATGTATACTGTTTCTTTTTATAAGAACAATTTTTTTCGATTTTTAAATTTACATCTCCATATGGTATGCTATTTAACGAATTGGTATAATAAATTAAACTTTCATATAAAAAACAATAAAATGTTAAGGTAAATCGGAGAATTACAAGGCAGTTTGAAATACTACTTCTTTACATTCATTAAAACGGTTAAAAGTATTTTAATTTTGTAATTTCCCGTTACACTAAGATACCTTCCAAGTTTTTTTAGCCGTTTTTGGATGTTAAGTTCTTTTAAAAATTAAACACCATGGAATTCGAACTACGTGGAGACCCTGTCGTGCCCTTTAAAACAGAAGGTATGCTTTATAGCTCAGCTCATACTCGTTTTCTGGACTACTTTTTATGTCTATATCATGATGCTCATAAATTTCCACTTGAGTTTTATAGCTGAACACAGTGTAAACCTGCTAATTTCTTAAATTTATCTGCAATAGCAACGTTCGCATAAGCATACCAATAAATTTACAGGAGTTTGAACTCTTGATACCTACCACATTTTTAAAAGTCGGCCTTGGCACTTTCGATTATGCAACTGAAATATGTTAATCTCTGGACCAAATATCGGAACCGAGAGAAAAAGGACGTGGTGCATCCCATTCGCCGAGATATAAAATCTAAAATTTCATAACCTGAAACAAGATATTTTGGCGAGTCATAAGATGGACTTTGTCTGTTCTGACAGAAACGTAATCAATTCTGATGGAAGCATCTGTTCGATTACCTGTAAACAATCGTCTCTCGCCATCCGACTTTGGATTGCAAAGGCTGTTCATTTGCCAAGGCCGCCACGGCGACATTAAACTTTAGGAAATGGTCTGGTTATGGTTGAGTGGGCAGTTAATATGATATAAATTGATATTGGAAACACAACATGATTTGAGGTATTTTATATGCTAAATTCTGTGTCAATGTCAATGGAGCTAAATATAAATTGTGGAATTAATGGTATTGAAGGCGACAGAAATTATAAATGTTAACAAAAATTCAGCGTTTTAATTATGAAATTTGTAACGGAACTAAAGGTTAACAAGTGAATTATCGCCAATTTGTTCCTGCGTGTTTGCTAGAAATTCATATTTTATTAGAATTTTACTGCTATAAAGTTCGAAATTGGGGCTTACGTTACGGGAATCATGGACGTATTTCTCGTCAGGTCAGGTTATAGTCATAAATGGCATAGAATATTGTAAGTTGTTAAACAAAAAGTAAATATTTCTGAATACTAACTTATCACTGAGGCTGTTGGCATTTGCTGGAAAATGTCAGTCTCAATAAAACCAGAATAAAAAATAACAAATTATGCCCCTAGTATGCACAACAGAAAATATATAGGTACCTTATCAAAATAAATAAATACTTAAGTTTCGAATGTACACTCAAATTCAGTAATAACCACGCCATTCCCGGACAGCACGCTACAATAACCAGATTCTAATATTACTACAGTGCTTGGTAAATATCAAAGTACATTAAGTGAATAAGTACTTTCTTTCCGCCAGGTGGATAAGTATTAAAAACTGTAATCTTTTAAAATAAGCAAGATGGTGGTATAATCGTATATACTAGTTGCAGGTAGGAAAGGTTTGTAGGCAGAGGAATACAGAATGAGGCTAGACTGCACATCAAAACGCCAAATAAAGCAAGTAGGGGTAGAAGAAATTGCAATAGAAAGAAAATGGAGAGCCGATGAACGAGTAAAATAACTAAAAATGGTAACGTTGAAACTTGTTTCTAAAATATACCTAAAACTATATACGTACATACATTTTACCTTATAGAACATTGTATGTATTGTAATGATTAACACTTGCTATGAACATTTTTCGAAATGTCACATACCAGGACTTAATTTTAAAATTCAATTTTTTTAAGGTGAAAACTATCAACATTTATAATGGGAAAAAACAATGGAACATTTTAATTACTTCTTTAATATTTTTATTATCTAACGAAAAGTAATATTTTGCACAATTTTTAGATTTTTCATGAAAGGCGCTTTTTATGAGAAATAGTTTTCAATTACAATTAATATCCATTTAAATGATTTCTAAGAACTTTAATCTACCTCTACCAATGAAGTACCTTCACAAAAATCTCGTATATCTTTATTCAGTTTAGATATTCTATAAATTTAAGTTTTTTCAAAATGTTGAGCCAAAATTTTTTATTTATACAGAAAAGCATATTTTAAACAACTATTTATTGTAAAATCCTTATCTATCTCCGCTAGTAAATGCATTATTTGCAATTACTTATAAAAAAATGTAAATTTTGACAGATAATGGTCACAAAAAACTTTTGTTTGACCCATTTGTATCTTTTTTCAACCCCCTCTTATCGCCAGAGTTTGATTTTCCAAAAAAACTCTAAATAACAATGTTCCTATTTGATACCAACTTTTTGGAGCTTAAGCACGCGGAGTACCAGGTATCTTAGTTTACGTCTCTTCCGAGAGATGTCACCCTATATAGGTTTTTATCTGCATTTTATTTTTAAAAACCTAAGTGGGATAGGCATTCAAATTTATGATCCTGGATGTTTAGCCACTGAGCCACCGAACCCGGCTTTAAATTTGTATTTACCCATTTAAATGTTTCCAACGATATGTCAGCAAATTTCCCTGTTGTTAACTTTGTTGCATTTTGGCTTCTTCGAATAATCAATACCAAGGCTTTTTGAAGCCTTATGTCCGTTCCAACAAAGGCTACTTGAGATGCGGCAGTACCGACCTGCTGAGACTCAAATATAATCTGCTCTCCCCAAAAAGAAATACAGGCAACAGACATTAACGCATTCAATATTTCTACTAAGGACCGTAGACCCTTTGCGGGATCTGTCACCTGAAAATAAGAGTGGGTTATTATGAGGATACACGTTTATATAAAATGGTTACCATTGAACCACGAAAAATTAGAAAGCTAATCATGACCAGTACACCAAGAAATATTGAAAGCAGCATATCACTAAATATTAATTCCATTTCTTGTGCAATGTCGACAATGGTTAGATGATAGTCAACAGCTTCCTTAAGAGACTTATGAAGATATGGTCGAATGGTCACCGCCGAGTAAAGACGTACCTGCGCGTCGTGCTGTGAATTGTGCATTATCCGTATATTATAGTTAAAAATCATGGGTTTAACTCGCGAAAGTAAAGCAGAAATTAAGGACATGATATCTGAACTAATTGCAGGTGTGGTTGATGTAAATAAGATAACAGAAACTGTTCAAAAAAGTGTTACAGAAGCCCTTGCGAAATCGTTAAGTGACGAAACATTTTTAAATAGTATCGCGGACAAACTGCAAGAAAAGTTAGAAGTGTCGTTAAAAAATGTTAGCGATAAGCTCAACAAAACTATTAATGAAACGAAGAATGAATTGGATTGCCGATTAGAATTGCTAGAGCAGTACACCCGCCGCAACAACTTGAGGATATTTGGTTTACCTGAACTGCCACAAGAAATTCTCGAAGATAAACTTATATCGCTATTCAAGGAAAAACTGCATGTTACCATCCATCCAGATAATATTGATAGGTGCCACCGAATTGGGTCATCTCAATCTCAACGAGTGCGACCGCGCCCTATTATTATTAAATTTATCTCTTATAAATACAGAGATGTTGTATTTAAGAATAAAAAGTTTTTGGCCAACAGTGGCGTTATTATAAAGGAGGACTTGACTAAGGACAGGCACACCTTATTGATGACAGCAATTCAAACTTACGGTATCCGCAATGTATGGTCGCTTGATGGGACCATCAAGATTAAAAATGATGTCGGTATCAACACCTTCAAAGACATCGCCAGCTTACGTGCTTTCGTTTTTCCAAAGTGAGAATTGGTGATTATTTGGTGATTATTTGATTATGTATTATATTTTTGTGCAAAGGCACGCTAGTTTCATTCATTCATAATCATAAGCATTAAATATTTGTGTTTAACATATGAACATATTTACTATTTCAGTTTGGTATTATTCTTTCTTTTGTAAAATAAACTATTTGATTTCATTGATTAGGTAATTAACTGTTAAGTGCGAAAATTTTTTAATGTTTCATTTATTTACAAAATAGTCGATACGTTTGATTTATCGTTATCACAGTACGGCAAGCAGTGCTACAAAAAAGTACATATTTGGGTTCCTTCGACCTCGCATTAGTTTTAGGTTTATTTTTTGGTTCTGTCCTGCAATTCGATTGTCTGTTCACCTACTGATAATTTTATTATAATTCTCAAAATATTTTGTAGACAAGTACATTTGTTATGCATGGAAATTTAAACTGTGCCCATTTAAACGCTCAATCTCTGGTTTCAGGTTTTTTAGATTTCCGAGCTCATGTTTTATCCAATAATTACGACATCGTGGCTGTTTCAGAAACTTGGTTAACTCCTGCAATACCCTCACATGTTGTAAGTATTCAAGGATATACATTTAGTAGAAAAGATCGTGACGGCAGAGGCGGCGGAGTGCGGTTTTATATACGATCACATATTTCATTTACTGTTTTACAAACTGCAAATGGAATAGAGGAACTGTGGATTAGATTGAATGGTTGCGAATTTGATAACTTTGTTATTGGCGTATTTTACAGACCTCCGCGTATGAGTTACTTGACGTTTCTTGATTCATTTGAGGATGCATTGTCGGTGTTAGTACCAACTGCAGATAAACTACTTTGTATGGGCGATTTAAACATCGACTTATTTGACTTCGAAGCATCAGCCACAAAAAAGTTCTATTCTTTACTCGAAACTTTTGATTTAAAACAAATAATTCAAGAGGCAACTCGCGTAACCGATCATTCTCGTACACTTATTGATGTCATAATTCTCTCAAATGATTTATTTCCGATATCGACGGGTGTTACTAGTGTGGAAGATAGTGTATCTGACCACGAGCTAATATATTGCCAAGTTGGTTCGAGCCATACTAAGCCTATTCCAGTAGTTAGAACTTACCGCAATTTTAAAAATTTTGATATTCAATTATTTTACTCACATCTTCAATCCATTCCGTGGAAAAATATTTTCGATATTGATAACATTGACGATAAGGTAAATTTTCTAAATGAAAATATTAATATTTTATTGGATATTCACGCACCATATGTCACTTCTCGTTTAACTAAACCTCCGGCGCCATGGCTGACCGAAAATACTAAACTTTTAATATCACTGAGAGACAAAGCCAAGAGCAAATTTAAAAAGACACAAAATGTGGAACATGGAAGATATTACAGGCAACTACGCAATCTCACAACATTATCAATTAGGAAAGAAAAAAAAGCTTACTATAATAATAAATTCAAAAATTTAAGTAATAAAGAAATGTGGGCTGAATTGGGGAAATTGAATATTTTAAAAAATAAACAAAGTACTTTACCTAATAATCTCACAAATGTCAATGATATCAATAACTATTTTATTAATTGTGTACCGGATTTACCTGTTAATGATAATATAATAAACTTCTATAACAACAATACTTTAAACTCGCTATCTTCTCAATTTTCTTTCTCTATGGTTACTGAAGATGTAGTATTTAAAACGATTTGTTCAATAAAATCCACAGCCCTTGGCTTTGACGGTATCTCTATACAAATTATAAAAATATGTGTTCCATTTCTTCTTCCTTTTTTAACTCATATTTTTAACTATTGTTTAACAAATTCGGTATTTCCTAACTGCTGGAAAAAGGCATTTGTAATTCCCTTACCAAAAACTAATTCTCCAACTGAATTTAAGGATCTCAGACCTATCAGTATCTTATGTGCACTATCGAAAATATTGGAGAAAATTGTTTCGACTCAACTTCGCAATCACTTGAACATAAATAAAATATTGCCTAATATTCAATCTGGATTCAGACCAGGATTTAGTTGTACAACCGCCTTATTAAATATTATTGATGATATCATTAATGCTACTGATCGTGGTGAGATAACAGCTCTGATACTTCTTGATTTTTCAAAGGCATTCGACACTATTAATCACTCAATGCTCTTATCTATATTACACTATATTGGATTAACGTCTAGTGCTCGGATGTTTTTCAAAAATTATCTTTCCAATAGGTCTCAGGCTGTTAGATTACTTGGCTCGATATCTTCGTTTTCTTATATTAATAAAGGCGTTCCTCAAGGTACAATACTGGGTCCTGTGTTATTCACTATTTATACTTTCAATTTTATCACTTGCTTGCAATCCTGCAAAGTTCACTTATACGCCGACGACACCCAGTTATATTATTCTTTTCCTAAAACTCTTGCTAATCAATCGTTTAATCTAATTAATATTGACTTACAGAATCTACTAAATATATCTAAAGATCATGCCTTACAGTTAAATCCTAAAAAATCGGTTGCAATTGTGTTTGGTAGGAAATCTGACAGGCGCACTATTATTGAATCTGCAGATATTAGGATTGACAATGTATCATTGCCGTTGAAAGAAACTGTCAAGAGTTTAGGTCTAGTAATTGACCATGCCCTGAGATTTAGTCAACATGTAACCGATTGCATACGCAAATCGTACGCCTCTATCAAAGCTATATATCATAGCCGCCACCTGTTTAATCAAAAAATTAAGATCCAACTCTGTAACTCTCTGGTCCTGTCTAGAATGAACTACTGTGATGCAGTCTATGGTCCCTGTCTTACTTCCATAGATGTTAAGAGGATTCAGAAACTACAAAATTCATGTGTACGTCTTATTTTTGGCATTAAAAAACGTGAAAGTGTAACTAAAAAGCTGGTAATTTTAAATTGGTTAAGTATGTTGCATAGGCGTGTTTTACATTCGTGTTGCCTTTATCATAATTTAATCTATATATTTAAAACGTGAAGCGTGTTCTTTCGACATCTATTTTGAGACTTCCATCGGGCCGATTTCGATAATTCTTTTTTTAAATGAAAGCCGTTACCGTGTAGATGTGCACAAAAGTCCTAAATTTAAAATAAATGGATAATTTTAAGAGTAAAACCAACATATTGTAATTTTCAAGTGGCTGCAGCCGGTCATGCAGTAACAGTAAACCAAGTGTATTGTCGAAGTCAGCCTGCAGCGTTCTGCTGATTTTTTGTAGTGGACTACTGTAACTACTAAATGTTTATTTGAAATCAACGGTCTGCTGATTAGTGAGACAAACGTCAAAATACATGTAAAATTACAGTTAACGAAAATCTGTATTGCTCATACGCTGTAAGGTGTTTTTCTGCTTATTATGATTATGTGGATGTGCTTATTTACACACTGGTTTATTGGTTTCCCTGTTGGTACAAGCATACGTATATTTTTAAAAGGTATTTCGACGTTATCCGACACCTGTTTTTCATACTTTTCCATCCTCACAGTTTCTTTCGTTTAAGTTGCATGCAGTCATCGCTTTTGTAATCTATTATTTCAAAATTCTATTCGGCTTTCTCCTAGCTCTTCTTTCTGGTACCTTTCCCCATTTTCGCTGTGCGCCTAGCATGTACAATGGCATTTAATAAACCACAAAGACAAATTCCTGATAAAGTATGAATACATAATATTCGTCACAACCAGTAAATAGCTATGGTCAAGTGTATGTAGCAATGTCACGTGAGAGTAGTTTTGAAAACTTAAAAATTTAAATTTTACTTGATGGATGCGTTAAACATTGTCTACAAAGGAGTTTTGTAAATTGCAAAATATTTTTCAACGGGTTAAATTAGTGGTTTTTAATTTACTGTGGTTTTATCAGCTCGACGATGATATTTAAATGGCAGTTGTTTTCAAGACAAATACGTGTTATAATAGTGATTTTTAAAAATGCAGTATCCCTACAATAACGACATATTGTCTTGAATTTACATAAGGGTTCACCTAAGAGTATATTCCAAGGCCTTTCATTTGGAGGAAAAGATCTATCAATCAATTAACACTGTGGTGGAGGCAGATGACACAGTGCACTACCACATTGAGTTTCTCCACACTCTCTACCCTCCCGCACTTCTTCCCAATTGCCTGCCTTTGAAAGTTAGAGCACTTATACTACTGAGAAGACTGCAGGTAAAAGCTTCGCATCGTAACCTCACTAAGGCCAAAATTTTCATGGGTTTTGGAGAATAACCCTTATTCTTTCAGTCTATTCTTTTCAATTTAAGAGACTGCAATTTCCCGTAAAAATCTGCTTTGCCATGACGATCAATAAGGTGCAGGGACAGTCGCTGAATCAGGCTGGGGTTGACTTGAGGGAAGACTGTTTTTTTCTCGATCAACTTTGTCTAGACTGTTTAGGGGTCAGTTTTCCAAACAACTTAGTGGTGCTCAAACCAGAAGGAAAAACCTCCAATATTGTCTACAAAGAAGTGCTTTTATCCTCTATTCGAAGGAATTGACTTCTACTTCACAGATCGTTACATAAAAGAATCTGGGGCAAGGTAAGAAGTTGTAATTCGCCATATTAGTTCTTTTTACAAGTAGGGTCAAACCATTTTCAAGGCTTTTCGAAATTCATTCCTCCAAAGGAGCTAAATGTGGCTACCTGTTTCTGTAAAAATCTACAATGAGGAAACTACTACAGGTGGGAAGCTGAAATTCGACATATTAGTTCGTTTTACAAATCACATCAAGTAAATATCAAGGTTTTGCAGAATTCATCCCCGAAAGGGGTTAAATAGGACAAACATGTTTTTCTAAATATCGCTCTAAGGAAACTACTACAACTACAGGAAGTTAAAATTGAGCATATTAGAACATTTTTCAAATCGGGTCAAATCAGTTTTAGGGTTTTGGAGAATTCATCACCGAAAGGCGTTAAATGAAACAAGTCTGTTTGTCAAAATATCGCCACGAGAAAACTACCACAGGCAGTAAGTTGAAACTCGGCATTTTAGATCGCTTTACTAATCGGAAATAATTTTTAGTTTTTCGAAATACATCCCCTCAAACTGGTTAAATAGACCAGAAGTGTTCTTCGAAAAATAGCCACAAAGTAATTATTACAGGTAGGAAATTGAAATTCGGCATATTAAATCGTTTTACAAATTAGGTCAAATCAATTTCAGGCTTTTCGAAAGTAACTCCCAAAAGAAATGGGATAGATGTGTTTTTCTAAAGATCGCCATAATACGGTAACTGCTGCAAGTAGAAAGTTTGTTTTACACATCGAGTCAAGCCAGTTCGTTTTACACATCGAGTCAAGTCAGAGTTTTTCGAAATGTATCCTCTCACAGGGATTAAATGGGGTAAATGTGTTCTTCTAAAGATCGTCACGACATAGATACAGGTAGGAAGTCGAAATTCGGCATATTAGTTCGTTTTACAAATCATGTAAAACCACTTTCAGGGTTTTGCAGAATGCCTCTTCTCAAAAGAGTTAAATGAGATAGATCTGTTTTTTTAAAGATTACCTTAACGAACGAACTACTACAGATAGGAAGTTGAAATTTTGCATATTAGATCGTCTTACAAATAAACCAAATCATTTCCAGGTATATTTGGAATTCACCCTCAAAGGGTACTACGGTGTAAATGATCTCTTAGCGGTTGATACTGTGTGACCAAACTTTTAGTGCCGATATTCGGTTCGCGCCTATCGAAATTTGTTAGGTTGGCGATTATTTTTTTTGTGATTCTCGGATTTTGCAAACTCATGGAACTTCGGCCTTCGTCTCATTTTTACAGCGAAGCTAGGAGCTTGCACGGTTTTTCGGATTCTATAATCCGATGGGGAGTTAGCTTTTTATTCTTTGTGTGCCCCATGCCGTTTGGCGGAGTTTTGGTGTACAAGCGAATATTTGAACATTTAAGTTCGCGCCGATTGGCGGTCTTAGTTGCAAAAAAGTTCCTAAAAAATTCGTGCACATGGCCCATATTCTTGGGGCGAGTTAATTTGGAGTTTTGTCCGCTCTCGCGTGAAGCGCAACAAAATTACATCTCTCTTGCCTGAATATGAAAAGCAATATTTGAGTGTAAATATAATTGTATCACATAATGACATTTTATAATCTTCTATGGAATTAATAAATTCGTTAAATTGCAGTGGAATATATCCACACTGCTTAACACTAAAAATAGGATCAATAGATATTCCTTTGAAAAGTTTAAATGTGTTTACTGGTTTAATAGATGAGATAAGATTAATGGTACGCAATTTATGTATAACTGCTTAGATCTCGTATTAAATGGACAAGCCACAAGCCAGACAGAAGAGTATTATTACTGTGTATAGATTAACACATAATATTGCACTACCTTTTTGCCTTCGGAAAAGAAATTATCCTATACGCCTATCATTTGCTATAACAATTAATAAATCACAAGACCAAACTATGGATAAAGTGGGAATATATCGTATTTGCCACAACCTGTATTTAGCCATGGTCAAGTATACGTAGCAATATCACGTGTGAGTAGTTTTATAAACTTAAAAATCCAAATTTTATCTAATGGATCCTGCCATAAGTTACAAAGAAGTGTTCTAACTTGCAAAATATTTTGCAACGGGTCCACTAGTTGTAAATAAATATCCTTCATATCTATATGAAAGGCTAACCTTCCGTACTGATGTACATAATCTGAACCTCAGATATAAAGGTCTATTAACTCCGCCTATACATCATACTGCGTTATTTAAACGCTCTTTTTCTTACTGTGTCGTTAATGGATACAACAAGCTACCCCTCGATTTAAAGACGTTAAGTATTAGTCCTTTTAAAATTAAATTAAGATTTCTCTTATTCAAATTACAAACGGAGGGAAACGTCTTTTAAATTAAAAATCTTACTTTAGAAATAAAGTACAGCCACTTTGTCGTAACACCGTGCTTCTTTTTCTTTTTAAATCGTCCTTGTATTCTTAATCCATAATCGCAATACTACTTTATCCCCGACTGGACAAAAATAAAAATACCTTATAATGATTCCGATAATCGAATTGCAGAACAGTATTGTTCCAACAATTGTCTAGGTTAAGTGGAGCAGACGGTGGGATTTCCTTCGGATTTCCCTTCGAACTGGACTTCGCCTAGTTCATAAGTTTATTTTGTTGTTATATTTGTTTTTAAATTAATAAAGTTATCATTATTATTATTATTATTATTATATTTCCAAGGTATGGAGGAACCAGTAATGTTATCGCTTCCAACCATAGGAGCTCCAATATCCTGAATAGTTTTTTAATAAAAAAAATGTTCATGGTTCTTACTAATATTATAGCTAATTGTTGCAAACTCCACCAACAATCGTCAATAGCGTTTTCGGAAGTTAAAGTTACAGTGACTTTATAATGATTAGAATAAACTCAAAAACATTAGCCTCACTACTTCTTTAGATGCTTTCAATACAGCTACGCGCATTAGATTGTCACCAATCGAATTCGCTTTTTTATAACAACTCTACTAATTTAATGTTTGAGGCTTTCGCGGTTACTCGAATTGTCACTATTAGAATTAAATTTTGGCCTAGACCGCGTCGTCTTTGCAAATAAAAACCCAGCCTTTGTTGGCTTAATGTGCGTAACACCTTGTGAACTCAAGCAAGGGGTTTGTGTAACGGTTATGTTCTTTTGTGGCTCGTGAGCCCTTACAAGCCACCCATGATTTAGTCCGTGTTATTAGAGTACCTTGTGAACAAGAATACTAGGGCATATTTGGCCTTTTTACTGTGTGTGTACCCATATAGACTAACGTTTCCCAAGACATTGCAGCTTGCATCATCAGAGGCAAAGTTGCTCTAAGAGCAAATCATGGGTGGCTTGTAAGAGTTCACGAGCCATCAAAGAACATAACTGTTACACAAACCCCTTGCTTGAGTTCAGAAGGTGTTAGGCACATTAAGCCAACAAATGCAGGGTGTTTATCTGCAAAGACGGCGCGGTCTAAGCCGAAATTTAATTCTAATATTGACAACACCACTATTATCAGTTTCATTGTTATGAACGCTAGTGTGAATTTACAGTCTATTAAAACAAAAATATGTGTATGATTTCGGTTTATAGACTCGCAGTTGAAGTCGATTGTCTAGAAAATCGACCAGGTCATTTCTATTCAAAAATACATATCTGTTATTTCAAGAAAATAATTTTAAAAAGACTTTCTAAAAGTTAAGAAAGCTAGGTGGCGAGATTTACCTATGTAAGTTTATAGAGTAAGAGCTCACACCAAATTTCATTGCAATCAAATTGGTATTTGTTGGGTCGTTATGAAGCAAGTAATTACGACAGGATACCTTTGAATATTCATAGCTCTACTAGGAAGTATGTCTGGGAATATATTTATACAATTGCATTATTTTAACTGCTAAAGGCGTTGTTAAAGTTTGCAAGTGCAATTTTGAATCATCTAACATACATAAACTTTACCTGGCTCATCTCTTTATAGCTATTGAAAATTATTCGACGGAGATTATTTTGCACCATTTTGAATTGTGTGCAGAGGTGAACCAAAACTCCAGCCATAAGCACGTCGACAGTTGTAAAGGTACAAGCAATAGTTGAGATGCAAATGTGCTGGTAAAGCCAAGTAATTTCAAATCCCGGGCTTTTTGTAGTGTTAAGAACTGTCAATGGTCCATACGGCATTACCCACTTGCTGCTATCGCTGTTTAGAATTCGACTAGTGCTGCTGTATATCATGGTAGCTAGGATGTCTAAAGACGCAAGGGTCCAGTACGTTAAAGTCTAAAAACATTTTTAGTAACTGTAGTTGCTGCTCAGACATACACATAAAATAAAAATACAACACTCTCTCCTAACGTAAACTTCCTGTACTAATTTCTCTACTTCTATCTTTTGAATTAGTGTAATTTTAAAGTGGTACATTTAAGTAGTGTACCTAGAGGGGTTCTGGCGCACTTCCGGTGGTTTGGAACTTGGCTAAGTGTCACGTGGCGAGATCATTGGCTTCTGGTTTGAAACTTGGCTAAGTCTAGCCGAAGGTCACGGGTCTAGCCGGGGTCAAGGTCACGGGCCTCGGTCATTAGCCTCTGGTTTGAAACTTGGCTAAGTCTAGTCGAAGGTCACGGGCCTAGCCGGGGGGTCACGGGCCTCACCTAGGTCACGTGCCACTTCCAGGAATTTTTTGGGTTAAAAGTGTAGTTTTTGAAATTTTTACAAAATTTTCCCACGCTCGAGCGTCTGGGATGCAGACATGCCCATTCTTGCAGGATGTTGTAGAACAATGGCATCCATTGTTTTAAAGTCGAGACGAAATTGGAGAACAATGAAGCTATTGTTACGCTTATCAAAATTTTCTCAGGCTCGACCGGATGTGAGTCATCGTCTGAGTACGCAGACATGTCTATTCTTGCAGGATGTTGTTGAACAATGGCATCCATTGTTTTAAAATCAGCACGAAATTCGAGAACAATGAAGCCATTGTTGTCTGGAGATTAAAATGTGCAAAGCTGGTAAAAATTCAACACTGAAAGCCATTGTTTGAGAAATCTGCACGATAATTGGACAATGAAGGCATTGTTGTCTGGGGGGAATTTTTGCTGACGCTGTTAAAAGTCTAATTTTGAAATTTTTACAAGATTCTCATGATACATTTTGGAGGTAAAAGTCTAATTTTTACAAGATTCCCACGATGAATTTTGAGGTTAAGAGTCTAATTTTGAAATTCCTATACCGGATGTGAGTCATTGTCTGGAAATGCCAGACTTGTCAAAACCTGCCTGCCTGCCTGCTGCGCAATTAAACAATGAAGCCATTGTTTGAGAAATGTGCAAGGTTGCAGAAAATAAACCGAATTAATAGTGGTCTAATAGTATCGAATTATTTCCAGCTAAAAGACGCAATATGAAAATCCAAACCATTTTCAATACCTTGTTAGGTTTTTGTTTTATTACGCGTTTAACGAGATGTATGTCTGGATATTTAACTTTTTGAAACTCAAATAGGCCGATTGGAAGCATCTTTTAGTAGATAGGTAATGTGTTCGATCCCACTGGAGGACTGTTTAAGCGGTAAACAGTATTTAACATAATACAAAAGTGTTGGGGTCTTAGAGACATTGTTTGTAAGCAAAAGTAAATATTACGTGTTTTTTCCCGTACTTTATTAAATACACAGTCTCGAAATTGAGCCGATAGTTATTTATTTCGGTTGGATTTATGTACAGCATCCCTCACTTTAGCAGGAAGAAGTTCTTAAAGTAATATTATTATGCTGTAGAGATTTACAGGTTATAGTTCGGAGTGTAAACTGAGTTAAAAAAATTTGGATATTAGCAACAGTACAATTTAATATTGTTTTCTTTTACGTAAGACCCAAATTTAAGATTCGATAGGTTCGAAAGCACTGTTGACAGACAGACAGAAAACTTGTAAACCGGGCCTTGTCAAATATCGAACAGCAATATATATTAGTAAAAAATATCCTTCAGTTAGCAGGTTTGATGTAGTTTTAGCCAATACACATTCCAGCACTAAAAAAAAATGGTAGGAAGCGGAGTCTTAGACAGCAGAATTTTTATAATACAAAACAGGAGCGATAAAATAATCGTCAGCATTTTTCAGTTTATCCGATTCGGCAACTTCCGCATATCGCAAAAACAAACACCTTCTTTGTTCTTGTGTTAGCACCTTGGCTTTAAGAATGTTACGAAATCCGACGCCACAGCACTATATGTTTTAACTACATTTTTTCAATAACTACAAAAATAAAAAAGCAG
Organism: Agriotes lineatus; assembly: GCA_940337035.1. Taxonomy (NCBI): domain Eukaryota; kingdom Metazoa; phylum Arthropoda; class Insecta; order Coleoptera; family Elateridae; genus Agriotes; species Agriotes lineatus. The sequence continues at coordinate 27,146,000 of OW679200.1, read as the reverse complement.
CTTAAAATATTGTTCCTAAAAGGAGTGGTGGTGTAGTTTTATCATTGGAATTTCGATTTCTTACAACGGTATTTGTAAATAGTCCAGTTTTTGTTGTTGCAACGAGCATAGTTCTAGCAGAGATATCTGACGAATAGAAGATATAAAAAGACAGTAATATTAATCTAAAATTGAATTAACTAATATTATTAACAAAGTTGTTAAAGGTAAGATATCAAAATTTTAAAATAAAACCCAGAGAATAAGAATTAAATTAAATAAATCCGAGTAAAAGCTATTAGATCACTGCAATATATTAGTAAAAAATATTCTAATTAATAAGGATGCTATACTCAATGGTGAGGGACAGTATAATTTTGCCGGATAAAAAATTATCTAGATTGGTTAAAAATCAGATGTATAAGAGAAAATCTCAAACTTGTTTTAAAACATTTTGTAACTAAACAATCACATTTGAAATTGTGTAAATAAAGCTAAAATTAGAAGGAGGCGCAGACTATAGAAAATACTTGTCAATACTTGTGGATGTGAACGTCTAGGGAATGTGCAAGGTTGCTAAAAATAAACCGGATGTGAGTCATTGTCTGGAAATGCCAGACTTGTCAAAACCTGCCTGCCTGCCTTCTGCGCAATTAAACAACGAAGCCATTGTTTGAGAAATGTGCAAGGTTGCAAAAATAAACCGGTTGTCTGGAGTTTCTGCACAGGTCAGCGCGGGCACAGGTCTGCGCGAAAGTCTGCGCGAGAGTCTGCGCGAGGGTTTGGCGGTAAATTTAAATTCTGCGTAGGTTTTGGCGGTAAATTCAAATTCTGTCTAGGTTTTGGCGGGAAATTCAAATTATAATCAGTGTTTTTGGCGGGAAATCTGGGAATGTACAAGGTTGCTAAAATGTATGGGGTCTTTGTCTGAGAAATTTACACCAGATGTAGTTAATGACCTCCATTATCAGTGTCTATAAATTTGGTAGACAGACAGACAGGCAGACCGACAGGCAGGCAGACAGACAGACAGACAGACAGACAGACAGACAGACAGACAGACAGACAGACAGACAGACAGACAGACAGACAGACAGACAGACAGACAGACAGACAGACAGACAGACATACAGATAGGCAGACAGACAGACAGACAGACAGACAGACAGACAGGTAGGCAGATAGACAGACAGACAGACAGACAGACAGACAGACAGACAGACAGACAGACAGACAAACAGACAGACAGACAGACAGACAGACAGACAGACAGGCAGGCAGACAGACAGACAGACAGACAGACAGACAGACAGACAGGTAGGCAGATAGACAGACAGACAGACAGACAGACAGACAGACAGACAGACAGACAGACAAACAGACAGACAGACAGACAGACAGACAGACAGACAGACAGACAGACAGACAGACAGACAGACAGACAGACATACAGACAGACAGACAGACAGACAGACAGACAGACAGACAGCTAGACAGCTAGACAGCTAGACAGGTAGACAGGTAGACAGGTAGACAGCTAGACAGGTAGACAGATAGACAGCTAGACAGCTAGACAGGTAGACAGGTAGACAGGTAGACAGGTAGACAGCTAGACAGGTAGACAGATAGACAGCTAGACAGCTAGACAGCTAGACAGGTAGACAGGTAGACAGCTAGACAGGTAGACAGATAGACAGCTAGACAGCTAGACAGCTAGACAGGTAGACAGCTAAACAGGTAGACAGCTAGACAGGTAGACAGGCAGACAGATAGACAGCTAGACAGGTAGACAGCTGTTCCTGTAACGGTTTTATGGGCACGACGGTGTAATAAAACGACAATTGTAAATATAATTGTATTTTATTTGTCTAATGTACATGTATAAAATTATTACAAATATATTATACACTAGTCAATTATTGTGGTAGAGGTGTTGTTGTTGTCATCTCTGTCTGGAGCATCTCCTCGTGCTGTTTCCGAACTGGATTTATTCAATTATTCCTGCCTCTTTTAATTCTTCTGTTTTACTAACAATTTCATTTATATGATTTGTATGACGCAGACTGTTGGCTCATAATGCAAACATTTAACAGATGGGTACGCGGACATCACCATAAATCATATACGATTTTTTTTATACATTCACGTTCTAATCTCAAAATTTTTAAATGCTCCTCGATGGGCTCCATCACATTGTCATCAAACCAACTCCACCCGTCTGGAAGTTGTAGCTTTGTATCAGTTTTAAAGTCCGGATGTCCATCTAGCGTAACGGTGATATCCATACGATTGCAACCAAACCATGGAAATAACTTTGAAAATTCATAGAAATACTTGTCGTAATATTTTTCCAAAGAGGTGACGGCTTCCATGTTACAATCAGACTGCTACGATTTATTCGATATACTATGATTTATATGTTTATGCCCTAGTCGTGCAAGCAATTTCTACATAACAGACAGAGAGGGCGCAGTTTGGCCCAGATGTCCATCTAGCATAACGGTAATATTCATACAATCGCAACCAAACCATGGAAATAACTTCTCGTAATATTTTTCTTCGTAATGAGGGTGGGTCCATTATGTGAGCCGGATGTGATTGTTTGAGAAATGTGCAAGGTTGCTAAAATGTATAGAGTCTTTACACCAGATGTAGTTAATGACCTCCATTATCAGGTTATCAGATTGGTTAAAAATCAGATGTATAAGAGAAAATCTCAAACTTGTTTTAAAACATTTTGTAACTAAACAATCACATTTGAAATTGTGTAAATAAAGCTAAAATTAGAAGGAGGCGCAGACTATAGAAAATACTTGTCAATACTTGTGGATGTGAACGTCTAGGGAATGTGCAAGGTTGCTAAAAATAAACCGGATGTGAGTCATTGTCTGGAAATGCCAGACTTGTCAAAACCTGCCTGCCTGCCTTCTGCGCAATTAAACAACGAAGCCATTGTTTGAGAAATGTGCAAGGTTGCAAAAATAAACCGGTTGTCTGGAGTTTCTGCACAGGTCAGCGCGGGCACAGGTCTGCGCGAAAGTCTGCGCGAGAGTCTGCGCGAGGGTTTGGCGGTAAATTTAAATTCTGCGTAGGTTTTGGCGGTAAATTCAAATTCTGTCTAGGTTTTGGCGGGAAATTCAAATTATAATCAGTGTTTTTGGCGGGAAATCTGGGAATGTACAAGGTTGCTAAAATGTATGGGGTCTTTGTCTGAGAAATTTACACCAGATGTAGTTAATGACCTCCATTATCAGTGTCTATAAATTTGGTAGACAGACAGACAGGCAGACCGACAGGCAGGCAGACAGACAGACAGACAGACAGACAGACAGACAGACAGACAGACAGACAGACAGACAGACAGACAGACAGACAGACAGACAGACAGACAGACAGACAGACAGACAGACATACAGATAGGCAGACAGACAGACAGACAGACAGACAGACAGACAGGTAGGCAGATAGACAGACAGACAGACAGACAGACAGACAGACAGACAGACAGACAGACAGACAAACAGACAGACAGACAGACAGACAGACAGACAGACAGGCAGGCAGACAGACAGACAGACAGACAGACAGACAGACAGACAGGTAGGCAGATAGACAGACAGACAGACAGACAGACAGACAGACAGACAGACAGACAGACAAACAGACAGACAGACAGACAGACAGACAGACAGACAGACAGACAGACAGACAGACAGACAGACAGACAGACATACAGACAGACAGACAGACAGACAGACAGACAGACAGACAGCTAGACAGCTAGACAGCTAGACAGGTAGACAGGTAGACAGGTAGACAGCTAGACAGGTAGACAGATAGACAGCTAGACAGCTAGACAGGTAGACAGGTAGACAGGTAGACAGGTAGACAGCTAGACAGGTAGACAGATAGACAGCTAGACAGCTAGACAGCTAGACAGGTAGACAGGTAGACAGCTAGACAGGTAGACAGATAGACAGCTAGACAGCTAGACAGCTAGACAGGTAGACAGCTAAACAGGTAGACAGCTAGACAGGTAGACAGGCAGACAGATAGACAGCTAGACAGGTAGACAGCTGTTCCTGTAACGGTTTTATGGGCACGACGGTGTAATAAAACGACAATTGTAAATATAATTGTATTTTATTTGTCTAATGTACATGTATAAAATTATTACAAATATATTATACACTAGTCAATTATTGTGGTAGAGGTGTTGTTGTTGTCATCTCTGTCTGGAGCATCTCCTCGTGCTGTTTCCGAACTGGATTTATTCAATTATTCCTGCCTCTTTTAATTCTTCTGTTTTACTAACAATTTCATTTATATGATTTGTATGACGCAGACTGTTGGCTCATAATGCAAACATTTAACAGATGGGTACGCGGACATCACCATAAATCATATACGATTTTTTTTATACATTCACGTTCTAATCTCAAAATTTTTAAATGCTCCTCGATGGGCTCCATCACATTGTCATCAAACCAACTCCACCCGTCTGGAAGTTGTAGCTTTGTATCAGTTTTAAAGTCCGGATGTCCATCTAGCGTAACGGTGATATCCATACGATTGCAACCAAACCATGGAAATAACTTTGAAAATTCATAGAAATACTTGTCGTAATATTTTTCCAAAGAGGTGACGGCTTCCATGTTACAATCAGACTGCTACGATTTATTCGATATACTATGATTTATATGTTTATGCCCTAGTCGTGCAAGCAATTTCTACATAACAGACAGAGAGGGCGCAGTTTGGCCCAGATGTCCATCTAGCATAACGGTAATATTCATACAATCGCAACCAAACCATGGAAATAACTTCTCGTAATATTTTTCTTCGTAATGAGGGTGGGTCCATTATGTGAGCCGGATGTGATTGTTTGAGAAATGTGCAAGGTTGCTAAAATGTATAGAGTCTTTACACCAGATGTAGTTAATGACCTCCATTATCAGGTTATCAGATTGGTTAAAAATCAGATGTATAAGAGAAAATCTCAAACTTGTTTTAAAACATTTTGTAACTAAACAATCACATTTGAAATTGTGTAAATAAAGCTAAAATTAGAAGGAGGCGCAGACTATAGAAAATACTTGTCAATACTTGTGGATGTGAACGTCTAGGGAATGTGCAAGGTTGCTAAAAATAAACCGGATGTGAGTCATTGTCTGGAAATGCCAGACTTGTCAAAACCTGCCTGCCTGCCTTCTGCGCAATTAAACAACGAAGCCATTGTTTGAGAAATGTGCAAGGTTGCAAAAATAAACCGGTTGTCTGGAGTTTCTGCACAGGTCAGCGCGGGCACAGGTCTGCGCGAAAGTCTGCGCGAGAGTCTGCGCGAGGGTTTGGCGGTAAATTTAAATTCTGCGTAGGTTTTGGCGGTAAATTCAAATTCTGTCTAGGTTTTGGCGGGAAATTCAAATTATAATCAGTGTTTTTGGCGGGAAATCTGGGAATGTACAAGGTTGCTAAAATGTATGGGGTCTTTGTCTGAGAAATTTACACCAGATGTAGTTAATGACCTCCATTATCAGTGTCTATAAATTTGGTAGACAGACAGACAGGCAGACCGACAGGCAGGCAGACAGACAGACAGACAGACAGACAGACAGACAGACAGACAGACAGACAGACAGACAGACAGACAGACAGACAGACAGACAGACAGACAGACAGACAGACAGACATACAGATAGGCAGACAGACAGACAGACAGACAGACAGACAGACAGGTAGGCAGATAGACAGACAGACAGACAGACAGACAGACAGACAGACAGACAGACAGACAGACAAACAGACAGACAGACAGACAGACAGACAGACAGACAGGCAGGCAGACAGACAGACAGACAGACAGACAGACAGACAGACAGGTAGGCAGATAGACAGACAGACAGACAGACAGACAGACAGACAGACAGACAGACAGACAAACAGACAGACAGACAGACAGACAGACAGACAGACAGACAGACAGACAGACAGACAGACAGACAGACAGACATACAGACAGACAGACAGACAGACAGACAGACAGACAGACAGCTAGACAGCTAGACAGCTAGACAGGTAGACAGGTAGACAGGTAGACAGCTAGACAGGTAGACAGATAGACAGCTAGACAGCTAGACAGGTAGACAGGTAGACAGGTAGACAGGTAGACAGCTAGACAGGTAGACAGATAGACAGCTAGACAGCTAGACAGCTAGACAGGTAGACAGGTAGACAGCTAGACAGGTAGACAGATAGACAGCTAGACAGCTAGACAGCTAGACAGGTAGACAGCTAAACAGGTAGACAGCTAGACAGGTAGACAGGCAGACAGATAGACAGCTAGACAGGTAGACAGCTGTTCCTGTAACGGTTTTATGGGCACGACGGTGTAATAAAACGACAATTGTAAATATAATTGTATTTTATTTGTCTAATGTACATGTATAAAATTATTACAAATATATTATACACTAGTCAATTATTGTGGTAGAGGTGTTGTTGTTGTCATCTCTGTCTGGAGCATCTCCTCGTGCTGTTTCCGAACTGGATTTATTCAATTATTCCTGCCTCTTTTAATTCTTCTGTTTTACTAACAATTTCATTTATATGATTTGTATGACGCAGACTGTTGGCTCATAATGCAAACATTTAACAGATGGGTACGCGGACATCACCATAAATCATATACGATTTTTTTTATACATTCACGTTCTAATCTCAAAATTTTTAAATGCTCCTCGATGGGCTCCATCACATTGTCATCAAACCAACTCCACCCGTCTGGAAGTTGTAGCTTTGTATCAGTTTTAAAGTCCGGATGTCCATCTAGCGTAACGGTGATATCCATACGATTGCAACCAAACCATGGAAATAACTTTGAAAATTCATAGAAATACTTGTCGTAATATTTTTCCAAAGAGGTGACGGCTTCCATGTTACAATCAGACTGCTACGATTTATTCGATATACTATGATTTATATGTTTATGCCCTAGTCGTGCAAGCAATTTCTACATAACAGACAGAGAGGGCGCAGTTTGGCCCAGATGTCCATCTAGCATAACGGTAATATTCATACAATCGCAACCAAACCATGGAAATAACTTCTCGTAATATTTTTCTTCGTAATGAGGGTGGGTCCATTATGTGAGCCGGATGTGATTGTTTGAGAAATGTGCAAGGTTGCTAAAATGTATAGAGTCTTTACACCAGATGTAGTTAATGACCTCCATTATCAGTGTCTATAAATTTGGTAGACAGACAGACAGGCAGGCAGGCAGACAGACAGACAGACAGACAGACAGACAGACAGACAGACAGACAGACAGACAGACAGACAGACAGACAGACAGACAAACAGACAGACAGACAGACAGACAGACAGGCAGACAGACAGACAGACAGAAGGTTTAGGCGGAGGTTTAGTTAGTTTTAGAGAAAAGTAGAGTTGATCAATTTCAGCTTGAATGTCTGCAATAATTTTATTTGCTATTTCTATATTTGTACTAGCAGAGTTTTGGTGTTTGGAAAGTCGATAAATAATCTTATTAAGTTCTTTGTTAAGAAGGGTCTTGTTGACAGCATCCTCTTCCAACAGAGATTGCGCAAGATTGGCTAATCGTTTATGCTGAAGATTAGAATATTCACAGTCATCGTAAAAGTATAGATTTCTGTGCTGAATGTGACGACCGAACTTATCTCTCGACATTGTCGAACTGATTCGTTTTCATTATCGGCGCAAGTATGTAAGCGGTAGACAGCTAGACAGCTAGACAGGTAGACAGCTAGACAGGTAGACAGCTAGACTGGTAGACAGCTAGACAGCTAGACAGGTAGACAGCTAGACAGGTAGACAGGTAGACAGCTAGACAGCTAGACAGGTAGACAGCTAGACAGCTAGACAGGTAGACAGGTATACAGGTAGACAGGTAGACAGGTAGACAGCTAGACAGGTAGACAGGTAGACAGCTAGACAGGTAGACAGATAGACAGCTAGACAGGTAAACAGGTAGACAGTCAGCTAGACAGTTAAACAGACTGACAGATTCAAACTAGTTCACAACGGGTTCAATGTGCCATACAAAATGTTCACATTTTGCACAAGTGGTATAATCAAAACCATTAATCGCAGTTATCGCATCTGCTGTCTACTTGTTCAGACATATTCAGACTTGTCCCGACCTGTTATAGCTTACGCAAACACTTCCTGCAGCCGGTGTAAGGTAGGGGAGAATATTATATATATATAAGAATACTAATCATAGAAATATTAGTTTTACGATAACAATGATGTCGAAAGCCTTTACCGAAGACTGCTTCTCAAATCATAGTTGGGGTTTTGACTCATGGGCTGACGATCCGTGGAGCCAGGAAGAGGAGGAGGAGGTTATACTCTGGAGTGAGACTGAAGAAAATACTCCTCCTCTACCTCCTCCAATGGGGCAACCACACTCCTGGTCGTCTAACATAACAAAGGTGGAGGGCTGCAGCTGTATAAATTGTGCCAACATTCAGGGGTGGTTAAGCCCAACACAAAATTTTGAGGAGTGCGCACCACTAGAGCAACCCGAACTGGAACAGGTGTCACCACCACCACAACCCACGTCACCACCTCCTTCGTTTCAAGCAACATATAGTTTTACACTTCCTGAACCAACACTGTCTCTAGATTTAAATCCCATAAAGATAGAAATTAGGTTAGGTAATAAACTTATACATATAATTATTAAAGATTAAAATAAAAGACATTTTATTTTTAATATGTGTTTTATTTAATTAATATATACACCGTATTTATCTCATATGCAAAAAAAACTTGACAAGGAGAGGGAGAATAAATGTACACTTAAATATATGCTTTATTCAATTAATATACACACATCTTATTTATACATAAGGGAAACAGAACTTAACAATGTGTAAGTATCGATATAATCTTGAGGTGTTGTTGAAGGCCAGGGACCGGAACATGGACCGCTTCTCCAACCAACAGCTTCACCATTTTGAGCTTTTCTGATATTTTCCTGAAGCCATTTAAAAATATTTGTGTGGTGGCGGTGTACAACGCTAGGCTGAAATATATAAGTTATATGGTTAGTATTTAAATATTCGAACATGTTTATAATGTGCTTGGTGGACAGTAGCCCCAAGGCAAAGTGTCAGTATACATACAGTTTACTATTCTTTTGTCATCATGTGGATCTAAAGCCTTTTTTCTTTGTTTTAAAGAAAATACGTTGTGGGTTTTTGATCTAATTGTTCTCTGATCGCAAAATACTGTTTCGTTATTAAACAGGCAGTCTTTGTAATCCTCAAATGTAATTCTATTCAAAGCAGCTCTGGTAATACCTTTAGCTTTCTTTGAAATTTTAAATTCTCCATTCTCAGCATCCTCTAATGTTTTGAAAGCATACAATTTTGCACGTAGACCAACAAATTCGGTAATTATTTTACCACTCATTTCGTCTTTCATTAGACTTATTACTTTTTTATTAACTTGTGGAAGATTATATGGATTGTTCGGAGGATAATCGCTTGTATCAAATTTGTGAATATCTTCCCGTATAAAATCGTATATATTTGGAAGGGTAAAGTGATATATGAGACTATCAGTGTCTGTGTACAGCAGTTTTGCTTGATTACCCATCTTCTGTTTAATATAATTGGCTTATTAAAAACTATTTCCAACTGATTTAATTCTATAAGTACCAAGTCTTTATCTAAAATAGTACAGCTGTGAAAATTTGGTTTTGATATGTATGCACTGGCTCCGTACCTACCTTCCCATTTAGAAATTAATTTTATTGTTTTGTATTTTCTAACATTTTCCATAGTTTTGCCAAATACAGCGTTATTCATAAGTTTATAAAAATCCTTTTTAAAATTATTTTTGGCGGCTTGTCTTAATTTTGTATTTAAATCTATGTATGGTTTAAGCCAAGCTGATTGCTTAAATTTTGATATTCTGTGAATTTTTACAATTTTCAGCCCTAAACTTACAGCTTGCTGCAGATTGCGGTAATGTATTACGTAGTTTTCTTTTTTAAATAAAGTGGTTGTCAATTTTGATTGTTTGGATGTTGGTGGTGTATAATGGTCAGGACATAGAAGCAAATCTTTGTGAAGTTCAAATAAATTTTGAGGATATTCTAAATCGACTTCATAAATATAACCTGTTTCAGAATCTTCCGGAGTGTTTAAATGATCAATTTTAGGAATATCTAAATCATTTACCCATTCAAACCCTCCATACGGTAGATATTCAGACATCCCGGCTCCGTACATGTTATTAATATCTAAATATAGGATATACGATTCAAGATCGGCTTCTACGAATTTTTCACCCATATATCGATTATTTCCTCAAGAAGTAGCATCATATAGGCCTATATCATTGCTGCCAGTGATTTCAAAATTATATGAAAAAATACTGCTTAAGAGACTAAAACCCATAGTAGAGGAAAAGAATCTGATTCCTTGTCACCAGTTTGGATTCAGGGAAAGCCACTCAACCATCGATCAAGTTCATAGAATCACAAACGTCATAGAAAAATCTTTAGAAGAAAGAAAAGTCTGTTCCACCGTCTTCCTCGATGTTGCTCAGGCTTTCGACAAAGTGTGGCATGAAGGCTTGTTTCACAAACTGAACCTGTTTCTACCACGACAATATTCACAACTTTTACAATCTTATCTAACAGAAAGATATTTCAGAATCAAACAAGAAGATGTCTATTCTGAACTAAAGGAAATCAAAGCAGGAGTACCACAAGGTAGCGTGCTAGGTCCGGTACTCTACTTATTATATACTAGTGATATTCCAAGCCTTGAATACGAAACAATAGCAACATTTGCTGATGATACCGCAGTTATTGCCGTCGGAAAAGATCATGTAGAGGCTGCTGAGAAATTACAAACCTCTATTGATAGAATTAACACTTGGACTAAAACTTGGCGTATCAAGTTAAATGAAAATAAGTCTGTACATGTAGACTTTACTAACAAACGGAAGCAACATCTTCCCATCATAAGCAACGAGACCCAGATTCCCTATGCTAACTCAGCTAAGTATTTGGGAATGACCTTAGACGCTAGACTCCGCTGGAGAGTTCATGTCAAAAAGAAACGCGAAGAGCTTGGTATCAAACTGAAAAAAATGTACTGGCTACTTGGAAAAAACTCCAAATTGTCAACATATAACAAACTGCTTTTATATAAGCAAATATTGAAACCTGTTTGGACTTATGGCATTCAACTCTGGGGTTGTGCCAGTAAGAGCAACATCCAAGTGATTCAGCGCTTTCAGAACAAAGCACTAAGGAACATTGTTGATGCACCCTGGTACTGCCGAAACAGAGACATCCATAGAGATCTTCAAATGGATACTGTTGATCAAACCATCGCCAAATTTGCCAGTAGCCACGAACATAGGCTGCTTTACCATGTGAACGTTGAGGCTATCCAGCTCCTGGACAACACAAACCTAGTAAGAAGACTCAAGAGGACGAAGCCTTATGAGTTAGTGAAATAGTGATAGTGCAAAGCAGAGTATCGTGCGGTTCGTGCTACATGCCATGATTAGTGTAGTTAAGTTACTAGAACACAAGGCAAAACTAGTGAGTAAGACCTTAGTTTAAGAATCTTCAAACGTAATCAATTAAGTTAGAATAAAATTACTCATTGATCTACATAAGTGATCAGATTGTAATAACATTAAGAGACCTTGTAATGGGTAACTTAATTAAAAAAAAAAAAAAAAAATATATCGATTATTAGCTTTAGCGTATCGATTCGAACACTGTGCTAACCCTCCTCTAATACCCCTCTCTATGAACAATAGTTGATCTACATCTGTCAGCAGCTCAAGTTTAACTTTAGTAGTTTTTAACATTGCCTGAAATGCCAATCCTGGTGCTGTGTAAAAATGTAGAGCATCTAATCCATACGTTTTCATACAATTTTCTCTAAAATTCTCAAACACATCAGCTAAGAGTAGAACATCAACTGTAAGGTACATATCAGCATACTGACCTAGAGTTTGCATATTAAATGTGTTCCAAACACGCAGTGCATGTTCATAATTTTCATCTGAAATAGCTGTTCCATGCAGCTGACTAAAAAATTGTGTTTTGTCAGGAAGACTTTTATCATTCAACTTTTCAAAATTCTCTAGGTAGTCGTATGGAAAGATACCCTTACGTAGTAGTAATTCAAATTCTTCTTGGCTCTTGCAAAATTTACGTGTAATGATTTTTAAATTGTTCGGTAAATTTAATGACAATTGTTCTAAACTGCTAGGCATAAATCGAAACGAGTCTAAAAATCTGAAATCAATATTTGTACCATCTACATGTTTTGTAAATGATATAAATTTTTCCTTATTTATAGGCAACAATTTAATATCTCCCATAATCAGTTTTGCCAATGGTTTTATAATAAAATGAGCGTCATAACCACTGAGATTATGAAAGAGAACGGGAATATAATGTGCATCTTTATAGTTAAGATTACAGTGTTGATGAGCACTACCTCTATACTCACCTGTCTGATGATTGTGATCACGTACACGCACGTCTTTATCGGTGAAAGGTTGTTTACAAATGTAACAGCATACCGATTTTTGAAATGAATCGTTTTCCTGCTGGCTAATATCCATAGGCTGTATATTTGACAGTATATTATTTACTTGATATGCTATAGATTGTAATTCTTTTACAAACCATTCCATACAGTCGGCACCACGATATATATTAAATCGAGATAAACTATCGTCATATGAACATTTTAAATAATATGCAATACTAAATGGAACATGTTTTTGATAAACCCCCGCATTTTCGGAAACAACGTTCTGTTCTTTTTCTAAAACACACTCCACGTCCGCGTATATTGAAAATGGTACTTTTTCCTGGTATTTATAGTCTTTAAATTCTATTGTTGTACCTTCTTCGGGCATTTTAATTTTAGTTTCATTTACACCATTACAATTTCTAATATGTCTTAAATATGATTCTTTAGTTACGAAATGATTTAAGCATTTATCGCATACAAAAGTTTGAGTTTTTCTCTTATGCATTTGAGTTGTAACCAATCTCGATAAGTTTCTTATCCAACAGAAATGGAACTGCCCCTCATCGTTGGATATCATTAGTAAATGTATAGCATCTTTATTAATTTGAGTATTTTTACTAATATATATGGGCAATACTGAATTTTTACCAAATTTGTTTTTTCTTTCTAGCGTATATACATTTATACGTAAATCATTCATTGTCTCAAATTTTGATATATCTTTTAATTTCATTGGAAATTCTAGTCCCGAGTACTTTAAAACTTCATTAAAATGTGGATATAAAGATATTCTACCAGAACTCTTATTTGCAGGATATAATGCTGACACTACTGACCACAAAAAACAATATTCATCATCATTTTTTACGTTAATCACGGCCTTTTTATTTTTAATATCTTTAGGTAACTCAATATATTTACCTACCGTTAACGGCGTGTAATGATTTAAATTTACTTTTAAATGTAATATCTCAAGCAAACTCCAACCTGAATCACGTTCTTGAAAATCTTCTAATTTCGTCAACAGCTTATTCTCAACATTAGTCTCATACCACTCTTTTAAATTGGTGCCAGAATCAATTTTTTCATTTTTAGTAGCAAACGTTTTTAAATCTATCTCGCCACTACTAGGTTTTATAAAATATGCACTAAATATTACGTTAGCTTTAAGCATTAACTTATCTTTTATAATTTGTTTTACTTTTATTGAGAAACTTCTGTATGCTTTTGCAAGAAATTCTTGTGGTTCCTTATAACCTAAATTTACAATCATACCTGTTCTTATTCTACTGTTAAAACAAGATTCTACATCTTCCCATACCAACTTGTTCTTTTGTTGTTGTTGTTGACCACTCCCTACACCCGCCCCCTTCTTCGCTAATTTTGCTTTTAAATTTCGCAATAATTGCCGTTGCCCATTTAATAAACTTAAATTTGCCTCTAGCCTGAATGGATTTTCATTTTTAAAACTACGCTTACGTATAAATCGACTAACAATTAAAATGGTTTTATTTACATGTTTAATCAATGTCTCAGCCTCATCACTATATTTTACAATCGCTATCGCGTCTCTGATGGTTTTTATTGAGTTCGAACTTAATTCGGTAACGCTGTCTGTTGCAGACATGTTCGCGCGCGTGTGTCGTTGTAATACTAACTCTTGCAGACAGCCGAGCCGCTCTATTTATTCATCGTCGCAGCTGATAATGGATGCCAGCGTCAGCAAAAAATGTCAAACAAAGGCAGCATTCAATTTAGCTGTTGTGCAGATTTTTCTCAAACAATGGGTTCCATTGTTCAATTTTTAACAGCTTTGCACATTTCTCAAACATGTCTGGACATGTCTGAAGCTTCAGACAATAACATTCTGTTTATCTGATAATGGAGGTCAGCAAAAATTCCCCCCAGACAACAATGCCTTCATTGTCCAATTATCGTGCAGATTTCTCAAACAATGGCTTTCATTGTTGAATTTTTACCAGCTTTGCACATTTTAATCTCCAGACAACAATGGCTTCATTGTTCTCGAATTTCGTGCTGATTTTAAAACAATGGATGCCATTGTTCAACAACATCCTGCAAGAATAGACATGTCTGCGTACTCAGACGATGACTCACATCCGGTCGAGCCTGAGAAAATGTTGATAAGCGTAACAATAGCTTCATTGTTCTCCAATTTCGTCTCGACTTTAAAACAATGGATGCCATTGTTCTACAACATCCTGCAAGAATGGACATGTCTGCATCCCAGACGCTCGAGCGTGGGAAAATTTTGTAAAAATTTCAAAAACTACACTTTTAACCCAAAAAATTCCCGGAAGTGGCACGTGACCTAGGTGAGGCCCGTGACCCCCCGGCTAGGCCCGTGACCTTCGACTAGACTTAGCCAAGTTTCAAACCAGAGGCTAATGACCAAGGCCCGTGACCTTGACCCCGGCTAGACCCGTGACCTTCGGCTAGACTTAGCCAAGTTTCAAACCAGAGGCCAATGATCTCGCCACGTGACACTTAGCCAAGTTCCAAACCACCGGAAGTGCGCCAGAACCCCTCTAGGTACACTACTCATTTAAGTTTTCCATTGTTGTAATAGGTCTTATGGAAACAGTTGGTGAATAAATGTGTTAGAGTGTGGAGAATATTTGTAGCAAAAAACTACTTCTATTACTGGTAGTTTTTTAAAGTTGTCACTTTACAATCTGCATCTCTAACTAATTATTAAGAAAATTATATTTCACGGCAATTCAATTTCTTCCCTTGTAAGACTTTCAGTTACCGCCATTTTCATTGCTTGCTTGGTCTAATTAGCTTGCTTGAGCATGGCGTTGATACCCATTTTAATAATACATTGGTGTCCTTGCAATACAAAGGCTGATACACGTGGCACTAAAATTGTTATACCTGAACGTTAGCTATCCAAATGCCATTATTCAGCAGCTGCTCCTCTGTATCGCCACCTCTATTCTTATTTACCAAGAAAGGTTCTCTTCCTAGTTTTGTCAACATTTTCCCAATGGCTTTGCGATTTCGAAATGCTTCCAGCAATTTGGCCAGAGCTATAATTTTAAGATTAGAGATATGTATTAATGTTACAGTAATAATTAAAGCACAGGAAACAGAAAAATAGTACAGACAATAATAATTATATAGATGCATTCACAAAACAGTTTATTTTGTATTGAAGTGTACTTAAGTAGGTAACTTAATAATTTTAATTGTAGTTTACTGAAAATCCAATTAAACAAATATATACTTACTAATGTGGTTGTTGTTTGTTTGTTAGTGATATAAAGTTAATATGTTTGATGTCTACTTATTTCTGTCTGTGTTCCTCTGTATTAGTGTTTGTGACTAAAACTGCGTCAAGTAAAAGTATGAGAATGTCAGCCATTCAAACCAATGGTTCACTCACACTGGTATCCAGCTGTAAAAGGTAAAATACTATAAAGTGCATTCTGAGTGAGCGGTCTGTTTTGTACTCTATCAAGAGAGATTTATATTCCTTTTTTGCAGGAAAACACTGCGAGAAAAGAAATCATAGTTTCTAGATTTATTTTCAACAAAATATGCACCAAACGGTATCACCTGAAGTATCAAATTGGCTTTTGTCATACAGAGGTAGCATCCATAATTTCTGTAAACTAATAGATCAAGTGCACCATGGAAATCAACAGTTATTATGCAAGTCAACTTTGAAATAAGTGTTGTTCAGCAAAAATTAATTTAAGGAGATTAAATTTTAGAGCCACAATTTACTATGACTTTAAAAGTTCCCTATCTCCGAATGAAAGCTTTGGGCGACTTCATGCTGCATTTGGTGACCAAGCGACTTTTCAAAGGACTTTTTACAGCTGGTTTAAAAAAAAATTAATTTGAACAAATATCGCTCAATGACTATTTTCGCGAGGAAAAGCCAATTTCAGCAGCTATCGAAACAAACATAGACGCCCTGCGAAGAATAATTCGGGAGGACAATCCAGTTAGATATAGAATTATTAAGAGCATCTTGGGCATTGGCATGATTGCAATAAACAAGGTTTACATAATCATTTGGGTGTAAGAAAAGTCTGTTGTCGGTGAATACCATACAATTTAACACACAAAAACAACGGAGTATAGAACAGTGTAAGAAAACTCTTAAGAAATATGATGAAGGTATGTCTAAAGCAGTTTACCACATCATAACTAGTGACAAAAGCTGTAACCCGAATCTAAGCGGCAGTTTGTACAAGAGTGTTTCCAACAGATCCTAATCCAGTTATTATTATTACTACTGCCTTAAAAGGTGACCATAAGTGCAGCTTGTGAAGTGATCTCGATGTGCTGGTTAATTCATTGCTTCTTTTCAAAATCAGAACTTATTACAAGTGTCGTGCTTGAAAATATACATACGTTTACAGCAGAATAGCACACAGTATACCTGCCAGACGTTATTCAAAAAACTCGTTTACGGCGCCCAAGAAGTGAGATCGTTCTGCACCACAATGATACAAGTCATACCGCACATAAAAAAAAAGAATGATTAGAGGCTTCCGGGTTAAAATTGCTAATTCATCTCCCATACAGTCCCGACCTATCACCTTACAATTACTTTTTATTTCCTCGATTAAATAATAAAATGCGTGGTGTGCAATTTGGAACTCCATAAGGTGCTATGGAAAGCTTTAAAAACCTTGTTTCTTAAGTGAATCAAGAAGAGTGGAATTTATGTTTTTCAAATTGTTTTTATCGAATATCTAAATATATAGAGACACAAACTTTACTATTTGTAATACTTTAATTGGCATTACATTTAATTTCAGTGCATATGAGTATTTTATATTGGCAACATTAAATTTTTACCTTTTCAGCTCAAATTTTATGAATTGGTGTCATTAAAATTTTATTTTTTACCCACTTTTTGTTCTTGTTATTTTCTTATTTTCCTGCAAAACTTTGGATACTTCATAGTAGGATTCAGATTCCTGACTTATCAAACTTATGACATTTAATGGTGTATGCCAGATTTTTAGGTTAAACCAGTTATACGTGCGTGCTCCCAAGTATTTTGCATCAGCAACCCTTTACACAACGAATATGTAAAATTTAATATTATGTTTTATCTTTTCTGATAACATTTACTTTTCCAGACAAAGCCTGACTGACGAAACAACTTAGTTCCAAATACACTCCTCAGCTAATGTGAATTCTATTTGCAATTACAAATAGACAAATAACTGGTATCATTTATAAATTGAAATGTAAATTTAATTAAATTAATAACTATAATTCTGAATGAATTATATTTGTTTTAGCTACTGAAAATTCGATTAGCTGATGGAATACCGATAACATTGTAGGAAATAGAATTTTTGATTGATAAACCTGTGTTAATTGCTTCAATATTCTTTTTATTTGCCTTCGAATTAAGCTGCATGTTAAAGCTTTGCCGTTTTAAAGACCATAGTAATATGCACCAAAACGAGTAACGCAGCCATTCTTGAAAACGCAACATGAGTGGAAAGGGTGAAGTAGGTACCTATTTGTAAAAAATTAAGGGACCTTCAATCATAAGATTTGGGGCTTGTAATAAGAATTTTCGTAAATAGGTACTCAACACAAGCTATTGAAAACTTGACTAGGTATCACTTCGTAAAAAATGTTTGTTTAGCGTACTATTTTCTAAAAGTATAAAGTTACCTAATGGTTGTCGTATGCAGGCTTTCACGGCCGTTGTCCATACTATTAACTATTAAACGCCTCTACGGGGAGGACATATTCAAGAAGACCAGGAAACTGGACAAGTTACGGAAGAAGAAGAGTCAACTGCTTGCATCGTTGGCGTTCTTGAAACGCTGCCGTGACAAAGGAGTCAAACCTAAATTTGTCAAGGTTCAACACCACTTACAAACTGCTGCTGCCCGAAGGATTATCGATCGGACCGAAAGTGTTCTTACTAGGGAAAGAGTACGCCATATTTATTACGAACTCCAAGGAACATCTACCGAGCTGTACTACCTACATCTCGAGCTCAGTAGAATTTTGGATGTAAACCTTTGGAACACAGTGGAACGTATCAGCTATGCTCACTCAGAATACCACATGAGCAATACGACCCAAAAACATATTAGAAGAAGCTTCAAGCCAAAGTCACACCGGTACCAGGATTGGATATCAAGAAAACGGTAATTAATTTTTTCGGACCAACCCCTCTCTAAGGACTGTACCTCGATTGTGGCAAAAGGATTAAATTTTGCCATCACTCTATCCCACATACCTAATGAAGAAGTGATCGCTGAAATTGAGAGTGCTATCCGCAAACTCCCAGTTGAGGAAGTCGAGGAAATAAGACACGAGACCTGTCGTATATTAAAGCGTGCTAAACCACCAACGAGAAACGTCACTAGAGCAGAAACACCAGCTCTGAAGGAAATCCGAAACAATCCAGACATTGTAGTTCTACGCGCTGACAAAGGAAATGCCACTGTAGTGATGAATAGAAAGGACTACCGGAACAAAATTCAATCATTGCTGAACGATGAACAGTACGTAACACCGAAGAAGGACCCCACATCGAGGATAGAACGCCAGGTTAGAGAAGCTATCAAAAGCTCATTAATACCAGAGTCGGAACATCGACGACTACTGCCTAGCGATACTAGACCGCCCAGACTTTACGGACTTCCGAAGATCCACAAACCAGACGTTCCAGTTAGGTCAATTGTTAGCACTTGCGGATCTCCTACGTATCAACTAGCCAGATACCTCGCTAACGTATTACAACCATACGTAGGCAGAACAGAATCCTACGTGAAGAACTCTGAGCATTTCGTGGAAATATTGGCTGAGTTGGAAGTAACAGACCAGGACATGTTGGTCAGTTTCGATGTGGAATCCCTGTTCACCAATGTACCAGTAGAAGATTCAGTAAATCTTATACAACAATGCTGCGTTCCTCAAGGACTTCGAGAAGACATTCCAGAGTTAGTAAGGATATGCCTCACGACGACCTACTTTCTTTGGGAAGGAATATACTACGAGCAAAAGGAAGGAGCCGCTATGGGATCCCCGTTATCTCCAGTCATTGCTCACATATTTATGGAAGCCTTTGAAGATGAAGCTATTCAGTTCAGCCATCTCAAACCTAAATGCTGGTTCCGCTACGTCGACGACACTTTCGTTATATGGCCCCATGGAAAAGCAGCTCTTGAAGCTTTCTTGGCACACTTAAACAACCACCATGCCAAAATAAGATTCACTATGTAAACTGAAGAAAATGGACGCCTACCTTTCCTGGACGTGTTAGTGAAACGAACCGCTAACAACAGATTAAGCGATACAGTATATCGAAAGAAGATTTACACCGACCGCTATCTGCATGCTTCGTCTCATCATCATCCCCAACAAAAGCGATCTTTGATCAAGACTCTTATTCATCGGGCCAACGCTATCTGTGACGAGAACAGTAAACCACAGGAATTGAGTCATGTGGAAGAAGCCTTACTCAGGAATGGCTACAGTAGACGAGACATCAAGAAAGCGTGCCAATATACCATAAAACCGAAAGAACCTAAACCTAAACCTATTAATTACGCCTGCCTTCCTTTCATCGCCGGAGTAACAGACAGAAGAAGAAAGGTATTAGATAAAAAGAACATTGGAGTCCGCTATGGTACAATAAGAAATGTCGAACAATTGATCCCCTCCAATAAAGATTCTTTGCCCAGACTACAGACAGAAGGCGTTTACCAGCTCCAATGTACCTGTGGCAAATCTTACATCGGACAAACGGGAAGAAGCATCCAATGTCGAATAAAAGAACACCAGAGTCACACACGACTTGGAAACATACAAAAATCAGCCATCGCAGAACACTTATTAGGACCAGGGGACCACAGAATAAATTACAATTCCTGGAATCCCAATTCACGCACAGCAGCTGACGTAATGGCAGACTTGTGAACAGAAACGTTGTCATGCAAGCGCAGCACCCCACGACTAAACTTCCCGCGTCGCTTCTCCAGTATCGCTGTCTTCAAGTTTTTTAAAACCCCAGCGTAATACTTCCCTGTGATTGTCTCCTTGTGCTGAGGGTAATCAATTAATAGCACACCTTCCATATCCCAGAAAATTGTGGCCATAATCTTCCCGGCGGACGGTTGAGTGCGAAATTTCTTCGGCGGCGGGGAACCCTTGTGTACCCATTGAATTGATTCTTGTTTCGTCTCCGGGTCCCAATGGTAAATCCACGTTTCATCACCCGTTACTATCACAGACCGAAATGCTTCATTCCCTTCCTCGAATAAGTCCAAATTGTCCTTTGAAGTCAGAACACGGTTTTCCTTCTGGAGGAGCGTCATCATTCTCGGGACCCATCTTGCACTGACCTTGTTCATGAACAATCGTGTAAGATTCTCAAAACCGATGATTCTGAAATTTCGCATTCAGTAGCTAATTGAAAAGCTTTTGAACGACGGTCTTGAAGCACAAGCTTTTCCAACTTGGCGACGATTCCGGGCGTGGTTGCTTCCACAGGCCTTCCACTACGCGGGTCTTCTTCAATGGACTCACGTCCCCACTTAAACTGTTTAGCCCAATATTTTATTATGAAATAGGAAGGTGAAGAGTCCCCGTATACTGCGATCATACGGTCATTGATGGCCTTTGGCCCATTGTCTTCTTTCACTAAAAACTCAATGACGGCACGGTGCTTTAAACTCAATTTTTCCATATTTTCTGCAACTAGTCACAATTAACGACCCCTCACTAGGACAGCTGATGCCCGACTGAACCAAGACCAAGTACCCCGACACATAAGGACATGTCAGTGCTTGCACCAACCTTCTCCACCCCGCACTACGCATCTATCATATCTGGGTAGATCACTTTTGATTCTCCTTTCGTATTAAAGGTAAATTTACCTGATCAATCTTATTATAGGATGAATTGAAACTGTAACCTTTAAGATAAAAGTATTTAGTATTGGAAATTATTGTAAAGAATAAAGTAAACATCGCAGGACGAACTGAAACTGAAATAGAATATTAAAAATATCAGTTATTAAAAATGTTTTAAACATTTATAATAGTGTATTATGTAACAAGTTTCATAAACGTCACCTTAGTCACGAGTTTTTAGACACAAGCGTAGCGGTGTTTAATAAACGAGTGTCTAGACGAGTTTATATGTCTTACATAATATACTTTTTCTAGAACCACAAATTTAGACAGTACCTATAACATCATATTTTATTAAGATTTTCAATATTATGTTAGGTTAAATTAAGCTTGACAAACGTCAAAATTGACTGGTAAAAACTAACTTGATTTCAGTTTTGGCTGTGGCTAATGAAGCAAATACTGTCTATACCTAACTTTACCCGTGATTAGAACGTCGTTGACAACTTCGTTGACTAAAAGATTCTTTACTCACAGGTTATGATGTCATTTAGCGACGTCTATGTTAGTATGTTATATGCCATTTTAGTTGGCAAGAGGGGAAAAAATAATTTCTACTGCAATCGATTCAAACCTGGGAACTTTTCTGAAACTTAGTTAATAGCAATTTTGCATTTTTTTTTTTTTTTCAGAAGATTGCTTTTATTCTTAGTAACAAATCACATCATACATATAACTTACACGTAAATCCAGCAAATATGTAGATTAACATTCCACTCACTACGTCGTAATCATGTTTTAGTATTTCTAACACATCTAGCAGAAGATAAAGGAAGTGTATCAGGAGGAAGTACAGCGTGGAGTAAATCCTGTACGCAACGCTGTCACCGCCTTGAACTGCAACACCGATAATCTTCAAAGCTGTTATTTCTTTCCAGAAGTAATTTTTTTTCATTTTTGGAGAGCGTGAGGTACCGGTAACACTCATAGCTAGATTCCACTCTGATATGAGTTCATACCGCTTAGAAGGTTTATACAGTGTGTTTCACTTTACATGGAAGCACCCCTGTATTTTCTTTGTTTTTGTACGAATAGATTTGAATTTTTACCAGTTGTACAACTCACCAAGAGGCATCTATTCATGTCCTTGAGCCCAAATGACGTTATTAGCCTGGCCTACTACGATGAAGAACATGGGTCGTATTGTCAATATTTTGCATCGCGTTAGAGTTACAGCAAAAAGTTATTAAGAAAAGTTGTTTAGAATCACAAGAGTACCCCAGATACCGATTTTCGTTTAATAATTTTATTTATAAATTTGTCAAAGTCCGAAATTTCAACTTTTAATTTGGTATCAAATGGTGCCATGGAGAAACAGAATTTTTATTATTGTTGCAAACGTCATTAGCTATTAATAATGGCTGAATTAAGTTTAACTGTAGCTGAGAAAGTAGAAATAATTAGAATTACTGGTGAAAATTCAAGATCCAATAGAGAAGTAGCTAGAATATTTAATGGAAGGCATCCAGGGCGTGCACCTATTTAACCTGGAATTGTTTAAAAAATTAATCAACTTTTTAATTTGTGTCAGGATAAATAGGTGCACGCCCTGGGAAGCACATATGGTGTCAGAATATATTGTCGCAGAATATATTGACGCAGAAAATATTGCATCAGAAAATGCAATTGCAGAAAAGTGTTTTGTCAGAAAATGCCGTCATAGAAACGATGGTCACAGAAAATGCAAAATCACAAAAATGTCCTTGTAATAAATTGTTAGTTTTTAAACGCCATCTAGTAAAAACTAGCCCTATGAGAGCCTGAATACTATTATGCAAATTTAACACCATTACAGCATTTACCTGTAGTAGGCGCTGCAGTTAATGTTAGGTATCAACAATGTTCTGTGGTATCAACCATCAACATCTTGTCTGTGTCAACCATAACCTCACTAATTTTCAACTTTTTGGTTTTGCTCATGCAAGAGGTATTTGCGTTTACATTAATTAACACAACCTTTCGTGAGTGATTTAATTACTCGATGCTTTTAGAATTACTTTCTATATTTATATTTTTAGGACAATGGAAAATTTGTAACAAAGCAGCAGTTCCAATATTGGAATTACCTGTACAAGAATTTGATGCTCGTGTAGTACAAAATCATAAAAGAATGGAAAGGTATCACGATAACAAGTGGTCCTAGTTGTAGCAAAATATCAACATGCAATGTGGGAATTCAAACAAGTATTTGTTACAAGATGTTCAATGATATCGTATGAATTTGTAACTGAAGCTCACTTAAAACACGACAAGATTTTTGAAGGAGCTGTTGAATTTCTTTAGTGAACATTTTGGTGGTACCTGCTGCAAGATGCATAGTGCCTCGGAAAATGATTTATTAATAACATTAAAGGGCCGGTTGCAGAAAGCAATGTTAAGTCTGGTGTTAGCTAACGTCGTGTCAAAGTGAACAAAATCGCATCAAATTTTGTTTAACTAATGTATTAGTTACCATAAGCATTTGAGATTTGATTCGTTTTTGTTCACTTTGACGTCGCGTTAGCTAACACCAGACTTAACATTGCTTTCTGCAACCGGCCCTAATTAAATCGTTATTATGTCACTTTGGCAAGTTTATTTGACATCAGAGTCGGCACTGAAAAGTTCATTGCGAGCGTACCATTTGTGTGCATATTTCAACCTAGAGTCCGTGTTTTGATGTTTGTCATTACTTATTTGTAGTCGTTTAATTGGATTTCGTAGCTTTTGTGGATTTTTAGACTTAAATTGTGTATTACGTTATTGAAATACGTAAGTGCACAAAATTTATTTAATCGCTCTGCTAGTTAATCATTGAATAGTTAACAAACTGTTAAATTTAATAAGAAGGCTTAATGTTAATAAATAGTTAAGAAGCCAAATATTACAGTCAAGCTGATGATTGCTAAAATAATAATGCATTTCAATACTCATTTTGGTCCAAAATTGTATACTAAGCTCTAATTTTGCAGTTTAAAAATCAAAAGTCTGTCAAACTTGACATATTGTTAACCGATTGTCAACTGTTTTCCTTGATTAACTAACAAAGTTAAGTTAAATAAGTTTTGTGCAACCCCCGTAAGTGTTCAAACGTCTCAATTCCATTTACTTGAGTAACTGAAACAATTATAACAAACGCTTGAGCCAGAACAATAATATGGGGTTAGGTACGTTTTGTGATATGTTCACAATAAACTTTCCAACGCTGACTTTGACGTCAAATTTAAAAAAACACGTAATAATTGTAAATAGTTGTATAAGTGTTTTCGTCTTAGCGACTTTGTGTAAATTTAATAAATAATTTCAGAGCTAAAATTATTCCCTATCTTTCTCCTCTTTGCCTTTCTTGCACTAAACCATTTTTCTCTAGATTTCTATAATTTTTTGTTCTTGAAAAAGCTTAGAGGTCCCTTTTCTTTCCAAATTGCTAAACTAAAACGTAATTAAGATATGTAGTATGTACTATGTAGGGATGATGGGTGGACCTTGTACTACATGGGTTGCTAATTTCCACCTTCCTCTTAAAACGTTTCTCGCCTATTCCAAATACTTACTTTTGTAACGAATGCGAGAACGACTTCCAGATCGATCTAGAAGCAGGTGTGCGCGATGAGTCACTTCGAACGGATGCCCAGAGAACGGGCCCGAGGTCAAATGCGTCATGCTTCCGTCTCGAGTTTCTAGTGAGTGTCGGGACTGTCTGGAAGCTTCTGGAGGGAAATTATTGGCCATATAAATACCCGGCCGTCGGACCCGCAGCCAGTTCTGAAATAATTCTGCGGCAGTTCGAACTCACGTCGAGGCTTGTTAGAAGCCCCCATATAAATAACCGCGTGTACATAATCTCTCGTGAAATAAATCCGTATGTAATAAGAAATAAATATATAATCGTTAGTGTTTAAGAGTGATATAAATAAATAATAATAGTTGTTAGAAATACGTGTACCGATAGTCGTTAGTGCTTGTATTAATTTGTGTTCTGCTTGATAATTCTCGCATGTGCTTGTAAATAACAATAATTAATTCATTCTTGTAAATAAATGTTTGAACCCATGTTTGTCGTATAATTTTAAATAGCCCGAACGTTAAGAACGTAACAGTGGTGTCGGTGTGAGGTTTTGAACCGGGGGCTATAAGAAAATTATTGAACAAACATTAAATAAATAAATTGTTAACAAGTGCCGATAAAACGACGGTCAGATAAATAAATTTAAGTGAGTATTGTGCATGCCTTTGACGAGATCTCAAAGCAGCAAAATGGAAGCCCAATTAAGCCAACTTTTGCAACTGATGCAAGTTAGCCAGGACAGGGCAGAAAAAGCACAAGAGGATCTTAGGAAAGAGATCCAAGCTGGGCAGGAGAAGGCAGAAAAAGCGCAAGAGAAAGCTGAAAAAGCACAAGAGGATCTTAGGAAAGAGATCCAAGTTGGCCAGGAAGAATTGAAAGCCGGCCAAAAGGAAGCACAGGAAGCACTTAAGGAATGGCTGAAGGCCGAGCAAGAGAAAGCAGTCCAAAAACTTGAGGAATGGAAAGCCGGCCGAAAGAAGGCAGAAAAACTTGAGGAAAAGTTGAAAGCCACTCAAGAAAACCTCAAGGATGAGCTTAGGGAAGAATTGCGATCCGGTCGAAAGAAGGCAGAAAAAGCACAAGAGGATCTTAGGGAACAGCTGGAAGCCGGGCAGAAAGCACGAGAAGAGCTGAAGGTCGGGCAGGAAAAGCTGGAAACCGCAGAAGAGGAAGTAGTCCAAAATCTTGATGGGAAAATAAATGGAAGAGTTCGGTCTCTGTTGTTGGACCTGAGACGCGGCGAGTTGCACGTGGGTGGGGAGGAGCTTTCCCGACACCCAGGAGGAGAGATCGCGGCACAACTGGTATGGGCGGAAGATGTTATTCTGCAAGGACGAACCGAGAGGGTCGTGGATGCATACCTGGATGGCGATCTCCGGAGCAACGTGGTGCGCGTGGTTGAGCCCGATTATGCGGACGAGTGCATCCTGGGAATGGATGTTGTGGATAAGTGTGAGTGCGCTTTGGACCTGAGACGCGGCGAGTTGCACGTGGGTGGGGAGGATCTTTCCCGACACCCAAGAGGGGAGATCGCGGCACAAGTGGTATGGGCGGAAGATGTTACTCTGCAAGGACGAGCCGAGAGGGTCGTGGATGCATACCTGGATGGCGATCTCCGGGGCAACGTGGTGCGCGTGGTCGAGCCTGATGGTGGCAAGAAGCTCACTCATGGTATCCTGGTAGGGAAGACGTTGATGAAGACTGGGCTTGGGGTCCCAGTAAGGATGATGAACGTCAGCAGGGAACTGGCAACCGTCAAGAGGAACCCAATACTGGGAGGGGGCATGAGCCAACGAAAACGGAAGAAGATAGAAGGTTTGGTGGCCCGGTACCAGGACATCGTCGAGTGCGGAGATCATCCCAGCGGCCGTACTGACGTAGGAAAACATAAATCAGTTGAGTTTGGCAAAAGAGTCTTGCTGAGGACCGACCATCCTGCTCTGAGATGGCTGCTGCAGTGCAAGAACCCTGAAGGGCAGGTGGCTGAGTGGATCGAGCGCCTAGAAGAGTTCGACTTGGGAATAAATTATCGACCTGGCACAGTCCACCGCAACGCCGATGCGTTATCCAAGAGGCCTTGCCCTGCGGACTGCGGCCACTGTTCGAGACTGGAGAGTCGTGCGGTACCCATCAATCGTACCACTGTAGTCGACGACTCGTGGGAGCTAAACGAGTTACAGAATAGCCAGGAGAACGACACCGACTTAGGTGCGGTTATAGCCTGGAAGCAAGATGGCCGTCGACCTACCTGGCAGGAGGTCCCCGCCACCAACGCAACAGTGGAGGCTTATTGGGCGCAATGGGACTTCTTGCAGCTGGACAACAACGTCCTGACCAGAATCTTGGAAGATGAGGACAGTAGGGCAACGAGATCACGATCGATGGTTCCAAGGAGTAGAGTGGCCGAGGTGCTACGCCACCTGCATGATGGCTCCTCTGGGGGATACTTCAGATTGAAGAAGACGTTACAAGAGGTCCAAGAAAGGTTCTACGGGGCGAGCTGCAAAGGTGACGTCCGAGAGTGGTGCCGGAGGTGCGAAGCATGCGCTACGGGAAACGGACCTGTTGGAAGACGTAGAGCTCCGAGGTGGCAGTACAACGTCGGTGGTCCGTTCGAGGGTATAGCCATTGACATCGCCGGACCATGCCCCGAAACCGAAGCGGGAAATAAATACATCTTGGTGTGCATGGGCCACTTCACCAAATGGCCCGAAGCGTACGCCGTTCCGAAGAAAGAGACCGGTACTGTCGCTGATGTTCTGGTGAAGGAGTGCTTCAGCCGTTTTGGAGTCCCCCTGGAGTTACATTCCGACCAGGGCCGGAATTTCGAGTTTGGACCGTTCCAGAACGTCTGTAAGCTACTGGGGATACGCAAGACCCGGACCACTGCCCTCCATACTCAATCGGACGGCATGGTGGAAAGGATGAACGGAACCATGGAGAAGCATCTGTCCAAGGACGTTTCCGAGCATCGGCGTGACTGGGGCCAGTACATGCACCTGTTCCTGATGGCCTACCGATCGGCAGTACAAGAGACAACCGGCGTCCAGATCGAGGTGTGCTGTTGCGAAGCCTGGAGACCACGGTGGGCTGCTGCTTCTTCAGCCAGTCCATGTGCAAAAAGGGCACCGCCTGCAAGTACCGCCATCGGACCCCCACAAGAGCGAGAAGACAGGCACCCCACGCAACTCGTTCTGGGACAGAACGATCTAAGGCGGGGGCAGTGTAACGAATGCGAGAACGACTTCCAGATCGATCTAGAAGCAGGTGTGCGCGATGAGTCACTTCGAACGGATGCCCAGAGAACGGGCCCGAGGTCAAATGCGTCATGCTTCCGTCTCGAGTTTCTAGTGAGTGTCGGGACTGTCTGGAAGCTTCTGGAGGGAAATTATTGGCCATATAAATACCCGGCCGTCGGACCCGCAGCCAGTTCTGAAATAATTCTGCGGCAGTTCGAACTCACGTCGAGGCTTGTTAGAAGCCCCCATATAAATAACCGCGTGTACATAATCTCTCGTGAAATAAATCCGTATGTAATAAGAAATAAATATATAATCGTTAGTGTTTAAGAGTGATATAAATAAATAATAATAGTTGTTAGAAATACGTGTACCGATAGTCGTTAGTGCTTGTATTAATTTGTGTTCTGCTTGATAATTCTCGCATGTGCTTGTAAATAACAATAATTAATTCATTCTTGTAAATAAATGTTTGAACCCATGTTTGTCGTATAATTTTAAATAGCCCGAACGTTAAGAACGTAACACCTTGTTAGCTGCTTGGAGAGGTTTGACAAATTTTTTAACTAAACCTATTATATATGTTAGGTTCTAGCTGAATTTAGCCCTTCGGTGGTGTTGATTTCTTGACCTTTTGGGGTCACCGGCGCTATTAATTACATCCCATAAAACTGTCTGCGAGACGGCTGCCCTATGAAAGCAATATTGTGTGATACAATTCGAATGCGTGTGTGAGCGGGCAGACTCGTTTCCGTGGCTGGCCCGACGGTGCCGGTGTAGAGAGCGTTGCATTAATTAAATGCGGTGTAATTCACTTATTAATGAAGTTGGTGCGATACCTTGTTTTAATTGACACTTTAATTAATTGTTTTCGCTAACATATATACAGCGACTGTCAAAAATCTGTACCAGATGGAAATTTTTATTTTAAAAACGGTTTGCGGCATTAGTTTAAGCAGGTTTAACAGCAGCATATAGGCGCCAACTACGTGGTGGCAAATTTTCTTTGCATCATACATAAATGTTTTTTTGAAGTTTCGGCCGCAAAAATGGCATCTTTGTGTAACAAATTGTTAAATACAACACTGGACGTGCTAATTTCTTTTTATTTATTAAAGGAGATCCTTTATGATGGTCGTTACAAATTATTTTATATGGTAGAAAGAAATTCATGTTTTTTATTTTTACCTTATTTTTTTATTCATTATTTATTTAAACAACAAAAATAATTTTTAGGGATGAATTAAATCAAAATACCGTTTGTTTTAAAATATTAATTGGATATGTGAAACTAAAAAACATCAATTTTCTCTCTCTACCACATAAAAATAATTTGTAATACCCATCACGTATAAGACCAGGATATTCAACAATGCTTTTCTTGAAAATACCATTTTTGAGGACGAAACGTCAAAATAGTTATTTGTGTATCAAAGGCCAAAAAGTGAATATTTTTCGGACGAGTCTGATTTTAATAGCCGAGGCTAGAAAACAGACGAGGACGAAATAACACTTTTTGGCAGTGGTGCACACGTTTTTTAGGCGACCATAATAAAAGAAATCAAAAATTTGGTCAAAAGAATTCAAAATATAGTTTGACAGTTGTGTACAAAAAAGTAACATTTGACAGATCTGTACAAAAAAGTACAACTTTACGGCCGCAAGTTACCTTTTTGGCCTAGGACGAAAAAGTAATACTTTACATCCGCAGAAAGCGCCGTAAAATCACCGTTTTTGTAATGATCGCCTAAAAAAACATTTATAATACATCATTGTATGCAAAATGCTATTAAATGAACCTTATAAATAATATTGTGAACTTATATTCCACATCAACACGTTCGCTGCTCATTGGACTTAGCATGGAGCAACTCTGTAGCTACTGAGAATTAAGGGCTGCCGTCGTTAGGACGCTCATGGGCAACAAATTTACAGAAACAGGAACCAGCTGCAGTACATGACAGGCAAAGCTACTGATAAGCTCACAAAAGATTGTTGCCTCAAAACCACTGCTAGGAATCTGTTAAGCCGATTAACAATGGAAAACCCTGGACGCTTATGGGCGCCAGTCGCACACAAATTGAGCCATGCCAGGCTGCCTATGGGCGGCCTTAGCAGCCAACGTATTAAACACAAACAAACGCCTGCTCTGCACACAGCACAGTGTTTCGCTTAAACTAAGAACAAATAGCAAATTCCTCTCCTGGTGGGATGTTCTATGCAGCTATCAAAATATTATGCCTAGTAATGGCTATGGCCAGCAGATTAACCGCACTGAAGTTACATACGTATGTGGATACGAGTAGTTGGTAGCATTTCTTTTTCGTTTGGTAAAATAGTAAACTAACAGGTTAAATTTGTTATAAAATATTCTTAAGTGTTTTTGTTCTTTCCCCGTACTATGATACATAAAGTCTATTTGTTTCGTTAATTATTTGTCTGCACACTATGTAATAAACGGTTGTTAAAGTTTATCCTGTATTGGATTGGAACCTACAAATATTTCCTGCATTCCGGGTAATATATTATATATACCCACATTCGAAATTGGGTAAATAACTAAAGCATTGGTGTTTCATATAATAGTGTTGTAGTTACTTAAAATACTCTTCGAAGCAATAGGAATTCGTTGGGAATATACCATTGAAGTAATAGCACTACAGATCAAGAAAATAGTACCTCAGTATAGCAACCATTATCTATGGATTTATAGACAAACAGTATATCTACAGAAACACTTACTATTCAAATTACAAAGCGAGTTGAATATATGTTTTTTCATCTGACACCATTAAAGATTCTATTTAATAGTTTGTTTAACTCCTCTTTCAAACCTATCAAAATTAATGAGATGAAGAGATTTTATAAACCATTAAGAAAAAAAAAGTTTGTTTAATGCTTATGACTTATAGGTAATTCACGGAATATAAAATAATATCGAGATCAACATTTAGAGCATTTGGTAGTTACCTAGCTAGGAGCAACATTTCTTAATTGTCTCCGTAAGACTATCGGAGGACCATCGGCATACAGTATTACATGCAACATCTGGCACAATCTCAATTTCTGAATTCAAACATTAACAGGCATGCAATTGGCATAGATGACCTAAATGTTCTAAAATGTGCAGGTGTACAAAAAAAGGATGAAGAATTTAAATTAGATCATAACCATGGCTACTACTACCAGATACAAATGCAACTCGCTATTACTGGAGTTAATTACTGTGATTTTGTGGTATGGAGTAGTAAAAATTTTTTCCGTGAAAGAATACATTTCAATGAGGTATTTTGGGAACAAGAAAGCGCTATTGCTATGAAGTTTTTTAACAATGTGATTATGCCAGAACTTCTCGGTAGGGCATCCAATCCCGGGATCCCAAAATGTCGGTATCCCGGGATCCCTAATTTTTTTATCCGGTATTTCAATCCCGGCATTTTTCCCCAATACCGGAATTTTCGATATTTTTGGGATTGCTTTTGTGTGCACTGCGTCGCAGTTCGCAGAGTCTGCGAGTCGCCTTACCCGGCCTGGCCGGCGCCAGACATGGAGCAACATGTTGATAGATAATAATTAGTATGGTTCAGGGTAGTAGCAGTTAGCAGATGTGTCCATAAACGGCGTAAACTGTGTTCAGTTGTGTTGTCACTGTTGCTTGCATATTTACTTACCTATTATACACCTATAATACTAGAAATACCGGTTCTGAAAACAGGAAATCCCGGTGTTGAACACCGGAAATCCCGGTATTGAATACTGGAAATACCGGTACTGAAAACAGGGAATCCCGGTTTGAACACTGGAAATCCTGGTATTGAATACCGGGATCCAGATAGAATTTCTTCAATACCGAAATCCCGGGATTGAAAATTCAGTTCGGTATTGGATGCCCTACTTCTCGGTAAATATTTCACAAATAAAGCAGTTAAGGATGCTGCAGCTAATACTGATTGGAATGTATTCAAAGAGTCGTTAAATGTTAATAATGGTACAAATTTAATGTTCTGTAATAAAAGTAGTAGTACAGAAACAAGGACCACTGCTCTCGTAGCCACGCAAACTAAAGATAACAGTATATATTGTTTGTGTAAGGGTCCTGATAATGGAACGCCTATGATTGCTTGCTGTAATTTGCACTGTTCCGTGGAATGGTTTTATCTGATTTTTATTGGTTTAACATCTGTACCTAATACTGAATGACATTGCCCTTTATGTAGTATAAGTGAAAGTAATAGTATTTTGTATTATATTGGTATTGGAATATAAAATAAAAGCAAATAAATATTTGATCGATTTATTTATTATCACTTTAATTGCAGTACTGTAAAATAAGTAAATACAAACATCATGTTTTTAAAAGCACGACCGCTGCGATATGTGAAAAACGCAGGTCTATTTTTAAATAAGTAACCGAATGCGCCAAGTAGCTGCTATAGAACACTGCAGTATAATTGAAACTAAATGAATTAATAACAGATTCATCCATTTTCAAGTATTCTATAATGTATATTGGTTATTTATATTTATACAGTACAGTAAACATTGCGCTTCCATACTTTGACCAAAATTATTTAAAAAGATATTTTTGTCAACTTAACACGCTTCGCTACACTCCTCGCTCTTGAGGGCGTGGCAAGGGTTAAGATGGTGGCTTATTGGCCACACGTTTCCGTCTAGCTCAGCGGATGAGTGGGTCGACCAATGATGGGAGAGGCTGGAGAAAGCGCTCGCCTATTGGCTGAGAGAAATAATGGATGAGTCGGAGTACCAGTTTTCTTTTATTTATATTATTCTGTCCGGGCGGGGCACAGTACATATAGTAATAGACTAACAAATATTAAAAGAAACAAATAACAAATCCACACGTACTGACGCACCAATACAATGCTCAGTCATACACACATTCAACAATCATTCATACGAAAACGAGTGAGGCTTAAATCTAAATATACACTGAAACGGTCTCTGGCTTGAAGCGACAGTTCTGGGGGGGGGGGGGGACGGTACACTTGCCACTCGCGACGCGCGCGATTATTGTCCACGACGCGCGCGATTATTGTCCAGGACACTGCACTGACTCCTGGTACACACGTGGGGGCGGGGAGAAGTCTGCGTAGTCCGTCCGGGCTACTGGGGGCGGCGATGACGTGAGTGACGTCGGCGTCGGGGTATGCGCCGAGGTTCTTGCACCAGGGGCAACCGCGAGCGAAGGCGTAGGAGGGCGTTCCTCCGGGGATCCCCTCCGTCGGTGGAGCGGGCGGTGGCGTCTCGGGGGCGGCGAGGTTCGAGCTGCACTTCGCGCAGGCGACGACGATGGTCGTCCTCCAACCTGAGCTCCTCCCACAAGTTCTCGAACTCAGCCTTCTCCGTCGGGCTGAGGCAGAAGGCGACTCCTAGTAGCTGGGGGCGGCAGGTGACTCGGAGCTGGGCTACGCGAAGCGGCGGGCTAGCTTCAGGGGTTACGGCGTCGTAGGCGGCGCGTCCGGTGGGGGTGTCTCCCGGCTGTGGTGTCCTGGGGCTGCTGGGGGACGGCGTCTCGGCGGGGGCGGCGTCTTGGGCACCCGGGGAGTGGAGGCGCAGCCGAGCTTCGTGGAGGAGAGGATCCTGTGGGGAACTCGGTGGCGATGGGCCGAATAGGCGTTTCAGCAGTTCCTGACGGCTGTAAGTAAACTAATGAGGATGGGGGCGGGAGGCTAGCTCGTACCTCAGAGAATGACGACGCCGTAGGCGGCGTTCCGGCCAACGTCGTGTCTGGAATGATCGTCCATGGTTACGAACAGAGCTCGAGTAATCACCAGGAGTCGCAAGGTTGACTTCTGTGAGCAGAGCTCGAACAGAAGGTTTTGTTGGGTAATTTTTGGCACTTTCTAGTGGCCGGAGGGCCTAAGCTAGGAGAGTGTTTGATCAAAGAGCAGAGCTCGATAAGATGCCCATTTAGGCCAGGGAAGCTCTTTTTATAGGGGTCCGTACTCCCACTGCTTCCTTCCGGCTGTAGGTTTTTGTAGAGTGGGATAAATTTTGTTGCTTCTGGGGGCTGTTTGTTAATTTATTATTAATTTCGCGTTTTGCGCTCTTATTTTCGCCCGGATTTTTTTTAATGTAGCTCACTGGATTCCTGACGCGAAGGCGCTTTTTATGACACCCAACTCGACTACCTTACTCTTACTTCGCCGGTGTTTTTTTTTTATCCAGTCGCGATATATGTATCTAATTAATTTTCGTGTTTTGTCGATGCGATCTGGGTCGCAGACGAATTCTCTGCGGGGCTCGCGTTTGAGATGCGTCTTAATCCTATTACCTGGCTTTAACGACCATGTCGGGCGAATCCCTTTGTTACCCTGTCTTTGTGGGAATTTTCCTACACGCGGTCGGATTTCGCGGAAGATCTACAAAATTATTTGCTTATAATTTTTCGTTTCTATCAGCTTCCTTATGAATAATTCTTGTCGGCGAGGGCCTGGTTTATCTGATTTGATTTCCTTGTGAAAAGGAGAGTTTTAAGCTGCCCTTGCTTTGTTAACCCGAACGACGGGTGTCCTGTTTATTTCTCGGGCTTTAAATTTTAATATTTCAAAGCTCGTGAAATTCCAGCTTCGTGTATTTCTTGTTTTTAAATCACCGCTCCTGGTGTTGGATCGTTAGCAGCAGATAATGTTTTAAAAGCCGATTATCCTTTCTTATCTTAATTAGCCGCGTTATCAAGCGTCTTGGATATTCATTATTTTTGCCGATTTGCTGTCTTCTAGGAATGTTGGCCATAGCGCACATGCGGGCCCTTGGCCCCGGGTCGGTTTATGTTTATTACATGCCGGCCTCGGCGAGCTATTTATGACTTTGTTTTGAAAACTTTTGAACTGTCGGCGTTTGCTATGAATTCACGGAGTGGTCGTGATTTGTTTTGTTTAATTAAATTAAGCGTCGTTGGGACGCACCTTCTGCGCTAACATCTCTATGATGGTAGCCAGTGGCGTAACAAGACGGTTTGGCGCCGGTGTGTAAGAATAAATGATAGCCGCTGTAGACAAGAAGTTTCAGAAAAAGAGGGGGGGGGGGTAATTTTTGGTCATGCAACACTTTAAATTTAAAAGAAAATTAATAAGCTCTTTTCTTAACATGAAAGGTTACTTACTGCAAAATAAAACACATTTAGATGTTTCAATCTTTTATTAAATATAACATAATAATAATAATAATCTCATTATTCCCTATTGAGACATAGGGTATTCGTATATTCTCTCCAGTTGTCATTTTCCTTTGCTCTTTGGCTCAGTTGTGCTATAGTCTTTCCTGTCTCTTGTTTTACAGTTCTCCTCCACGTTTTTCGCGGGCGTCCTCTATTTCTGAAACTCTAAAGTTTCCAATCAAAACTTTTCTGCAAATTTCAGTAATTTCTATATTAATGTCCACCTGATTTGTTCGGTCCCAAAGATCTTTGTTCGAAATAATGACTAGGCACCTAACACCCATTTACAAACACCTGCATTTTTTGCTTTACCAGTTCTGTAACCGTCCACGATTACGACCCATAAAGTAGAACAGATTTTACCATTACATCAAACACTCGCAAAATATAACATGAAACATAAAAATTCATAGGAAAATACAAAAACAAAAACCACGTAAAAGGAATACAAATTTAAATAATTCACAAGAAAAATAAAATACCGATGGGGCCACAATTATACGGAAGGGGCCATAATTATATATAACAGCAATGAGATAGCATGAATAACAAAATAGAATGCTTGAGTAAGAAAGAGATGGCCATACAAAAAAATTATTTTAGTAGGCATGTTTAGTTGACAAATGTCATAATTAATTTAAGTGTCAAGCCTTCTCGAATATTTGCTACTATGTTTATCTCTTTCTTACTCAAGCAATACGTGTTATTTTCTTGTTCATGTTATCTTATTGCTGTTATATATAATTGTGGCCCCATCGGTATATAATAGCAATGAGATAACATGAACAAGAAAATAACACATATTGCTTGAGTAAGAAAGAGATGAACATAGTAGCAAATATTCCAGTAGGCTTGACGCTCACTGTAATTATGACATATGTCAACTAAAGCAATTTTGTTGTATGGTAATTTCTTTCTTACTCAAGCATTCTATTTTGTAGTTCATGTTATCTTATTGCTGTTATATATAATTATGGCCCCATTCGTATATCTTTATACATATAATTCTTCTGTACGTGTGTACGTGACTGAACTCCTCCTAAACGGCTGGACCGATTTTGATGAATTGTTTGTGTGTGTTTGAGAGGGTCCCTGGATGGTTTAAATTCACAATTGGATC
This sequence comes from Agriotes lineatus, assembly GCA_940337035.1. NCBI lineage: Eukaryota > Metazoa > Arthropoda > Insecta > Coleoptera > Elateridae > Agriotes > Agriotes lineatus. The sequence continues at coordinate 27,109,433 of OW679200.1, read as the reverse complement.
CGGTAGGTGGCGGTGCAATCGGGTTCTAGAATTTTTTTAAAATTTTTGACGAATTTATTTTTTTAAGATTTCTCGCATATCAGAACATATAACTCCAAAATTTCACCCTCCTCCCACCACCCTCCAATATTTTTTAAAATGAAAAAGATTGAAAATTCGAATATCGAAAAAACGTTTGCTAAACCCGCCAATAGCAGGCAAACCAACGTTCGGGCAGGACAACGTCTGTCGGGTCCGCTACCCGTTAGGGGGTGAAATGGGGCAAATAAGCCTAAAAATCGATATGGGTGTCGTTATTGCTGTTTTTTGCGACGTTGATTCCGAAAATGGCATGTATTTTTAAGTCGAAGACGATGGACATGACATAAAATTAAAACTCTATAGTGGTGAAACGGGGTTTCAGAAACAAATTATTTTTGGGGGGCCGGTTGCCGGGCCACCTAGTAGATATATAAATATGTAGGTAGGTATAGCACTTTAATTAAACTCTCCTTTGCGACACTTTCCTAAAGCTAACATATCTATCAATGAATTAAAACCAAGAGTACTGGCTCTTAATTTCCCGATACTCAGTAATGCAAATCTCTTTAGGCGTATTTGGCTCATCTTACTTAGCAAAAATTTTTAATAATTTTTAATTTAGAAAAAGATCTCTCAGTGGAGGCTGTAGTGACGGGATGTAACAAGTAGGATATAAGCTGTATACAAATATGGAAAGCTAGCCAATGATGTGTGATTAGACAGACATTTTTCTCCCACTTCCTTTACTGATAAGCAATATTTAATACTAGCGCCAGCGTGGCTCGGTGGTTAGAGCATTGGACTGCGGCGCGAAAGTCTGGAGTTCAAATCCCAGATCGATGCCTGGCGGACGGCCTACCCAGTCGCTTTAAATAATTGGGAACCTGCGTTCGAAAGAATAAGGGGTAATAATGCGGTTGTCTAATGCGTGATGCTCACCACATCACCACGTGTCATGAATTTGACACGCGACAGCCGGGTGTGATAGCGAGGATACGGAAGCTCTGACCTTCCGCCTTGCAGGCCAAGCTCCTTCATGGGGTGTTAGTGCCTCACCACCAATATTTAATACTAGTTGTGTACGAAGTCGAAATTGTACAATTTGCTTTAGTAAGCCGTCATCGAGATCAGTTTCATACGTAGTTTGAAGTAATTTGGCACTCTCTATGACCTCTGCATCTCAGGCAATCGTCAGAAATTTGCGGTTTAAAACTTTGAATTTATAGTATGTTACTGTGCACTATGTACTATGCAATCTAAGAATCACAAACACACACTAGAGCTGGAACTTCTAATCTACTCAAAAGGACAAAAGACTGCTCACTCAAAAGAGCCCAGTGGCTCTCACGTATCATAGTCTGTTGCCGCTTTGAACCTCTATTCTAGGAAAACTTTTATTTTTACAAAAAACTCCGCTACCGCTGCGCCTATATACATTCGGCGCGGAGGTTCTTTGCACCCCCTGCACATATGATAGTTACGCCACTGATGGTGGCTTATCCCCGCCCTCAGAGAGATTAGCGTAGGTGAATCGTATCAAACCACACGGAAAAATTGCATGTTCAACACATTGGAAAATTTCATGCTCACGTAAAACTTTTACATTCGCTGGAAAACTCTCACTTTTCTTAACTTGTAGAACAATCTACTATTAATTCACTAGCGATTTAAGAAGAAAATTAACTCGCTAGCATATAAACATTATAAACAGTTACTTATGGCTGCTATTATAGAGATAATAATAGTAATGCCAGTTTAAAATGACAAAGAAATAATAATTAATCGAGTTATTTAACAATATCCATAACGGCGTAACTGGAGACTTGAGTAACCGCATTTATATTTTTATGACGCTCAACGGCTTAAACCTGAAAAGAAACACAGATTGCAGGCAGCTGAAAATTATTTCGGTGGAGCAAATAATTCTCACGTATAATCTCATAAGTCACAAGAGCATTAATTCTTTCCGGAATTTTTTTTGACTGCGTTCCAACAACGTCATATTAATTAGGACGCCTTCCAGGGGCGAGCGTTTCCTTTCCAGAGACTTTCCATTTGAAAATATATTTTTTGGAACTTTTCCTTACTGCCAATCTCTAGCGAGCTTTTAAAACTTTCTTTAGTGCAACAAAAGTTATTAAATTCGTCCTACATTTTAAATGCGGCATATGCCGCGGGGTTTAAGCTAGTAGGCAAATAACTCTCTACATACAAGGGAGATTTTAGTTGCTACGTATCGAAACACAACGTATCATACCTGGGGTCCGCTCCGTTACAGTATTAAGTAAGGAAGCAAATCTGTTAACTTCAAGCTAAGTAAGTAGAAATACAGGGTGTTCCAGTTTTATTGCACAGGACCTCGAGAAGTTATTGAACACGTAAAAATAATGAGAGTTTGCTATTTAAACTTTTATCGAAAATCCATTCGTGTCCGAGATACAGGGTGTTGAAATTTCGTTTTTATTTAGCGTTGTATTGATTTTATCTGAACAGGGCGGAGGGAAGTTTTTGGGTGAATATTACTCAAGACTAGACATTTTCCACAGTGAATCCTATTTAAATATTACATTCCAGTGGCGTAGAAACCGGATAAGGTGCCCCTTTTTCAAGAATATTTGAGACGCCACTGGGAGTTTTACAATTTTGATTATATTTTTGAAAACTACATTCAATTTAGAAAAAAAAATATTCTTTCAAAATTTTGATATGAGTAGCCGTTTGCCTGTAATTTCATATTCAAGGTTAGAAATGCACCTATACTTCAAAAATCTCAGTGGCGTCTTAAATATTCTTGAAGAAGGGGGCACCTCATCCGATTTCTACGCCACTGGAATGTAATATTTAAACAGGATTCACTGTGAAAAAAGTCTAATCTTGAGTAATATTTACTCAACAAATTTCATCAACTACCCGCTGTTAAGATAAAATCAATATACAACGCTAAATAAAAATGAAATTTCAACACCCTGTATGTCGGAAAAGAATGGATTTTCGATATAAGTTTAAATAAGAAACTCATATTATTTTTAGGTGTTCTATCATTTCCCGAAGTCCTGTACAATAAAACTAGATATATTGCAAAAGGGGAGCTCTTACTAAATATTTAATTCAGTTTTACTTCTAAAGTAAACTATTACCTAAAACAACGGACAACCTCTTAGCTCCTACAGTCCTACAGTTTCACAAAGAAGGACTTTAAATTTGAGAAATCACTTTTAAAGTAACAACTGACTTCAGAACAACAATTTTATGCATGTCATGGCACCCTTGAAGAAAAACAAAAATGTGTTTTTTATAACATTTTTGGAATTGCCAAAAAAACAATTGAAACATCATAGCATACTCAAAATATTATACCGGTTCCAAAAATATACATAATGTTCCATTTGAAATGAGAAAGTTAGGGTGACTTCTGAAAAAACGGAAGTGATAAAAAATCGTTATTTACTTTCCCATACATTTAACAGGAAATAAGTGACGCAGATACTGCAACAATTTTAGACTTAAACCAGAAACTCTGCCGCGTCTCCAGTGCAAGATAACGTGGCGACGGCGCACTAAAAGTATTTACACTGCTGAGTATGGAATGATCGCGAATTCTTTTATCGATTTTTTATTTTCGCGGAAAAAGATTCTTTGAAGCAACAAAGTAATGGCCATTAGTATAAATTTTTTTTTTCAAAATAGAGAAGGGATGCTGCTCTTACATACATCAACAAATGTAAATACGTGTTCTCCATTCACCATTTAGCAAAACAATGAAAACCCCAGCTACCTATCTTTTTACTTTCCCATACCATCGGTATAGTCTTGGAATTATGAAAATTTTGGAAATCGGGAAATATCCGTTTTGGGTCTCTGTTAGGAACCCAAAAAAGTGGTTTTTAAAAAATGCTTTTTGGAATGCGGGGGTGGATCACAAATTCATCGAAAAAAATAGGCTTTTCAAATACATCCGGAACCGGAAGTTAGAAATATTTTTTTAGTAGCACTTTTTGCAGCATTAACAGTTTGCAGTTTTTATTGCGGATAGGGGTAGACGAATCAATTAGTTTTTTTTTCCGACCGCCCTAGCTACAAAACTAATGGCGCCGTGATTTCTTGAAGTTTAACGCCCTATTACTGAAGACCAGATGAATCGATCTAAATGAATTTTGTTTCTGAAACAGTATATTATGAAGGGTAGAATGACGTGACATAAAAAGTTTTTGACAAATCATAAAAGGCCTTAATTACAAATTTTAAAAATTAAAAAAAAATTCAAAAAATTATTTCTCAAAAACAGTCCGCAGGCATTTGTTTAAACTTCATATACAGATAGACCTCGAAAGGAGTTATCGATTTGGTTTTTAAAGAATGTCCGAATTTCCGCGTGACGCCTTCTATGAAGCTCTGATGAAGTTTGAAACTTCATACCACTCTAATTAATAAACAAAAAACGATAAGAAACTGGGGTTTTCAGTGCTTTGCTCAGTGTAAAATGAAGAATACGAATATGCAATAAAAAATTACATTCACTGATATATGTATTAGCAGCGCTCCTCACCCCCCCCCCCTCCCATATGCAAAAAAAGAAATTTGTATTCTTAATGCAGTTATGTTTTTGGAAACTTAGAACGACGTGATATAAAATATTTGAAAAATTATAACTGACCCTTCATTACTAATTTTAAACCTTTTTCCGCGAAAATAAACAAATCGCATATTTATCTTAGTCAAAGCGAAAATTTGAGGAACATTTAGTCTGTTGTATAGATGGGAAAGTTCAGGCGCCTTCTTGGCGTGCTTTTTTAGTATAATAATTAGCGCGGTATGAAGTTTCAAACTTCAAAGCTTTGTGGGGGCGTCACAGAATAGGTACCTACGACATTCTTCAAAAAATATATCGATAGCCCCTTTCGAGGTATATAGGTATACGAAGTTTAAAAAATTCGGTGTGCAGTTACTGAAAATAGCTTTTTTAAAATTTCCATAATTTTGAAAATTAGTAACTAAGGAACCTTATGATTTAAAAAAAATTATATCACGTTGTTCTACTCTTCATATACTATTTATTAAAATATAAAATTCATTTCACTTGATGCATTCGATTTTGAGTAATTGGGCGTTAAACGTTAAATTTTCAGAAAATCATAGCGGCTTTAATTTCAAAGCTAAATCTCGAATTGCAAAATTTTCACGAAATCAAAACTTTCCTATACAGATGGTATGCCAAAGCAAATATACCGATGGTATGGGAAATTAAAAAGGGGGTGTTAACTACTCTGGTTGAGAGTCTTGATACCCTGTATAACTTCGTGACTTTTCAATGATTTATTGTACAGCTAGCTTGTAGCCCTACAAAAAAATATCTTATGAATTTTTGTGATCAAAATGTCCCTTTTTGAGATAATGCATTGTACAAAGAACAGGAGCCATCTGACCATTTTTCGTACCTTCAGCCCTGCGCAATTGGAGATGGTAATTCTGGTCGTGCCTTTTCATCTTGGTTCCGGATCATGCTTGGAAATTAAATTCCGTTAATAAATAACCAGATAATGACAATTTCAATATTTTGACTGTTGCCATTTTGTTTTTGTCACTTAAATAAACCATAAGGGTGGTATATGTGTGATTTGAAGGGCATAGATGCTTTGCCAAAAATATAAAATTGTAGCCCTCTGGCACAATAATTGTAAGTGGCCGGTTGGCACAGTTTAACAAAAAATTTCAAGTATAAAGTAGGTCAAGGGGGGTGGTATATGTTTAGTCTGGAGGGGCAGAGAGGCCCAACGCCCTACCAAGAATGTAAAAGCCCTCTGGCACTATTGTAAGTGGCCGGTTGGCACAGTTTAATGAGAAATCAAAGTATAAAGTTGGTCAAGGGGAGGGGGGGTGCCATAGGGGCGAGAACGCGAGATATACATGTATGAAAGGAGTACTACACGGTTACTGTAAATACGAAGTTTCAGCCCCATGACACTGTTGTAATTAGCGGATTGACACTTTCTTTGTTGGTAGGCAAATTAGCTAGTCTAGTCCGGCAAAGTACCACATAGCGGGATTTGATTCAAAGAAATCGGTCTGGCTAATGGGAAGGAGCCGAAGAACCACAAATCTTTTGATAGGGATCTTGACAGGCCACTGTTAACTAAAGAGACACCTAACACTGATAGGAGTAGAGGAAGATCCCATCTGCCCAAGATGTGGGAGGGACGAGGAAACGTCCTTTCACTACTTGGGAGAATGTGAAGCGTACCAGCGACTGAGGTATAGAACCTTTGGAGCACCTACGCTTCGAATGGAAGAGTTGAACTCCTATCCTGGGCCGAAATTCTGATCTTCATTAGAAAATCAGGAAGGTTTAAGCAGGGAGAAGAGCCAATCGAAGAGGATGATAATGAAGGCGGTTGAGGGGATGGCATGGGGTTGGCAAAAAGGGCCTATGGTGGCCTACTTGCTAGACTTCGGTCTCCCCACAACTACTACTAGCTAGTCTATAAGTATATTCAATTGAAATTAAATTAACAAGGTTAGAAGTTAATTTTTCTCAAATCTTATTTTCCAATTTATAACCAAATATTCTACAATATTAATTGAAGTTGGTATTATAGGTAGGGATATGCCTTTCGTTTATATGAACATCATTTTTAGAACCTTATCAGAATACCTACATCCTGTCCTTAATTGCCACAGCCTGCCTGAATGCAACTAGTACATTTTTTTGTGGTATAATAAAGAAACCTATAATGTTATTAATGCTGACACTCATGACATCACATCCTAAAAGCATTCTAAAGGTGACTTGGAAACTAGGTAAAATGATCCTACTTTTGTCTGGGCTGCCTAAAATTTTTGTATACTTACCTCAACTAATCAAATTCCCATACATATTATATGTTATCTACACATCCTCATTAATCAAAACTTACACTTTCCTTTAAGTATTTATAAACATACTTTCTGCAAATATATTATGTCTGGACAATAAATTCATAATCCTATAGGTCCCTCTCCCTAATTCCTTCTCCTTATTTTTCACACTGCAAAATTGCAGTTCATTATAGTCTTTGATTTCACTGGTGGTAGTTATATACTTACCTGTATACTACATTATTAACCCTTCAGTACCCGTTTACGGTCTGTGAGACCGAGCAAACACATGATGCAGTATATTACTTAATGTTCTAGCGTTAGTTTACCGCCCATTTCACTACCTTCCTATATATTGCCATTGAAGATCCTTATGCAGTTTTGAGTTCGTGCGTGCAGTGGTTTAAAAGTTATTTATAATTTCGGTTTCAGAGACCGAAGCGGGTACCCGAGTTGTATTTTTTTTTACCTTTGATATACCACTAATGTGAGGAGAAGGAAGTATTTTCGGCATTTTTAGTAACACTGTTATACCAAAACATTATTATAGTCATGGCAGATTTTATGAGAAAGAACAGGCGCGACTAGAACAGACGATGCGAGATATAATAGCGGAGGAAGATGTCGACAACGCGTTTTCTGATGATGTGCGATTGTCTGACAAAGATAATTTATTGGAAACTAGGGAAATGAACAGTGACACTGAACAGGAAATATCTGATTATGAAGACATTAGTGAACAAGAAACTAATGCCATAAGATATCTCATTATTTTTATGCAGGTGGCAGAGGGTGTCGGTCTCCGAGACCGGTGCGGGTACTGATGTCTTACAATTTTGAACGGGTACTGCAGGGTTAATAGTGTATGGATGTAATAGTTTATATAATTATTTATTTTAATATAAAATAGTTGTTTTCCCAATATTTTATTTAACGTTTCACGTTTGTTAACCAATAGTGCTGTTTAATTTTCTAAATTATAAGTTTTTTTTTTTAAATGAACCATGAAGGATATCGATACTGTGCTAACAAGAAGAGCGGTTCAATAAGGTATGATTCTTATTTTTACTAAATCTTTAGGAATTATTAAATTATTTTGGGTACATTAGAAAAAAAAATCTCGAACACATTTCACAATTTAATAGATTTATTTACCTAATTTTTTAAAAATTGTATTTAAAATTTATTATCAGGTCTGTTACATTTCTTAAATTGCAAGTTCAAAGTTAAGCCAGTTTTTTCGTTTTAAATGGAAAACTGTTGGATTTTTCCGTAAAGTTAGACAACAAAACAGTCTACCAATTTTCAGATTCAAAGTTTCGATTAACCTGTAGATAAAAAAATTGTTCAAAAAAAGGGCAAGGGGCCCTAACTGTTTTGTATTTCCCTGTATCGACTCTAACTAAAATGATTACTAGTTAGGCATAACTCTCTACAAAATTCCAAATCCCTATGTCAAACCGTTCCAAAACTATTAATAAAATGCAGCTACAATTGCTACTCCTTGAAGCGCTGTAACTTCGCAGGGTTGCGATTTGATATATGGCTGTAAGTTGGGTTAAATCGGTCTATTTTTGTACCTAGTTCATGCTTTTCTATGTTGGCTACATCGTTTTGAAACGTCGTGTATAACAAAAAGAGTGTTTTATTTACTTTTTATTTGTATTGTTACTTAAGACAAAATGCTTGATAACATAACATTGTTTAATCTAAAGAACAATGCACGCAAATTGATCTACAATAAAAGTTATTAGGTATTTTAGATGTGCTCTCAGAAAACATGGGGGGTGTAAAGGTAGCCTTAAAGTTGAAGAAAATAATATTACAATTATTAAAGAACATAACCATTTACCAGTGCCCAGTAATCTTCTCTGGGGGCAAACTGAAAAATTTTGAAAAAAACTTTGTGATAAACGAAACCACATCTTTACACAACATATATTCTGAAGAGGCTGCTAAGTATGTACTACCTACTACAATACCAGATATACAGCTAAAACAACTTTTAATAAAATTGATTTGCAGCCCCGAGTTCCAAAATGCAGCTTTAGAATATGGTTGGCTTACAGCCAATTCTACAATGAAGGCAGCACGAAGACGACATAATCCAAGAGTGCCCGCTTCATTAGTAGAATTAGGGGAAATGTTGATAACGCATCGGTTTCGCTATCAATGCAACTATAATATTGAAGGATACGTAAATGAAGATTTTTACAGAAGAACAATCAATGCAGATGGAACTACAGTAGTATTCTGCAGCCAATCAATAGCAGATTTAGCATGCCAGGGTGCTGATGAACTTTCAATTGATGGTACTTTTAAAGTGGTACCTGCAGCACCCAGTTGCCACCAATTATTAACTGTACACGTCACAGTTGAAAATCATGTATGTATACTCAAAACAATGAAATATGTATAAGAATTTTATATTTTATAATATTTTAGAATATACCAGTAGTTTATGCCCTTATGAGCAGACGCTCTAAAACAGCATACTTTGCTCTCCTGCAGTATATTAAGCAACAGTTGCTACCCACAGTTTATCCCACATTTATTATTACTGATTTTGAACAGGCACTACAAACTGCTTTGGAAGAAGTATACCCCAACTCTCAAGTAATGGGTTGTTGGTTTCATTATATTCAGGTAAACAATATAAGTATTTTAGTTCATAGCAATAAATAATGTTCTTTGTTCTAATGTATCTTTATATTTCAATTTAATTTCTGTATCTAATTAAAATGGTCTAACTTATTTGCAGGCTGTATGGAGAAAAATGCGAACTATGGGCTATTTGGCAGCAACTACAATGGATTTGAATACAAAAAAAGGCTTTAAGATGTTGCTCTCTTTACCACTGTTGCCTGCTGAAAACATTATCGAAGGGTTGAATCTAGTGCAACAGTGGTGTAATGAAAATGGTGTTGATTTGGATCTGCTTTTTGCTTATATAATAAGGCCTGTATACTATCATAGACATCGGTTAAATTTAATGTTCTCCAGAAATTATTTTATTATAGGTTTTGGATAAATAGATTTCCAATGCGACGATTATCGGTTTATGGAACACCCCGAAGAACTAATAACAATGTGGAACGATTTCATAGAACTTTGAAAAGTTTCATCGGTGAAGCACACCCTAATGTATGGACTTTTGTTGGTAAAATAATTTTATGGAGAATTTTGTTTGAGATAAATTTCAAATTGTTTCAGCTAAACTTCCAAAAATTAATACAAATATGCTTTTAAATGTCATTAAATTAAAGCGTGGTGAACGAGTAACTAGGTTTCCACCTGTGAGTTATGCAACACAAGACAGGAACATAAGAAACGCTCAAACTGATTTTATTTCTGGTACTATTACTTTACTTAGATTCTTAGAGAGGACAGGTCATTTTACCGAAGGCTACGATGAAGTTAAGAAATACTCAAGGATACTTAATATCCTTAAGAAATACTAAAGCAGTATTACTAAACTCAACTTCACTAAAATTTTTGATTATTTTCTAGCTACTATGATAATCCTCACCTTCACATTTATCTGCGGCTGATTGAATTTAATTTTAATGCTTGCCCTTCTATTTGTTTCTTTTCATTGCAATTTTTCAATTAAACTTTGTATCAGTATGCAACCAGCTCTTTTTAAATAACAATGAAACGATGTTGTGTTAAAGTTGTTGATATTTATTTTATCTATTTAGCTGCAAGGGCATGGGCAGTAAATATGCAAGATGAAAATATTTCTGATGACGAGAACGAAATTATTATTCAAGCTATTCCAAGTAAGATATTTCAGGTTTATACTTTGTCTCATTAGATTATGTTGTATAAACTTTTCAATTATAATATAACCAGAATAGTAATAGATGTTAAGACAGGCATTAAACCGTTTAAGGTGTATCACACAGACTAAATAATACCCCTTTTCAGACAATATAGATCAACCTGCTATTCAAAATGTAGAACATCCTGTTGCAATTATTGATGTAAATGAGCCTCCAATGGAAATTCATCATGAAAATAATATTCATCCTGTGCCTGCTGAACCAGATTTGGAAATAGAGATTGGCGACATAGAACGTCCTGATGATTTTCACCTTCCTGAAGATGACTGGGAACAGGATTGGATAGGTGTAGCTATTAACAATGACATAAATTAATTTTTCTATTATCATTTTCATACATAGATCCACCAGAGATTGTTATCCACGACGAAAATCCTTGGCTTCCTAATGGATACGATAAACGTATGTAAAAGCATTAACTATTATAATTAAAATCTTAAATTATACACGGTCAGTTTTTTTTTCATTGTATGCATGGGGATTTCGGAAACTATAAGAGATATAAAATCGGTAAAATGGGGTAAGTTGTGTGGATTTTGAATGCCAATTAAATGGCGTGTTCACTTGTTTCAAAATATTCATGGCTTACGAGATATTTGCAATATGCAGAAAATTGTCAAGTTCTTGTCGTCGATCTACAGCTCTTATTATTGAGCTTAGAAGAAAAGTGTAAATCAGAGAGATGTAGGTATTGTTAAGCTTAATAAAACACACTTGTCCAATTTTCTTTTCTGTTTTTAATAGCTGAGTTATTACATAAAGTTGCATTTTTTTAAATGGTAATCGTAGTTGGCCATGATTTCTCCTCTTTTCACTGATACTCGTATAATGTTAAATTTATTTTTGGAAATAAAAAAGTTATACTAAACGTTTTAACATTATTTACTTATTAACAAAGAATAATAGGAAGCCGTGAAAACAATAGCAAAACAATTGTGTACTACTGTCATTAATTTGATGTTTTGTACTTCTTTTCTCGCTAATTTTCTAATATTATTACATTATGAATTACAATAACAGTGAAAAACTTGAAAATTAAAAATATGGTGGCCAACTGTGATTACCATTTAAAAAAAATCAACTTTACGTCATAACTCAGCTATGAAAAACAGAAACGAAAATTGGACCTGCCTTTTATTAAGTTTAAGAATATCTACAACTTTCTAATTTAAAGTTTTCCTCTAACTTCAATAATAAGACCTGTAGATCGACTACAAGATTTTGATAGTTGTCGGTTATAGCAAAGATCTAGCAAGCCATGAATATTTTGAAACAAATGAACTTATAGTTTCCGAGATCCCTATGCATAAATGAAAAAACTCACCCTGTATAAACCTACATTATGTGCCATTATGCATTTATTAGTCTGGATCACTCCACCGTTTGTTGATGGAACAAAGATGCCGTTCATAGGTTTTACATAACAGCAACATTGACCGAATTGGTTCTAACTATCTAACCTTAAAATTTCACAACTTTGTGCCAAACAATCAAAACATAAACATTCTATTCTAATCTGATAATGTAGGTACCCCCATGTACCACAGTAAGAAAAACATTTTTCTCTTTGTAACTCTCTATAAAGTAATTATTTTAAAAATGTATAATATATCTATTAATAAATAGATGGCAGTGTATACTCTATCAAAATTTTTTCTGAAAATGCACTTTCTAGTTCTGAATTTTCTGACGCAATATTTTCTGTTCCAATACAATTCTGATAATGCAACATTCTGCTACAATATTTTCTGTGCACATATTTTCTGCGTCAATCATTTCTGAAACTGCAGTACTTACCCACGCCCTGGATGCCTTCCATTAAATATTCTAGCTACTTCTCTGTTGGATCTTGCATTTTCACCAGTAATTCTAATTATTTCTACTTTCTCAGCTACAGTTAAACTTAATTCAGCCATTATTAATAGCTAATGACGTTTTCAACAATAATAAAAATGCTGTTTCTCCATGGCACTATTTGATACCAAATTCAAAGTTGAAATTTGGGACTGACAAATTTATGGTTAAAAATTAAAAATTCGAATTATTAAACGAAAATCGGTATCTGGGGTACTCTTGTGATTCTAAACAACTTTTCTTAATAACTTTTTGCTGTAACTCTAACGCGACGCAAAATATTGACAATACGACCCACGTTCTTTATCGTAGTAGGCTAGGCTAATAACGTCATTAGCGCTCAAGGACATGAATAGATGCCTCTTGGTGAGTTGTACAACTGGTAAAAACTTCAAATCGATTCGTACAAAAACAAAGAAAATACAGGGGTGCTTCCATGTAAAGTGAAACACACTGTATATATCTGACTTAATAGTAAGGCGGAGATGTAATTTTATGATTATGAATTATCAATGCTCTAATTTTATAGAGACGGGTTTGTCACAGCACGAACTGACAAACTACTTCTGTAATATTAAAACGAAGCTGTATTTAAAATGTACATTAAGAAATAATTTTTAATAATACCAGCTACATGAGACGGGATTTTATTAGAGAAGGTTGTGCAGCCAAATATACATATTACACATTAAAATTTTCTAATGCATTTAAACAATTTCCAGTCACATATTGAAATGTATTTAGATCCTACATTGAGTCTTCATCACTTATTAATAATCTGGAATACGAGAAATTAATTTTCTCTGTTTCTTCGCCAGTTATAATTATTTTGAAATCCGGTTAATATCACTTAAATCTTATTTATAGTAGCTTGTTGATAATTTAAAAGTTGTTTAAAAATTTAATGAGATATAACCGCCATTTATTATCACAGGTATTAATGTAGTCGCATTAAATAATTTCCTCCAAATTATCTAAACGAACATATTTCAAAATCATATTACACTGCAATTACCAAACAGACAAACCACTATTTAATCATTAGTATTTGTTTCTAGAATGTAACGAGAGCTAGTAATATTTAAAATTACTTATAATAATGATGAATATCAGTATAACCATTATAAAAAGACTTATGGTATTATAAGAATACCAATAGGCTGGAGTCTATATTTCGGAAATAGTTATCTATGGTACAAGTGTGTTACATTACATATAAGTCACGAGAGAAAAGTTGAGCCCCCGAATTCGTCAGAACGAGTGGAGTCTTTTGTCGAGTGAATTATTTGTAATAACACATGATTGTCGTTCAGAATTTTATCTAACGACTTAATAAATACTAAAATAACAAATTCAGTACTGGCAGCCAGAGCTGGAAATAATTAATTACTTTGTAATTAAATTACTAATTACATTCCTTTTTGTTTATTTGCCTTGAAAATGAATTAATTTTCAAAACGCGGTAATTGTAATTGATAATTGTAGTTTTTGTTAAAAAGTACTTGGCAATTACTTTTTGAAAATAATTAATTACTACTTCAATCACTCAACTACTTTTGAGTAATGAAATTACTTCGCTATTTGGAAGACCAGAGAATAGATTTAAATATATTAAAAAATACATATCCCATAATGAAACTCCTATTTTTAAGATACAATACAGATTTGCCTTCTTCAGCAACAGTTGAAAGACTTTTCGTTTGCCACATTTAAATATAGATAGTTCCAGAAGGAATGCGACTTCAGACGAATTATTTGAAAAACTGGTGCTGATGAAGGCAAACAGAGTGTAATATTATTGGTAATTTTACTTATTTTATTATACCTACCTTAATATGTTATACATATACATATAATATAAACAATATATAATTTTTATTTTTGACTTTATTTATTTATTACATGGAACGTCAAAACAAACTCCAAACTTTTGGTTTTGGTGAACCGTACAAGTAGCTACTTAATTATCAAAAACCCTTTACAATTAATTGATAAAGTATGTTGGTTCTTCTTCTGCAAGTGCCTATTCGATTCGAATATTGGCGATCATTCTGGCTATTCTGTTCAAACCTGCTCCCCCCGGAGATCCGATTGGGGAGCTTGAAACTCCGGACTGATTTGATCTGAACATAGCCATATTGATTATCCTCGAGATATCCAGTGGATCTTTAATGTAGTGGTTTCTCATTGCCTTCTACATCCTTATGCCGTTGAGTTTTGTCGTTCATCCGCCTTTAGGACCGATTTCTCGATCCTAGGACAAAAGAGTGCCCTACCTCATCTAACTCTTCCACCCGTAGCTGTTGGTCAGACGGGGGGGGGGGGGGGTCGCTTATACCGGCGATCATTCGGTGTTGCTGCTTGGTCGGGGACTGCTTATTCGTCTAAGATAATATTATCTCAGCTTATATCGCAGCTAACCTTTATATCTAAAGGTGTTTCACTATCCGCCACCTGTGACCCCGCTAGTAGCCTTCAGCTTAGCCCTAGCATGTTGGTTACTATAGTTAATAAAACATAAAAATTAAGCATTTTTAGATTACGATTACAAATCAACACTTCACTAATGATAGCTGCAACTTGCAAGAAAGTTCTACTAAATACAACTACAGGGAGATCAAAAGTAAACTTGATCGCGTGAGCCCATGAAAGAGTGTGCCTACATTGCACTTTAAAAAAACGCTTTTAAACTACAATTGACTGAATTATTAGTTCATGTGACTAACAATCTAATCATCAGCTACACAAATATATAATTTAAACCTAATTTATACATTAATTAAACAAGATGATAAAGTAAATTTTAAACTTTAAAAAATCTCACTTTATTTTTGATGTCCCCGTATATGACAATTTCTATTGAAAGTAATTGAAAAACCGATTTATGTTGTACAATTATAATTACCGAGTAGTTGGTAATTGAATTACTATTTCATGTGAGTAATTTAAATCTCTGGTAATTCAATGGCGTCATTGGGCGGTAATTGGTAATTAGTAAGTAATTACTTTTACAGCTCTGCTGGCAGCTGTGAAAACCCAAAGTCAAAGTGACATGGAGCGAGTTATAGTACCTCAATATACATTTTGTCACGTGTAGGTTTTAACCTATACAATTCAACTAAAATCGGCATAGTTATAGAGCCCCAATAAGAAGATACAAATATTTTTTTTTCGAAAACTACATCAATATTAAGAAAAATGTAAATAAAAATTATGGAACCGTCAATGTACAGTCGTGTGCAAATAAATCTGGGACAGTGTTTTTTTCACATGCAGATTCAGTTAAGAATTGAAGAATATCTCCATGGATTTCCTGCTATCAGAAAGAGTTACATTAAACTTTAACAGGTACTGAAACCCGTAACTCTATCTGATAAGAGGAAATCCATGAAAATATTCTTCAAATTCTTAACTGAATCTGCATGTGAAAAAAACACTGTCCCAGATTCATTTGCACACGACTGTACATTTATCTAACAATTTATAAATGATTAACTATAGTATAACAATCGATAAAACCAACTGCTTAAGTTAATTAATTCAAACATCGTTGAACGCAAAATATATCGCGTCTTGTTTACGAGAATGAATCACTTCGCCCATTGAACAAAAAGATGAAAATGTCTATAGGTTTTGCCAGTTTTCAAAAATACTTATTTGTACAATTAGTGATGAAACCAATACTTTTTTTGAAAGTTAATCCATCACTTAAACAAGTAAAAAAGGTTACTTTCATACTTATATATATTATTTTTCTGCTATAGTGATATCTTGTAACCCAAAATTTTATCAAAAAAAGACTCCAGAATGTACAACTGTAAAATGGACGATACACAATTTCAATAAAATAGTTGAAACAAGTATTACCTTCTTTACATTTTTTCATTAAAATGATGGTTATTTTCTTTACAAGTTTTCGTTAAAAAGACGACTTTCATGATCGCTATGCAAAAGAACCTGTCTTTTTATTAAGAATTATCGAGTTCAACAATGTAATTGCTATTCATGGCAATGTTAAATGACTACAATTAACTAAAAGATAATGCCATAAGGGCAATTATCGTTCATGTGAAAACATTTTGTATGAAGACTGAATAGCACTTTTGTAATTTTTTATAATTTTTTTATCACTAGTCACTATCACATTCCGCAGCAGACGATATGTAGATGACTTGAGGTAGTCGTCGTTTAGCCTGTTGTGTAGTTTTCTATGTCATAGTTTGTTGAAAGTTGCGCCTGGGCAATTATGGAGATTTTGGTAAATTTTTTTGGTTAACTCTAATAATTCTAGATGGTTCACATGCGGAGTTCAATATTTAGCTGTTCGTTTGTAACGTACCATTGGGCGTTGACGACTATTCTCAGTAATTTATTTTGTAGGACTTGCATTTGATTAAGATTGGTCGTAGATGTGTTTCCCCAAATGACGGAGCCATACGTTATTACTCGGCGGATTAAAGATTTGTAAAGCAAGTTTGAATGACCATTATCTGTTTAAAAGTGGGTGTAATTGAACCAATCTTGTATAAACTGCATTTAGTTTTTTTTAATATGTCATACTTCCAAGTGAGCCTAGTGTCTAAGTATACTCCTAAGTATTTAATTGCCTCATCAGTGGTGCTCCACTCGATAGCGTGGTCGTTGATTGTTATTAGTTGGGGTTGATTTATGCGTCTTAAACTGAAAATGTTGTTGAGCATTTGAGGTGATTTAGTTTCAAGTTCCATTAATTGAACCATCTGCTTGCGATATTGGCTGCTTTCTGGAGCTGCGAGATTGGTAGATTTAGAGTTCTGGTTCGGGCGGATAGTATCATCAGCAACCATAGCTAAGTCTGCCTCTGCGTTAGGAACATCGTGCACATAGATGTTGTGCAAAATCGGCCCAGTATGCTTCTCAAGAGGATAGAAGGTAGCAGGTAATTCGAGCAATCAAATCTTTACGAACTTCACACCCCAGGACTTTTAATAATCGCTGCAATCGAATCAGGTTGCTATATTAATCAATTTTTAGGGGGCACACTTCAGATGCGTGATATTTTTGCACCTGAAACTGTAGTCCAAGAGCCAGCAACGGGTTTGCTTACAGTATTTTTAACAAGCTTGTAACTGTTATGGAAGGTCTTTTTGAATATACTGAGAAGGAAATCCGAAGTCTGGCAAGCCTGTGGTGGTGGTTTTGGCCCCCTTTGGTCCTTGAAGGATGGAAAAAAATAATAATAAAAAAGTATAATAACAAGTCTGACTCTTTGCTATGTTAAAGGTAATCATATCTTATGTAAGTACAAAGATTGACAGACGCTTTCGCGGCTGGTAAGTTCACATAAAGTTGCATAATAAACCTAACCATTTACTGTAAAATATCGAGAGATCCAAAACAACTGATCCTCAGCAGGCTGTGGAAATTCAAATGTGTGAATAATAAGTTGGTGGAACTGTAAGTCTGTCAAATTCGAAGTTACCAGGTTAGGTTTGCCGTCAGTTTTGACACAGACTGACGCAAAATCTAGCCTGCTAACCTCGAATTAGACATAGACTTACAGTGTTACCAACATATTATTCCTAGGTTTTGTGTCAGTTTTGACACATTATTTTTTTCGGCCTTTAAGGACGCAAGGGGGCTAAAACCACCACCGCACAGACTACGGGTTTCCTTCTCAGTATATTCAAAGGGACCTTCGATAACAGTTACAGACTTGTTAAAAATACTGTAAGAAATCCGTTGCTGGCTCTGGGACTACTGGGGTCATTTTATAAATTCGGAATATTACTCCGATGGGTTTAATTCCTTAACAGCACGGTAATCCATGGACTCTAGTTCCTGTAGCAACCATACGAGCACTTCACTCAATACCCGGGGTATGTTGTAGAACACGTGTAATTTGTTTGATCATTCGGCAGCTAGTTTTAGATTTGCTGCCCCGACGCCATAGAACCGTGAGGCAACGCGCAAAGAAACAAATCTAATTTACTTCAACTGTTTCTGCTAAGTGACCTTATTTTTGCTGTAATCCGGCAGAATCAACAACAGGGTCTCAAGCGTCTCCACTTAGCTCTGTCTTACACACATGCATTACGACTGCTGCAGTTTTAAAAATCGAAGGCTGCAAATTCTGACTTATCCGGAAATTTTATCTAAGGGCAATAGCCTGTTTTCAAAGCGAGTCAGTTTGTCGAAAGCTATTAAGACTGCGATAAGGCATAACGTAATTCTAAGATAATTAGAACAATGAAAAAACCAGTGTCTAAATTTAACTTCTTTCAATACGTTTAAAAATAGATTTTTGCAAGGCAATCTGATCGCGCGAATTGCGTTTACGAATTATTTTAAAATTCACATGAACCTACTAGGCCCAAATTACTCGGAAAAGAATGCGCTTGAATAGACGCAATAAAATCTAATAACTCCTCTAAAACATCGAGAGTTTTTACTCTTTTCAATCAGTAAAACTTTTACATTTTGTCCTCGTCATATTTGCCTCTCTTAGCACAGTAATACACATTTTACTATTTTATTCGCCAAAATATTTTACAGTTTTTAATGTTAATATTTGATTTAAAAAATAACTCAGTCGTCCGAATTAACAATATTTTATGGCCTGTATCCATCAAATAGTTCCGGTAGTATTTAACTAATTGTGACTATCTTCCTCCTTTATCTCCTTATTTTGTACAATCGGTTTTTACGGGTTATCAGTACAACATATGTGTACTTAATCTAAGCTCCGAATCTATACATTACATGGTATGTTGAATAATATCCCAGTGGATATTCTCTATGAGTTTTACATAAGCAGAACTAAATAATAAAAGGTATTTAGGTAAATCTGGTTATTAGATCAGATGGTTTGAAGCCTTTTAGTCTTCTTGGCCCTTCCTCTTCTTGTAGCAGTGTGATTGCAAGTTCGTTTGGATGTACTGTTGGTTTATCCCTGTATTTGCTTCTGAATCTGGTTATTTCTTCTCGAAACGTTGATATGTTTAAGTTTGCGATGTTAATACTACATTTTGGAAATTTACTATTGCACGGTGAACCTTTTTTTTTTTATTAAACGGTTTACTGGCTAAGCACACTAGGGCTGTTCACAGTAGTGATTATTTTAGTTAACTAACTTATGGCCATTGCAATATTTAACTGATCACATGGTTTAGTTACTTGCACTTGTCACGATTTGTTTAGTTTACATTTAGTCACTGTGTTGGAGCAAGACATCTTGTGGTAGTCTTGGTTTCAATAGCGTGGTTGTCGATTTTTTTCCCAGATTAAATCTTGCTGTTGCGGGGCATTTGTTTAGGTCGTCAAAGAATTTCTTGGCTGTGAGTTTAATATGTTCTTCTATGCTTGGGATTTCTAGCTCTTTATGGAGTTGTTTGTTTCAAACGTACCATTCGGCGTTCGTGGCGATTCTCAGCACCTTGTTTTGTAGCGTCTGTATCTTTTTGAGGTTTGTTTTGCTCATTGTACCCCAGACTACGCAAGCATACGTTACAACTGGTCTTATGATACTTTGGTATAGTATTTTGGAGCACTCAGCTTTTAGGCAACTTGTCTTGTTTAAGATGGGATATAATATGGCCATTCTTGCATAGCCTTCTTGTAATTTTTGATTGACATGCAGACTCCATGACAGCCGTCTATCAAGGTGCAGACGGAGGTATTTGATGGCTCTGTCCTTTAGATTCCATGGTATGAGTTGATCATTTATGATGACAGGTTCCGGATCATTTGGTCTGCGGAGCGTGAATATTTTTGCCGCACATTTTGAGGGATTAATCGTGATGTTAGAGCGTTGAAACCGTTTTAAGAGAACGTTCAGTAAATTTTGAAGTGCTACAGCTGCGTCTTCAATATCTGGATGTTGTGTGAGGATGGCGGTGTCGTTCGAAAACATGGCAGTAGTGGTGTTTTCTGTGGTGGGTATGTCGTGTAGAAATATGTTGAAGAGTACTGGCCCTAGCACTGATCCCTGTGGTACGCCCGCTGCAATGTTTTTTGTGGTTGATAGTGTGGAATTTATTTTGACTTTGAAGGAACGATTTGTGACGAACGAGTGTATTAGGTTGGTTAAGTACCTTGGGAAGCCCAATATTCTCATCTTGTAGATTAAGCCTTTCAGCCATACTATCTCAAAAGCTTGAGCAATATCCAGAAACACTGCCGTGGTATGTTGATGCTTTCAAATCCTTTTATAATAATTTCTGACATTCTTAGGAGTTGATGTGTCGTCGAATGCATTGTTCTGAATCCGAATTGGAAATGTGGCAGTATTTCTTGCTCTTCTACGTAGCTATTTAGTCTCGTGAGTATAATTTTCTTGAGTAATTTTGAGATGGTGCACAAAAGACTTATTGGCCTATAGCTGTTCGGATCGTTTTTGTTTTTGCCTGGCTTGAGGAAAATTATTACTTCTGCTATTTTCCATGATGCTGGGAAATAACAGATACTAATACAGATGTTAAAGATACTTGTCAGAAAGGTTAGGGCTTTTGGTGTCAGGTTTTTAAGTAGGACGTTTGGGATTCGATCGTGTCAAGGCGCTTTTTTATTGGGTAGTTTTTTTGACTTCTTTAATTTCTTGCGGTGTGGTTGTGAGAATGTCGTTATAGTTTGATGGGGTTGTCTGGGTATCTACCAGTGTTTCGATGTTGATGGTGTTTTGGGTATTTTCAGGAGTGATGTTGGTTGTAAAGACATTTTGCAAGTGTTCGGCCATTAGTTCACATTTTTCTCTATCTGTGGAGTAGTAAGCATTGCTATATTTGATTGGGGGTATTATGTTTGGCTTTCGTGTGATTTGTTTGGTTACTTTCCATAATGAAGAGTCTTTACTGTCTACACTTGATATATATTGATTATATAGGTTGACCCTGTAGTTGTCGAGCTCCCATTTCACCTGGTGGGTGAGCTTCTTTAGTTCGGTTTTGTGTTGTCGATTTTGCGTGCGTTGCCATAGTCTTCCGTATGTGTTTTTTGTTTTGATAAGCCTCTGTATATACTTTGGGGTGCTAAATTGTTGATACTTTGTGCTTTTGGAAGTTGATTGCATGGAGGATTGGGTGGCGTGCACTATGGCGTCTGTTAGATGCTTTACGCTGTTGTCCACTGTTTGGGAGGTATAGGGCAGATTTTGTGGCTTTATTTTAGCGTCCAAGTGCTGCATAAATTTATCCCAGTCGATTCGTCCATTTATTAGTCTGGTCTGAGGGGTGTAGCTTTCAGGCTTTTGGTTCAGTGCTATGACTACTGGTAGGTGTCCGGAGTCTAGTTCCGTTAGTATCTGATGGTTCAGTGTTTCTGGGAGGTTTTTTTGTAGCCCAATATCAAGAATATCTGGCCTGTGGTCAATTCTGTATGGGTAGTGGGTATATTCTGCAGGTGCTGTGACGTGAATGTTGTGTTGAGTGGTAATTTCATGTAGTCTTTTCCCATTGGGGTTATTTGCACGGCATCCCCAGAGTGTACTTTTGCTATTCAAGTCTCCTAGTAGTAGAACAGGGCTGTCAGAATTAAAGTAGGAGGTTACATCATCTGGTATGAGTCGTTTGCTAGGGGCTTGGTAGGCTGCAACGAGTCTGATTGTGCGATTGTGTTGAACTACTATTTCCACTGCTACAGCTTCTAGGTCAATTAGGTCGTGCTCTGGAATTTGATAATGTTTAATACTGCTTTTAATTATAATTGCTACTCCGCCAGATGCGATTGGTGTTATTCTGTAATGTCTGTATATACGGTACCCTGGGATAGTAAACCTTTCGTTTTTAATTAAGTGGGTTTCACTGATTTGAGTTTTACTATTTTACCTACCTGTTTCACTGATAAAGGCTATATCGATGTTGTATCGTATGAGGAAGTCGATGAAGATCGTACGTTGAGCTTTGAGTCCATCTGGGTTCCAATTGAGGAGAGTTAAGTGATTGAATATTTTTTTATTAGTTAAGTCCATTTTGGAGTAGGTTTGTAATTATATGTGATAGTTGGTTTTTTATTTGTTCCGTTATGGTGGTTATTATTTGTGTTATGATGTTTATGATGACATCTGGGATGTTAGGTTCAGGCTTCTGCTGTGTGAAGCGATTGTTGACCATATTTGCGTAGGTTCTGCGTGGTGTGGTATCTGTAGTTGCTGATAAGTAGGTTTGTTCCGATCGTGTGATATTGGGTATTCTGGGGGCTTGTATTTGTGTTAGTCTGTTGTTCTTTAATTGCAGGTAATATTCGCAACCTTTGTAGTTAGCCGGGTGTTGCTCTCCGCAGTGGACACACTGAGGTTTTTCTGTTTTAGCTTTTGTACATGCGGCGGTTAAGTGTTGGCTTAGAAACTTAACACATCTGGGTGGTAATTTGCAATAATTCCTCGTGTGTCCATAGTTTCGACAGCGGTGGCACTGTGGTATACCTGATGACTTTCTTCTGGGTTCTACAGTGATTATGCAGTGGGACAAGTGTGTGATTTTAAAGATTTCTTTTACATTTTCTGTTGGTTTCAATAATACTACGCATATTGGCATTGGCAGTTTTTCCTTGTTGTAAAGACTTGTTACACTTATTATGTGGAAAGTTTTTGATAATTCTTGTTTAATTTCTTCATTTTCTATTGAGATTGGTAAGTTTCGAATTACTACTGAGAGGTTAGCTTCATGTGGGTTACGAAACGTGTGGTAATTTATTTCGTGTTTATCGTAGCATGCTGTCAGTGTTCTGTAATGCTCTGGGCCTTCTAGGTTAATTTTAATTATGTTGCCCGCGCAACTGGTAGAAAATTTCCCTTGCGTTAGTCCTTCAATATCTTTTATCACTTCTTGATATTTGATAGGTCCGTGTAGAAAAATAGGAGGCACCTTAAGTTTTTTTGACATATTTTCGGGTTCTTTAACATTTGTTTCTTTTGTGGATGGGTTATTGTCTTCATTTGGTAGATAAAACTTTTTTTTTTAGATGAGCGTGTCTGGATCAAAAAGATATCGCTTGTTGGGTTCGTGAAAGATTGGCGGCGTAGGATTACGTTTTCCTGGTGTTACAGATGATTCAGTGGTTTTAACCGTGCTTGAGGCTAAATTAAGTGGTGTGTTTTTACCTTTATGGATAGGTGTTGATAGGCCACCTGCTTCCTACATGCTGATTAGTTGATAGCTTGAGTTGTTGAGGTCACGGTCCGAGCAAGGCCGGCCGGCCTGCTATTTGAGGTACAGTCTAAGCTCCATATGTCCGAATGGGCTTGAAGTTAGTTTAGTAGAGTAGCAGTTTATTTGCGGTGAAAATTCGGAATTTTATTCAAAGATCCAGTACATATGTTTGTATATTTGCTCCTGGCTCTTTTTCAGAGAAGATGTGGGTACGCTTGGGGTATTTTCTTTCAATGTAATAGTACCTACCACAAGTTTCTTTGTTCATGCTGAAGGTGGCACGTATCGATTTATTTTCATTAGCTGTTAACCATTGTTCGAACTGATTTAGGTGATTTTATAGGTTTCTAATTGCAAAGAGAAGATTGTGATATGAAGCTATAATCGTAGTATCATCGGCGTATGTTGCTGTCATCGTGGAATTGATTTGTGGGAGGTCTGCTATGTACATTGATTATAAAGTGGGTCCCAGAACACTACGCCTTTGGTACTCCAGATTTGACAGAGTGTATGTAGGTCGGTGTATGCTTCTTAGCGTTTTCCTTGGAAGGAAATATTAAAGAGATAGGATTTTAGAAGAAAGTAAAAGGGAAGCGAAATTGAACGTTTAAGTTGGTATAGCAATCCTACACGCTATATTTAAACAGAACAAGAAAAATAGCCGAACAGTATCGTTTTCTGTCCATGTCATTGTTGATTGTGGTAACAGTCCGATGTACATTTCTCTATAGTTCTGTGTTTATTGACGATTATTCAGTAGTATATGTCAATTTCACAGCTACTTTTCTTTTATTTCATTCAACTAATGGCGAAAATATTAAAGTAAAAATACCTAATTGAATATAGCCCGTCGCTATGAGGACAGAGTACCTATATCCATAGAATACTCCTGTAATTGGTTCAAATTTTGAAAATCAACGAAGTTTGTTGGCTGCTATAACACAAATAATTACAAATATTTAAAAAAAAACATACATCCTAACATTTAACAAAATACCCATTTTATTCTGTTAGCTTTGAGTACATATGGCTCACGAAAAATATTTTATTAACTGAAAAACCTAACCTACATGGAAAAGTTAGCCACACCTTCAAGCAGTAATATGTGTACAGAACAAACCTAAAAGGATTGATTTGTTTTGATTACCACGTTACTCCAGATAATACTTTTGAATTATAAACATAAATAGGAATTTAAAAACGTCCATTTGCAATTTTAATTGTTATGCAGCCAACATATGACAAATAGTAACTAAATTACTATATGATTAATAAAGCAAATTATTGCATTCAAAATAAGTAGTAAACTTGAAAATTATGCAAATATATATTACAATTATAGGTATTATGAAGCAGATGCAAATTCCCATTGTTTTATTAAAATTCCGTACTTCATATCCGAGTAAATCCAATCCTGACCTGCAAGATAAAATTGTCTCGAATTTAAGTTTCTCGTCCTATACGTGTCCTTAACAACCAATAATTGCTGAACTTTTAAAAACGCTACTATATTATTAGAAAGTCACATTGGAGTGTGACTGGAAAAACTTTGATATAATGAAATATTTAAATAGAGCATCTGATCAACTGTAATGCCCCAGAATAACTTACAAGTAATAGTTAAATTAGATATTCGATTATTTAGAACAGTGGGAAGTACCTTACGTAAGTCCGTGTACAGGAGGTTTATTCTAAAACAGTTTTTATTAACTCTAGCTATTAACACATATTTTAGAAAGAATTTTCTCACGTTTTGGACATAATTAATTAATAAACATACGATCCTGGACAGCACGACCGTTTCGGTTTCTTCGAAGGTTGGATTAACAAAGTGGTTATAGGGAAATACAATATGAGTGCCAGTGCCGTATAGTGGCAACACAACAAAACGAAACAATTAATTATATACAATTTCATATACTAACTCAATTAAAAGGGTAGCATTAATACCAGTGGTATCCAAAAAGACCCAAAAGGAACAAAAGAAGCGTATAATCAATTACTCAAAGATCAAACGCACGACCCCTTGACAATTATGGCAAAATCTTTGTCACAATTCCTTTTTTACAGATAATTTTAAATAATTAAAATTTTCAATTAAAAATATACGGTAACCAAATGTACAGTAATTAATAAAATGCATGTGCGTATTTAAAATTAGTTTAAATCTTGTGCATAAAATAAGGTTTCACAGATGATCAGGCGATATACTGGAACCATTTATCTATCGCCATGGCAACTAGATTTAGAACAGCGAGCTTATCGCACGCTTGCTCGTTTTGAGGAATTTAAAAGCGGCCCCGATTCGATGCCAAAATTGAAAAAAAGTGGACGTGACTACCTCCCTGGACTTTCCCATACTGGAAACTGTTCATATCGTCTTTATTCAACAGTCTTTACAACATATCAAAATTTCAACTCGATGACTCACGTCTTCACCGTGATAAGCGTTTACACTTTCACGTAAATTGCGGGTAAATATAAAAGAACTAGTGAGTCACCCGAACTACGTTTCGGTTCGCAAAATTAAGAGAGATTCATTAATATAAATTAAAAAAAAAGATACATCGACGGGATCGAACCCGGGGCTCCCGCGTGATAGGCCAGCACGCTTACCGCAGAACCACACTCTCCTGTTTGAATAATGCGCGCACCCGAGCTAATAGTAGACAGCGATAGGCGCTCCGCTCTGCTGCCTAGAGAAGTTAATTAAATTATACTGCTGCCTAGAGAAGTTAATTAAATAAGTCTGAAAATTAGCAAACTTTTAAGCCATCGTACAACTTAATCGGTCCAGTATCTTCGGAGGGGATAGCGAACAAACATAGTTACACGCAAACAAAGAGAGCTACGATTTTATGTTATAAGATGTGTAGTTCAAAACGTGACCACCGAGCTTCTGTAGATGGCGCCAAGTGGACAAGCCGCCACTGTGCTAGTTTATGTATTATTTTCCTCAAAACGGCTGTAGCACCGAGGTGAAATTTTCTAAGTACCTGGAAATTATATTTTCTAGGGCATACAAAATCGATTTTTTTATTTTCGCGGAAAAAGATTCTTTGACGCAAAAATATAACAACCGTTAGAATAAAAAAATTATTTTTCAAAAATAGAGGGGGGAGGGGGCCGGTGCGCTTACATATATCCACGAGTGTAATCTTTTTTTGCATATTCATATGCTCCATTATGCACTGAGCAATACAGTGAAAACCCCAGCTACCTATCTTGTTTTGTTTATTAATTAAAGGGGTTTAAATTTTCAAACTTCAAAGCTTCGTAGAGGGCGCCACAGATAATTCATGAGATTCTTTAAAAAACAGATCGATAGCCCTTTTCGGGGTCTATCAGTGTATGAAGTTTAAACAAATTCCTGTGGGCAGTTTTTGAGAAATGATTTTTAGAAAATTTCCAAAATTTTGAAAATTTGTAATTTAGGCCCCTTAATATTTTTCAAAACACTTTTTATATCACCTCATGTTAGCCTTCATATACTATTCAGAAACAAAAATCAATTGAATCGATTCATCCGTTTTTGAGTAATAGGGCGTTAAACTCAAAATTTTCAAAAAATCATAGCGCCCTTCATTTTAAGCCTAGCGAGTTCGGCAAAAAACTAACAGATTTGTCTTATGACCCTCTATCGTTATCCGCGATAAAATTTTCAAAATTTTAATCACGAAAACAGTGATACCAAAAAAACATGCGTAACTTCCGCTTCCGGTTTCGGATTTTTTTGAAAAGCTTATTTTGTCGATGAATTTTCGATACACCCCGCATTCCAAAGCTCATCAAAATCGGAGCAATACTTTCGGCTGTAGGAGCGTCATCCACCCACACACACACCCACACACAGACAGACATTTTTTAAAAACCACTTTTTTGGGTTCCTAGAGGCCCAAAACGGATATTTCTGTGAAAATCTCGATTTCCAAAATTTTCATGATTCCAAGACTTCCCTATACCTATGGGTATGGGAAAGTAACAATTGGCTCGAAAACAGGAAAACAGCAGACCCTTAGAAGTAAGAAGAATCTCTTCAAAATTAGCTCGCCCATGTAAAATCTCGCCAGTAATACCCGCCTGAAAGGCAGAAAAACTTTAAAGCGAGATTGTAATTAAATGACTTTTACTACCCATGGCTGAAGTAGCAATTCGCATACAATAACCATAAATAACATGGGCAGTAAATCTTTCAAGTAAGTTAAAAATTGCAGAACATTGGGTGGCTTCGACAAACAGCAGATAGCGAATTAATTTTCGAAAATCATCTCAGACATCTCAATAATAATATAAATGCCAGCAGCGAAACGGACTACAATAACCTGACAATGTATTATCGGAAGAACAAGATTGGCTGCTACTTCTATCGAAGTCAAAACACTTGGCCACTTTCAGTAGTTATAAAAAATGCCCCACCTTCATTATTTAAATCAAAAATGCGGAAAGAACTAGATAAACATGAACTACCAATATTTATACAGACCCTGTAACATAGACAAAATACCAATACCAGTGTGTGCGGTGCATCTTAGTGTAATGATCAGACATCAGAAATATCTAAAATAAATAAAATGTATTTGAACTCTGACCAAAAAGGCACACATGTGTAAACTGTGGAGACAGACACCCCGCCAACTACAGGAGTTGTAAACGTTATCTAAACACCCTTCAGGCACAAAATTCTGGTAACAAGCCCACACAAAAATTAGATATCCAATACCTAGTAATGAAAATGGTATAGTCCAATGTGAATCTTTTACAACTTTAACAAAAACAAATCTCTTTACCACCCATTATAAGTCATTCAATCTTCTCAACATTAACCTTTCAACAAATTCAAAAATAAATAAAACAATGAAGTTTAATGTATCTATAATAAACACCCACATGCCAATAGAAGACAAAAGCGGGTAAGAGAGAGAAGAGTAATATCATCTCCTGGAACAAGTGGGCAAAACACTTAAAAGTGATATATATTTAATAGCCGGAGACTGTAATGCCAAGGTAGGCTGAGAAGAAGCGTTTAGACCAACAATAAGAAAATATACTCCGCATCGGATAACTAACAATAGTGGAGAAAAATTAGTGAGTTTATAACGGCGTATAGATTAGTTATACCAAGTGCGTGCTTCCCACATAAAACAAGATACCAAATTACTTGGACCTCTCCTAACGAAAAGACCCAAATTAACCATTAACCCTACAGCAGGGTAAGGAGTTGCATGGGAGCAGATTGCAACTCTGACCAATATCTAGTGAAAATATATTTAAGTCAACGACTATCCAACTCGAAAAAGCCCAATAAGGTAACAATAGATAGATGGAAGACAGGGAAATTACGACAAGAAGAGTATACCAACAAAATCCGAAAAACAATATACAATAGGTTAGAAAAACAAATAACCTAGATCAGTTAAATGCTAGAAGAACATAGGAGAAAACTAAAAGCAAGTATATTAGAATATGTAAAACAATGTTATTGGTAAAAAAGCGAGAAGAGAAAGAAATAGTTGGTTAAACTCAGAATGCCAACCAATAATAGATAAACAAGGGCACCATCGAAGAATATTTATAGAAACAATGAGGAAAAGAAAGGAGGAATATAAAGGAAGATGAAGGTATGCAGAAAGAAAAAACAGGAAGCTTACAACCAAATGATATATTTTATCCAACACCTTCTAATAAACATGACGTTTTTACGTCAATTTGAAACATCAAAAGTTATTGTTTATTTACTGTTGTTGTTACTAATGGAAACCAGGGGAATAATAGTATTTTTGCACCACTAGTCTCAGAACGCACCGTTATTGGCCTATTTTTAGGTCGTGAAGTTGATTTTCTCCACCAAGGGAGAGAAAGTAAAATAAACAATTTTCACCGTGGTAACTAATAAATTGCTAAGTTACCAAATATGACTATTTTAATTTTGACGTTTTAAAGAGCTGTATCGTCAGGTTGACAGTTAAAATATTTTCGAAATTTGTTGGGAATTTAGGCATTAAGCCGTTTGGTAGTGCAAAAAATAGTATATACACCACGGTAGCGAATCCTCTTATAACCTTCGCGCTTTAGATACTTCGCGCTGCGCGCTCAGTATCTAATATGCGCTCAGGTTATAATGCTGCGCTTCGCTACCTTGATGTATAATATACTATTAACATTACAAGCCATGTAAAACAGATTTTACTGGCGATAGGATTGGGATGACTGGCGAGCCGTTAGGCGAGCCTGTCATATCCTTGAGCCAGTAAAAATGGTTACCTGGCGTGTATTGTTGAATATTTTATTTGTTCCTCACTTGTAAATAACTAGAAACTTACCATTTATTCAAAATGTCAAACTGACAAGCAACTAAATTCATCAATATGACACATACTAAGGAAGACAACTCTGGCTTTGCACGCTATCATTTATCTATGAGCACGCTTGTAAAATATAACTGGCTAGCCAGTAAATTTTTTACTGGCTAGCCAGTTAAGAAACATTTTCAAGGTGAATACAGTGACTTGATAAATTGATGTTTACAAGTGAGGAACAAATAAAAGCATTTTTTTCCAATAGTGGAAAAAAGGCCAAAGAACAATTCATATGTATGAAACCCTATTGTAACAATAGTGAAATTTTAACATTTTTAAATTTCTTGAGCTCCACGTACGCATTTTCGTTCATTGCAAATTTAGTTTATTGCTTCTGTGAAAATCCATTTTGTATTTTTTTCGTACAAAGATGTCGTAAAACTAACCTAATTTATCGTTTCAGTCACAGAACAATAATCTGACAGATAAAAGCTAAGTTTCAAACCGGCTGGCGTGGTTCTGACCTTCAATCCCCGGATATGCCGAGTTACAACTTTGTAATGCTATTTGTCGCAAATGAACAGGCCGCGGAAAGCCGGCAGGCAAGCTATAATCGAGAAGGCCGTGATCTAACCATACCTAGCATAGCAACCATAAACTTCACGACTGCCTACTATAAAAATTCACTTACCTAATGAGACAACTCAAGTGATAGCCGCTAGTGCTAGTTACGCTGTAATGTATTAAAAAGTCCTCTCGACAGCAACAGTAACACTTCGAATTCGTCAACTGTTGCTCTGACCAGGATAATTTTAGAAAATCACTTTTTTTAGTTACTTGCTTTTAATGGGTAGTAAGTACGCCTGGAGGCTTAGTAACGTATATATATACTGAGATGGTATTAACCCCACAACTTGGCTCTGTTTGCACTGCAAGATAATTAACAGATTCAATAAAGCACAGAGTTGGGATATTTTGTAGAATTGCAATTTTAAACAAAATAAAATATTAAATGCATTGATAATAAGATGCGAGAAACAGTAGTTAGTCTGAGAAAGACACGCAAAGGCAAAGCATATTTCAAAGGGTTTGAATTGGCTTGTAAGGAAATTAATATAATTTAAAAGGAAAGGTTGGTGCACATGCAAAGCCAGACCAAATAAAATGTATTTGACACAAAAGGTTTGTTAGCTGCATTTTAAAAAGAGCGTAGTTGTTAAGTAAAAGCAAAGGATAGTTAAAATAGTAAGCAAAGCAGAAAGGTAAAGCAAGATGAAGCATAATATAATATGGAAAATTGCAAAGAGCAATGCTAGAAGGTAACAGAAGGGAAAATATAGTGACGCGAAAATAGTGAAGTCAAAAATCAGTGTATTTAAAAATAAAGTGCAATAGTGCAGAGCAGAGCAGTGACAATAATAAATAAATAACATTTGTGTGTGCAACGCTATCGAACAATTTTAATTATACTCGTAAGGTTAAAGACAATAATTTAGATTTAAGAAAATTGTAAATATTAATTATGTACTCAAATTTACTTCCATTTGTAACTTTTCATTATCAGAATCAATTTCCATTAACATAAGAAAATCATAAGTAACTTAGCAACCTGATGCTATTTTGTTTAAAAACGAATAAACAATGGAATTAATTTTGTCGAATTTGTGCTCCATATTTAACTATAATTTTATAATAATAAACGAGCATTTTACCAGTTAAAAAGTATTTCATTGTATTATGCCCATCTCAGTGTACCTGTGACTGTTTGTGGAAGTTTTCGCCTCGAAATATTATAAAAATTATCCAATCGCATCTCCGAGGACATCGGCAGCCGTTCAGCTGGGTTTTCCGATCATCGTTTCCGGCAAAAGTAAGCATCCAGAGCCAGAGGCCTGTACTGCAATAGATTGGCCGAGTCTGCAAGAGTGTCACCATAGACACCTGCATCAGGGACCGTCTCCAGCAGGAAATCGAAGCAGCATCACTGCGAGCAGCTCCGAAGCCATGATTACGAGGTAGGATTAAACCTGCAATTTGAGGGTTAGGTTTGGGATAACTTAACAAACTACTAGATCAAACCTTTCCGGAGACGCTTAGCTTTTCCCCAAGGGCGCAGTTGCTTCGTGATTTTCGAAAATCGAGTGGCGTTAGTAGATTGTGCCGGGTTTGGCGAGAATCCAAGCGTTCATAAACAATTGAAAGAATTGGCGTAACTTCTACGTTAGAACAAGCAAGAGGCGGTAACGTCATCCGCGAGGGATTTTATTAGTTGCCAAACGGTAAAATTCAAACAACTTACCTGATGCGTTTTTCACAATATTTTTAACGTTTTAAAGGCTCAAATACGCTGTGCACTGGCGACATTTTGTGTGTTATCTGTCAAACAGAGATTACTAATATTTTCTGCTGAGAGCGAGCAAATGAGCTACTCCAAGTCAAATAAGCTAAAATTTATCGCGATAGTTAAATTCTGAACTCACCCTGAGAATAGAGCTTGTGTTTTTGCCGAGAGCTGGATTTGATATTGCAATTAAATAAAATAGAAAGAGGGGCTTTTCAACCATATTATTTGTGCACTAAATATTACAATCCATTTTAACCAGCCGTAATTGATTGACAGGCAAAATAAAACCACAGTACAAAAATATATAAACTGAGAATTGTGTCATTAGGATCTGCCCTAACTTAACTTCTTATTAAAATATGTCCCATTCAAAATAACAAGGAAGCCAGTTTCATAAATATACATAATAAAATTTCTTGAATGGGGAAGGGTTTGGAGGAACTCCGATCTCAGTACTCCGCACAACTACTAAGCTTTAATGGTTATATTGAAATAAAACCACTTGTATGTAATGGCCTGACATAGTTTCGATTTTATTTAAATCTTTTTCAAAGACCTGTGGACAAATTACAAATAAGCAGTGTTTTTATAATAATAATTATAAGTGAGGTCTTACCTAACAACTTGTGGAAACAAAGTACATGTGTTTGCAAAAATGTGACGTTATTTATGAACAAATTCATCAGCAAAAAACAGAAAGTAACTAACAGTATAGAATAAACTACATATAATATGACTATATTCAATCTTGTACACTATCAGGTTACAAATTTCAAATTCACTAACACATTTAAAATTTAATTAAACAATTACATTTATTAGTTTTAGGCCAACATGGCCGTCAATTTGATAAAATTTGTGGTGTATTAGAAATAATTTGCAAGAATGTCAGAACAAGATCCCACAGGTGGGTGAAACTGTCAAGGCGCGCATGCGCCTCGAGCACTTCATCCCTCGCATATGAGGGACGTTCAAAATAGAAATGGCGTGTTAGCCTGTGAATTGCTAAGCTATTAAGACACTAGTAAAAAATTAAAGACAAAAGGTTTGTCTAAGGATTCTAGAAAGTTGTGAGCTAAAGCAGGTTAAATAATAAAATGAAGAACTTGTAGTCTTCCAAATAATAAAATGAAGAACTTGTAGTCTTCCCCACAAATTTAAATTTGTGGGGAAGACTACAAGTTCTTCATTTTATTATTTAAAATCCTATCCCACTTTAAGCAACAATGGATCAACACCACATTACTAAAGCAGGTTGATCTACCGGGACCCTAAAATTTGAGGTTTATCCAGAGGAATGCAAACCTGAATTGATTATGGCGGAGCCGAGAAACCAATTAGATTTATTTATTAAATATGTAAAAATGCAATTATATGGCAAAAAGGGAAGAACATTTTAGGGAGGAAATGGTAGGTTGAAAATATCAACCAAGTGTTCAAAGGGAAACCGTCTTAGATTATTATTGGGGTGGAGATAAATCAATGAAAATATATATTTAAATATAAATAGACAAGAATTGAATAGAAAAGGAAAAACCTGTAGGTTGACAGTGTCAGCCATGTGAAATAATACCCAATTTCTGTGACTACAGGAAGGGGTTGTTAGAAATTATATATTATAGACTGCTTCCCGCCCGCTTGCTTTTTGGTTTCTACTGGTGCGATAATGACTTGAGTTCGTTCTACGCCTTTTTCCTTTGGTGCCATGGTAGGAATTGTCTAGAATTGTCTAAGTTTCTGTGGCATGTTGTATTGTTGAAATTCACCTCGCTGCTTACAGGGGGATTATGTCGTTTGGCAGTTTTTTGACCTCAATTCTTGGCCGATTCTTCGGGAAGCACTCTGGTGTCCCATTTATTCTGCACGTGGCTCGATCACCTAAGCCGCAGGTTTGGGGAGCCCCATTTTAATGCCATGCGTTGTTCGGAAGGTTTTAGCTGATCCACATTAGGCCCACGATTTTGGGCTGGTGTAGCCGTGTAATGCACATTTCTAATCCAGCCTTCTATGTGCAGTTGGGGCATAACCTTCAACGCTCTATGTAAGCATAGGACCTGGGGGCTCAACAAAAAGAATCGAAGTTACCTATCATGTATTGGTTTACCTTTTGTTTTTGGCACTACCTTAATGTTATGTATTTTCATATCTGCGTTGACACAGATTCCTGCTTGCAATTTCTTTAAAACTTCGTAGGCTTTAGTTTGGACTTTCGCCGTCATATACATTTCGCTTCACGTACTATGTATATTAATGCACGTATTGATTTTCATCCTCGGAGCCTATTTTAGTCTCCGTTACAGTTTTAAATTGTTATGTCTGTATTTACTGTAGTTTGTATTTATGTATATTTTTATCTGTGTTAAATGTTGTATCTAGTAACGAGTTTATTGTGTTTTGAAGTGCACCTTAATTTTAGCAGTTATTGGTCACCTTACGTATTGACTTTATTTTTATAATCACCTGTACTTTGTATTTATGGTATTGATTATATGATTATATACTGTGATACTAGAATTTGATCTTGTTCTTTGTTACTGCTATCTCGATTCGTGTGCTTTATTTCAGACTATTGTACACACACTGGCTTTTTAATTTAACCATAAGTACTTAAAGAACTGCACGTCGTCTTCCAGAATTAGTTCGGCCTAGTTGATGCTAACAGGGCTCTACGTTTCTCGTAAGTGCGACGCGCATCAATCGCCGTACCTGCATTGCTGCGGTGCGAGGCGATCACTACACCTTTCCGCTCGCTCTCTCAAACCACCGATAAGTCATTGTCCACCCACACACCAGATACTACAAACTATTTTAAATCTCCTTAGTCCACACATTAACAGAATAATTAAAAAAATTATTCTGTCATTAATTCCTATGCTATTTACAAATGGCAAATAATCTAAAAGTGATCTCTAACAAAAGTTCATTTAAAAAGAATTTATGGCCAGACGTAATATTGATATTGCTTGTGTAACAGAAACTCACTTAATAGCAAACGAAAAATGTATTATACTCAAATGTAATATATTGTAATGAATTGATTGATCTAGCACCACTATCAGGTGTCTGTTTGCAATTTATTTTATTTGTATTAAAATAATATGTCAAAATGTACGGGCAAAGATCCTAGTACACACACAATTCTCAGTTTTTTTATTTTTATACTGTGCTCATAGTTTGCCTGTCAGTAAATTAAGGCTGGTTAAAATGGAACTGTAATAATTAATCGCACAAATAAAAATGGTTGAATGCCCCTCTTTCTATTTTATTTAACTGCAATACTGATTACGCTAGCTCTCGGGGCACAAAACTTCTTATCTCATGGGTTGGATTCATAAATGGACTATAATCTCAAATTTTAGGTTTTGTCTCAGCGTAGCTCGATTGCTCGTTATTAGTAGATAAAATTCACAATCTCGTAAATTGACTGATGAACACAACATGGTTTTTTTTTTCGTACAGCGTGAAATTAAACGTTTAAAATCGTGAACTACTGTGAAAACGCGTCAGGTAAATTATTTGAATATTCCCGCTTGACAACTCCCTTTCGTTGTTTGGATGTACGCCGCTCTTTCAACTGTTTCTGGTCGATTTCGCCCCAAAACCTGGTGACGCCGTTGCAATACTTTTTATGTGGTAAAATAACTGTTTATTGCTTTAAAACATCTATTAAATGGAGGCACACATTTAACAACCTTTCAATTTAATTTATTCAATTGTTCTCCCGTTAATGACAAAAACGCATCATGCTGCTAAGATACGGTGTTATTCTACTATTAATTGGAAATTAGAATTGATAATTTTTACCACAAATAGAATAAAGATTGATTACATAAATTACAATCTAACATTTTCTTAAAATCTAAAATAGTGTCTTTTTGCTTATAACTAATTGTTCCATAGCGTTGCACTCACAAACGTTTTTAATTTTACTACTCTGCTTTTGCACTATGTTTTTAATTATTAACGCACTGATATTTGAGTTCCGCACTTTTCACGTTGCCTGCTTTTATTCTGTTGCCTCCATTCGGAAATTGCTCTTTGCAATTTTCTATATTTTCCTACATCTTACTTCACCCTTCTGCTTACTCACAATTTTAAGTGTCGTTGGCTATTAATGATAACTACGCTCCTTTTTGCACCTAATAACCTTTTTGTATCAATTACTTTCGGTCAGTCTGGCTTTACATGTGCACAAACATATCATTTAAATTATAGATATTACTTTATTCACAAGCCAAATTTAACCCCTGTGAAATATGCTTTGCCTTTGCGTGCCTTTATCTGACTAATTACTGTTTCTCGCATCTCATAATCAATACATTTAATATATTTATTTTTGTTTAAAATTGCAATTATATAAAATATCCCAACTCTGTGCTTTATTGACTCGGTTGAATATTTTGAACTGCGAACACAGCCAAGTTGTGGCCTTAATGCCATTTTAATATGTAGAACAAATAGAAATAAACCTTGAAGCCATTGCAACTAAACTTCCGTTGATAAACTACAGCCTACTCAAAATTTATTATATGTGCTTATAAACCTCCAAATAGACATTTAATTGCAACTGATGTCAACACAGTATTTGAAGAACAAATTCCAACTCTTCTCGTAGGACATCTATATTGCAAGCATACAATATGGGGATGCAAATCGACAAACCCTAACCGGGTAAAACTACACAACTTGTTGGCCGCTCACAACATACAAGTAATAGCACCTGACGAGCCGACTCGATACCCATATAGAGTGGACCATGATCCGGACATACTCGATATTGTACTAAAATGTTTAACGAACCACTACACCAAGTGGTTATTGCAGAACTCGACTCTGATCATTTGCCAGTGGTTATGACATTTAATAATTCTGCAAAAATAGTACCAAGTCTTCCAAGGTTAATTAACGGGCCAATAAATTGGAAAATATACTGTTATGGTATTGGTACAGGAGTTCAAAGATCAGATTAATAAGATTAAAAAAATATAGTATTAAAAATTACAAAGATGAATTTAGATGTGAAATGATATTAAAATTATTAAGATGTATTTAGAAAGTAAAGGAAATAGAATTTATTATTTAATTAAATGAAGCTAATTGGAAAACAGTAGGATTTTAACTTAATTTAATATCTGAAATGAAAATGGAAGTTAATGACAAATACTTTTTCGAAGTATACTATTTAACATAGTAGGTATTAGACAAATATTACAGCTTCAATAGTGTGTTGGAATGTAAAAAATAAGCTAGATCGCTAAGAAGATAGTTTATTGATTAGAATAAAAACTTTGATAACAAAAATGATGTAATGCAATTTCTAGCGTTTGAAATTAAGAAATAAACCCCTTTATAAAAGTTTTTTAAGCGATATTTTGGTAAATAAAAGGGTTAAAATGGAAATAAAATTGGCGTGGTAAAAAAATAAAAAGTAAAATGTTAAAAGAGGAAGATTGGCAGACTAGATAGATGAAGATTAGAATGTGGTGAAAAGACCAATCTAATACAGTTATAATCTACAAAGGCAAATAAAACTAAGGGAATGCTGAATTGAGTTTATTGTGGAATTACATTGCATCTACTGAATTGGATAACAAGGAATGGTTTACAAAGGAAGTGGTTTACATCGATATCATTAGCAGAGTGAGCGTAGTTGTGGGGCTTGTTAAGTGACATCTTGTGGCAGATGCAAGCCATATAAAATAAGAACATCAAATTTCAGAATATAAGCAATCTAGATTATAAAGAATCCGACCTGATTTTCAGTCAAGTGTTCTACTGAGGCTAGCAGTAAATAATTTTAATTATTCATGATAAAAATAGAGCAAATAAATTCATTAAAATTCAATTAAAAGAAAATTTGATTGAAAATAAACTAAAGTACAGGTGTAAGTCAATTATAACATAACATAGGCGTTACAAAGTGGTAGAGTCACCGTAACATACGTTGGGCACACAATGTGGAGCTAATCACCTTGACAATACCAAGAGACAATGACACTGAAAGCCTTTGAAATCAATAAATTTTATATTCAAAAAAATAATAAGGATGTGCCTCAAGCAGACCTACTTTCTTTAAGAAAGCATACTGCGTGCAAGAGTAAGGAACCACTATAGGATTTCTAGTCATTGTTAGCATCTTTATATATAGGAGACTTAGAAAGACAAATACTACAATATTCCTGAAGGAGTTCGAGAAGACATCCCATAGTTAGTAAGGATGTGCCTCACGCAGACCTATTTTCTTTGGGAAGAAACATACCACGAACAAAAGCAAGAAGCCACTATGGGATTGCCGTTATCCTCACTCATTATTAATTTCTTTATCGAAGCTTTAAAAGATAAAATACCACAATATTGCTGAAGAGGTTCGAGAAGACATCCTAGAGTTAGTAAGAATGTGCTTCAAGCAAACCTATTTTCTTTGGGAAGAAACACACTACGAGCAAAAGGCAGGGGCCACTATGGGATACTAGTTGTCTCTAGTCATTACTAACATCTTTATAGAAGCCTTGGGAAATTAAATACGACAACTCTTCTCAAGGGTGTCGAGAAGACGTCCATAAGTTAGTAAGGATATGCCCTACGCAGATCCATATCTTTCAAAAGAAACACTACAAGAAAAATTAAGGAGCCGGTATGGGATTCCCGTTATCTCCAGTCATTGCGAACATCTTTATAGAAGTCTTGGAAGATCAAAGTTTCTAGAAAAAAGAAAGTAAAGCTTTGTATAAAAGTAGGACTAGATATTTATACGATGGCATTTCAATTATTTTTTTTAAAGGGAAGAGACATATATGCAAAATTTAATTTAAGTAGAGTTGTTGTGTCTTTTTACTATAAGGTTTTTCACAAACGTCGAAAACTACTTAAAAATTCGACAACTTCTATCTAGTTATTCCATTTTTTTCACGCTTAGTCAATTGCTTAGTCATTTTTAATATCGTATGTCACAATTAAAAGTAGAGACAGGCTTGCTAAAAAATATTTTGTATGTTTATCTTTTTCTTACACGATCAGTTTGTTTTACTTTAATTCTTGCTATCTTATTGCTTTTAGATCACATAAGCAAAAACTTCTATCCTACAAATGGCTAATAAATATATGTTAGCAGTGATGAGTAATGGCAAAAAACAACAATTCTACAGTCTTCCAGAAGATAAAAGTATGCGATCATATGGTATTTAATTATGGATCTATCGGTATTGTACTTGACAGTACTAACAAATGTGTGATCAAGGTTTTTACTGCTAGTGAACCAGACACTTTTGAATATTTGAGAGTAGTGTTTGTTAGGACAAGGTTAATCCGCGCTTTGATTTTAAAAATCGGCAGTTTTCCCACCATAATTAGGCTCAGTTGGGCAATAATAGTTCTAACCTGAACCTTTAGCGACATCTCTCGCTGTTCTCAGAATTGAAGTTCTCCGGTAACAGCGCGCCTTGCTGTCTTCAGTAGAATCCGTTCTGAAGCTGTGCCATGCGACGCTCGCCTTTAAGGCAATGTAGCATAACGGCTTTAGTTGTGCGAGGCCGAGGTTTTCTGCGAGCTAAAACTCCAGCGTGTCTCTTCAGACTGACACATGCATATTCTTGCAGCTGCACAGAGCGCGAGATTTCTGGCGTGATATTGTGAGATAGCGATGTCTGAACTTAAGTTAGACGGAGCTAACAAGAGGTATACGTGCGCCTCCCCCCCTCCTTCATTTCAGTATCGTAAATCTTCTTCCAGGTTTGCTCGAATTAGCACCTAGTGTCGTCTCTTTTTTTCTAAGCTCAGGGGATGCGTCTCTGGTGGTCCCTGGCAGCATAAACAGTGCCAATAACCTACTCGATTGTATCGAAGCTATGAGTGCAATCACTGTCATCGCGGATTCTATTACGAGTTAGGTTTTGTTAAAGTTCCAAGTTTTAAGGAGCTGCGGAGTAAGTAATCGTCCAGCCATCACCAAACGGGCCACTTTCCTTATTGTTTCGCAATCGCCAAAGATACCATTTTCCCTGTCGTTCCGCCATCGCCAAAGGACTCATCTCCCTGTCGTAAACGCCCTTGCGAAAAGCCGTTCGTTGTTACCGCTACCAGCAACTGACGCTGCCTATTCTTCTTAGCCACTTCTGGCATTTCTTGCGAGGTACCTTTCAGTGGCTCCGAATAAAGGCTCCACCGACCACCGAATGTATTATAGATTTAGTATTTTAAATCGCT
This sequence comes from Agriotes lineatus, assembly GCA_940337035.1. NCBI lineage: Eukaryota > Metazoa > Arthropoda > Insecta > Coleoptera > Elateridae > Agriotes > Agriotes lineatus. Next base: position 27,068,896 of record OW679200.1, on the reverse strand, counting down.
ATATTATACAGTGCTACGCCTTTTGACATTCTGTGACGTGACTCATTTATGGCAATAATGTAATTAAATCTAGGTTTCAGTGGCCTACACTTGCGTTGTTGTGTCTATAATTAGAACAACGTGGTTCTTTCAGAACGCCATTTAAGCGTTTGATGTCCATTTACCAACACGGACACTCTTTGGTTGTGTCATATTTGGCTAACTACTTGAGTCGATTTGACTATACTAACCCACTTTGTACATTATTGTTCAAGATATATTTGCCTATTTAATTTTTAATAGACGCAGTTCAATTTTTAGAGCTATTTCCATATTTGATGACGAAATATGTCACAAAACCAACTTGTGAGTGTCAATAAGTGTCAATTTTCTCATAAACGTTGCAAGTGGGAATAATGATTGTAGCATGCAATGTTAGGTTTTAATTGACCCTAACAAGTTAATTTTGCGACATTCAACAATGCTGTCCTCTTTTGTGATTATTTATGTAAGGTGATCCGGCGGGAGAAAAAAACAACCAAAGTAAGTTTCAAAACAGCTGGGGCCGTTTCGCAGGAGTGCTGAAATACCACAAACTCCCCTGGATTTCGAGTTTCTAACGGGGATTGTTGGGAAACCTTGTTTCAGCCCTGATTATTACAATTCGTGGTGCCCGTTTCTCTTTTTATCTCGATTATAACCATACTCAATACGACAGCACTTTGCCTAATTAACGTCGTGTTAGTTCGAATCATCCCATCTCTCTGAGCAATAGTCGGTCAACTATCTGTTGCAAGACAGTAAAAGCGTGATTAGGGTGAACTTTGCATTTTTAAGTATTGATGTGTCCTAACGAGCGTTTAACCTGTAACATGTTGTAATTAATTTGCAGTCATGTATAATTGTTAATATTAATATCGAAGTCAGTTGGTTTAATACATTAGATTTTACAGGCTATGCGTTTAGGCCACATCGTGTAGAAAATTGGAGTATTGATGTAATAAATTATAAAAATCACACTGACGGTAGAGTTGATTCTTGTGATTTACGCATCGAAGTTTGTGTACGAAAATATGAAAAATGGCCGAGTCTGATAGATACAAACTGACAATGGACAAACTAGAAGGTCCTGAAGACTGCGCTATATGGAAATGGCACATGCATATAGTGCTACGTGTGGCTCTGCAGGTACAATTCGCCTTCGAAAAATTCATCGTTAGAAGTTTTAAAAACAAGTTGCACCTGTTATCATTAACTTGTTTTTTAGGATTGATCCAACTGTAATTCCGTTGTTTATATTGCATTACTTATGTCCACCATAATAAGATGATCTACAAATTCTTTGAACAACAACTTCATAGTTTAATAATACATAAGGTTTTTTTTTTCAAAAAATTAAAGAACAGCGGTATAAACTATGGTCATTAATATCACAGGAAGAACTACAGATTATTTCTTTATTATTTCAGCATCGACTAGACGGTGAACTTGACCTAGTTCGAATCGGCGACGGCGAATCAACGAAGAGCAATCGGCGACGATGAATTGTACCATCCCCTATGGTTTTGAAGAAATTGTGAACAGTGTTCGTGAGTAGATTTGCCCGTGGAATCCGAGGTGACGAAGCAGCAAAAGGCGCAATTGGTCAAATGGCAGAAAAACGACACGAAAGTAGCCAAATAATCGCTACTGCTTTCAGCAAACCCATTGCCGAGCTTATGGTAACGTGTATTCACGCGAAAGAGCTTTAGGATTAGATGATTGTGGTCCACAAGTATTGTGCTGTTTATGATGACAAAAACTTATGTATTGTCAAAATATTCAATATCAACTTTCCATGCTAGTGTTTCTGCTTCTCATTGCCCATGAATTTAAAAGGAATATCTTTCATGCATTGAACGTTCATATTTAATAAGTTCTGCCTTGGAGGAAGTTTTGCCTTGGAGGAAGTTCTTGATAAAGTGACCTATATTTCCTAATAACCAGTGTCATACTGTGGCTGTTGAGGTGTGATGTTTTAAGGCGGTTATTTATTTATTTATCGTATGACTTGTTTGGCCAAGGGTCCTTGGTCTGTGAACCAAGATGTTCGACCGCCAACTCTATGATATATCATATCATGTTTAGATTATATGTAGCATGTATTGTGTGTGGTCAGGTTACTCTTTCCCATAAACCAGTCTTCCTGGACGAGCGCCGTTAATTCTATCCCAACGGCGAATGGTGACCGTGTAACGCCCGCATATGCATAAATTTATAAATAAGCATCAAAAATGTATTGTATTTATGCATCGCTTATTTAGGCGTTATCAGACGTTGCATCTATCCTGCTTTTGGTTTTCCGATAAAGCGAAGGCTCCCGCTATGCCCAACGTAGCGCTAAAGGACCGATCGCGTCGTTTCCCCACTCCATGGAAACCCAAAACCGCTGCACCGATAAAGCCGCCAGAAGGACATTTACAGATTGCACTTCCATTCTACTTGACTTGAGATTTCTACCCCTTGAGTCCACCAGTCCTGATTCTGTCCAGTCCCAGACTTGAGTCTTTGGACTTTCCTGATCCCAAATCCTCTCCAAACGTTTAAATTGTAGCAGCGTCTCTCTGCCTCTTAAACATCGTTTAAGGGGCTTCTGTCTTTGCAGGATTCTAGGGCTTCTTTAAGTTCCCATTTAGTAAATGGTGGGTTAATTGTGTGCCTGTGCTGTTCTTCCAAATTACTGTTTTTTGTTATTTTTGTATATTAGGAATTGGGGTCGTATTGGTGGTTTCTAGAGTTGTATTTATATGTCTTGGCTATATTGTTCGCTATTTTTACAGGTGATGTTATTACGTAATAGTTACCTGTGAGTTCTTTTACTTTGAATTTGTATTGGTACTTTTTACTGCTTGGATATTTTTCTAAATTTCATTAAGAGCACTATTGCAGTTTATAGAAGGCACATATGTATTCCATGATTGTTTATTTGTTGTTTTGATTGTTCTTCTGGCTATAACACGGAGTTTCATACATTTCGTTACATTTTTTACTGTTTTGTATTTCTTGTACGAGGGATGCTCTGTTAATAGTTAGTAGCAGGCCATGGAAGCTCAATTGGCTAGAAAGAATTGCAACAATTGAATGTCGCATTAGTTGACATTCTTTACCCACAATTGTCAAACGTTCCGATTTCCTTGTGAAATGTAGTTAATTTTGTAAGTTAAGTAGTTGTGCATTTTTAATTCAGTTAAAATGAGCATTCCGCGAACTGCCTTCAGAGCTATGATTTTCTATGACTATAAAAGACAGTTAGGATACCAACAAAGCCATGAAAATTTGATAGCAGCTTTTGGCGATGCTGCCCCTTCATTATCCGCTGTTAGTCATTGGTTCCGCGAATTTCGACGAGGACGAGAGCTGCTAGAAGACGAAGCAAGACCTGGAAGACCTGCAGAAGCTGTCTGTTCAGAAAATGTTGATCGTGTGGCAAGCTTGATTCAGTCCAATCGAAATATTACTTATAGGGAGATTCAGCAGGAAGTGAAGATTGGATCCTCGGCGGTGAATATCATTTTGCATAAACATGTTGGGATAAGGATCTAGCAAGCCGTTTGATACCGCATTTGCTCTCAGAAAGTCAAAAACAGGATCGAGTAGACTGGTGTAAATTTATGTTGCAAAAATTTGACGGAGGAGCTTCCAAGCAAGTGGCATACATTGTAACAGGTGACGAGTCTTGGGTATACAGTTACGACCCTGAAACTAAACAGCAATCTAGTGTTTGGGTATTCGAAGATAAAGACTTCCCCACAAAAGTAATTCGTGGCAGAAGCGTCAATAAGAAAATGGTTGCTGTTTTTTTCCGCTGAAGTGGTCCTGTTGCTGTTATTCCGCTTGAAGATCGCAGAACTGTTAATTCTGAATGGTACTGCAAAGTGGCTTTACCACAGATGTTTAGAAAATTACAGACAGGTCGCCAAAGGACCGGTTTGCGTAAAATGTTAGTCCATCATTTCAACGCAACCTTCCACACTGCTGCCAGAACATTGGATTTTCGAAATATTCGGGAGTTCAATTGGTAACTCATCCTATGTATAGCCCAGATTTGGCGCCGTGCGATTTTTTTTTGTTTCCAACTGTTAAAAAAATGATGCTAGGTAAATGATTATCCAGCGTAGATGCAGCAGTTACAGAATTTCAAAGAATTTTTGAGGACCTTTCAGAAAATGAATTTTCCGAATGTTTTAAAAAGTGGTTTCAAAGAATGTACAAGTGCATTAGTCTGAAAGGAGAATATTTTGAAAAACAATACAGATTTTTTTGTAAAAAAATGCAACTGTCTTTTAATAGCTAACAATTTTCAGCACAACCCTCGTATCTATTTCATGCATGTTTGTAGGCCTTTGTCGCTTCTTTACAATTTTGATTCCACCATGGTACTGTTTTTCTATTCAGTATGCTAGATGTTTGCCCCATTGCAGAATCTGCGCCGCTGTATATTAGTGTAGAAAAGTTGTTTATTATTGTATATTTGTCTTCTAATTGGTTTATTTCTGTATCACTGGGGTGGATAAAGATCGATCAATTGGCCTTCTTAAAGTTTCATCTTTGTGCTTGTGGCGTGAGATTTGTATGTGTCCTGTTATTGGAAAATGGTCACTGTTGGGCAGGTCTTCTATGACTTTCCAGGTTATAAAGTATAAAGATTTTTAAGTAACTTATAGTAACATTCATAAATTAGAAACTATTGCATAGCCATAATAGACGAAAATAACTTTTGGTCATACTATATTTTATCCGATATATATAGCTCAAAATTAATGAGTATTGAAACTTAGAATATACTTACTTACTTAGTCCTAGGCCTTTCTACCTTTACTATGGAGTTGAGTCTTGTATTTTTGTCTCCACTCGTATTCCATCCCAAGTCATTCCTTTTTTCTCTACTTCTCTAATTTTGTCGATTCATTTTCTTTTCGGTCTTCCTTTTTTATTTTTTCCCGGCACTACCGTTTCGAACACTCTTTTTGTAAGTCTGTCGTCCGGCATTCTACACACATATCCAAACCATCTGAGATGCCCTTCTATGATTTTTTCGTTGAGAGATTCTATTTGCAAGTTTTGTCTGAATGTTTCAATTCTTATTTTGTCCTTCTTGGTTTTATTTTCTAGTTTTCTCAGAAACCTCATTTCCATTGATTTAATTCGGAATTTTTGCTTTCTGTTAGTATCCACGTCTCACTGCTATATGTGATTGTTGGCCTGACCACTGTTTTTACGACTTCGGTTTTTATCTTTTTCGTCGTTATCGTCTTCATTAGATTGAATATATTTCCCACTTTTCCCATTCTATCGTTTAATTCCTTATCCAATTTCCCATTTTCTTCTATCATTGCGCTTAAATATTTAAAATGTTCTACTTGTTCAATTTGATTTGAGTCCAGACTTATTTCATGGGCTTTCTTAACTGAGAATATGAGTGGTATCATCGCTATCGGTTAATGCCGGATTAGGAAGATTATTGGTAGTATGGGTTTCAATTTGGGACTGAGCAGGCTGTTTTGGTTATATTGTGTGGGATTGATAGACATACGTTTGATAAGACATTTTTTGGACAAGAGTACCTAATACATACTGTCATCAAAATTAAAAATGCTGTTAGATTTAGCTTGGTCAGGTGGTACAATGTTTACACCATCGCTGTATGTATAATAACCAACCTCAGGGATTGATTGAAACAACTTACTTAGATATTCAAACTTTGATTGAAACAGCGATTTTGAATATATATAAATATTTTCGAATCGTACTCCATTAACATCTTCTATTAGCGAAATAATGATGTTTGTTTTACCACTATTCGATGGGCCTAGAACGAGGCATCGTATCGTGAAAGGTAACAACGGTCCGTGTTAGGGATGGGCGCGTGACGTGAAAACAGTCGTGTCACGTCGTGTCACGGCGTGTCACGTCGTGAACGTGACTAATATTTGAAAATCGTGACGTGAACGTGAGTGAACGTGAGTGAAAAATTTACAAAGCGTGATTCACGTTTCACGTTAATTTCACGTTAAATATTTAATAACGAATCAAAAAACTCCAGGGTGCCCCGGGTGCTGATTATATATTATTTTTAAATAAAAATTTTAATGTGTAGATGTGTAGATGAACTTTTTATTCGAATAAAAGTAATGTTTTGTTTTTTTATACTCGGCTTAACGCTGAAAATGTTGATTACGATTTATTTTTTAACCAATTTATTGTGTAGATGAACTTATTATTCTAATAAAAGTAATGTTTTATTTTTTTATACTCGGCTTAACGCTGAAAATGTTAACTTTTTATTATTAAACCAAAAGTGTATTGTGTAGATGTGTAGATGAACCTATTTTTAGAAAAGTAATATTTTGTTTCATATACTCGATTTAACACTGAAAATGTTGATTAAGTTTTATTTTTAAACCAATTTATTGTGTACATGTGTAGATGAACTTATTATTCTAATAAAAGTAATATTTTGTTTTGTATACTCGCCGTAACGCTGAAAATGTTGATCTTTGTAAGTAAAAGTACTTTTAAACCTACGAATTAAGTGTTGCCTAGCAACATATACTTTCTGTTCTCATACCAATAAGGGAAACGTCAATTCCAATGACAGGCGTTTGGTATATGTATGTATAATCTGTAACCTCATTTACCTGGCGGTGTAGAGGCTGGTGATTTATGCGCTGGCATCTGGCGGTAGAATGCTCAACTTGCCCCGAATTCGGGATACACAGTTGAAGCGCGCCTTTGGTGCTTGCGCAGCAACCATTGTGTGAGTTGTGTGTCTTGATGGTGATGTGTTGACCTTGTTACTCTATCTCTTAGGTCTGTGGTTCTGAGTAGAGCACAGTTAATTTTGTGCCCAACTGTGAATGGTCTCACTGAGCCCGATTCTAGTCGCCAAGGATACGAAAAAATTTCGACCCTAGCGGGATTCGAACCGAGGACTTGCTTAATGCAAGCCTGGCGCTTACCCATCTGCGCCACGCAGCGTTTGGTATTAAAAGTAATGTCTTTGAAGACAGCTGCAAGAAATGTATTTGCGAGAAATCAGTATTTATCCCTTGTCGTCAGTTATTGTAGTCAATTTTCATTTGTTTCTCTTTATGTCAACTATTCTGATTGCAACATATCACGTAAATTATGTCACGTGCAAAACATATTTTTAGTTCTGTTTAGGGTTTTTACTTCCTTTTACAATAAAGGAAGTATTGGATTCACCCCAAAAATTCGAAATTGAGTTTTCAACAGATCTTCACGTTTTAGAGTCCTCTGAACCCAAAAAACATATTTTTTTTCATTGGTCTGTCTGTGTGTGTGTCTGTCTGTGTGTCATATATAAGTTTTGTGTACTATGTAGATGAGACAGCAAGCTTTTGAAGAATATCGCATAACCGGAAGTAGGTGTTTACTCTCGTGATTTTTCAGTTTTTTTCGATTTTTTTAAAAACGGCTCTAACGATTTTTTTTAAACTTTACATATTTATTACATTTTTAATGTGTATTGATGTCAGATAGGTGATTTTCCAGTTGAATACTTCTAAAGTGGGTTTCTTTAGTTTTTTTTTCAATTTTTTTTATTAACTCCTATTTTAAATAAAACACCCGGTATATTATTACATTTTCGAATTCACCTTAAAATTCTAGAGAAAATTTGTCTCTTTAACTAACGCTCTATTTTGTACCGTTTTTGTAGAATTTGTAATTTATGAAAATTTTTGACAATTTTTTAAAAATTAAAAATGAAATTTTTGATTAATTATAAGATCACTGTAAAAGGAAGTTGTGTGAGTGTATCACACCAGATTTTTTTCATTGGTTTTAAATTTGAACATTTTGTTCTATCTGAATTTAAATTTTGAAATAAAAACTGCGTGTCACGTCGTGAGCGGCGTGTCACGCCGTGAACGTGAGTGAACGTGAGCGTGAACGTGCGTGAACGTGAGTGTTTAAAGCAAGCGTGAAACGTGCGTGACGTGAGCGAAAACTCACTCACGCGCCCATCTCTAGTCCGTGTCTCCTGCTTAGAGACGCAGTATGATTATCATGACTTTTTATTGGCAAACTATTTTTTAGTTTAACTACCCTCATGACGTCTACTTGGAAACTCATACTAAAACTGCTATGCATATCTATATATATTAAGGTCCTAATCGATCAGTTCTCAGTTCTATAAAATGGTTCGACGTCGAAACACTAAACCAGTCCATCGCCGACGAGGTGCTGGTGTACTCAATACGCTCATTAATAAATTGCCTTTCGAATTGCACATACCAGGATATCAATATTGCGGGCCTGGCACAAAACTTGAGAAAATAATCGCACGAGGAGATCCGGGAATTAACAAATTAGATCAAGCGTGTCGTGAGCACGATTTGGCTTATACAAAACATTCTGATAATATGGAGGAACGACATAAAGCTGACAGAATTTTAGCTAAAAATGCTATTGGACGTATTAGAGCTTCAGACGCTAGCTTAGGTGAACGTGTCTCGGCTGCAGGAGTAGCTGCAGCTATGAAGGCAAAAGTAAAAATGGGGATGGGAGCTAAAAAGAAAACTGGTAAAAAGAGAAAGAGGACACCTGGAGATACGCTTACTTTCAATAGTAGTGAAAAAAGCACGAACTGAATTAGGAGGAGGACGACTGCTGCGAGACTTAAGCGATGCTACAAATATTGCTGTTAAGACAATTAATAAAATAAAGAGAAACAAGATTATTAAAACTCCTCGAGTAATACGTGTGCCAAAAACAGGAGGAATGTTACCCTTGATTCCAATCTTTGCAGGACTTAGCGCGTTAGGAGCTCTTAGCGGTGGAGCTGCAGGAATTGCAAAGGTGGTTAAAGATGCCCAGTCGGCAGAAAAACAATTAGCAGAGTCTGAAAGACATAATAAAACGATGGAAGCAATAGCTTTAGGTAAAGGGTTATACCTAAGACCTTATAAAAAAGGATACGGATTGTTCACGACAAAAAACTTGTAATGCAGCTGCCAAACCGGGCCTTGTCAAATATCGATTTACAATCATACGCTAAACGTTTAAAAATTCCTAACTTTCGCGGCATTTTTATGAGAGATGATTTACCAAAACAGGTTCGAAATATAGAATGCCGTATTGTAAATTTGAATGATAAAACCAATCTTGCTACACATTGGGTGGCTTACATAAAACGGGGGAAAGATGCAATTTACTTTGACAGTTTTGGAGACTTAAAACCTCCAATAGAAATTGTGAAATATTTGACAAGTGGCAAAAATGGCAGCTGTCATCCTATTAAATATAACCACCAGGCATTTCAAACTTATGATTCTGTAAATTGCGGGCATTTATGTTTACAATTTTTGCACGACGCCATGTGTTAGCTTCGTACCAGTTTACTGCGAGAAAAGACCTGTCCAGACTTGTCAAGACTTGCAGATGTGGGAGGATGACGTTATCGTCTGAGGATGTACTTATAGTATGGGAAGTCTGAGTTGTACACATTCGCATTATGAAGCAGCAACGATACTATAAATATCGAATGCAGTTCAATCGCTTTACTGAAAATCTGGAGAAATTGAAAAGAGATATTGAAATATATTGCAAAGGAAAAGATATTTCAAAGGAACTTTTTTGTTTGAAATTAAGCGAGCGGCAGCCAGACCTGAACTTGTTAATAACCCAGTTTAAACATGACTTGGTGTTGTATGACAAAGAACGCCAGGAATAAAAACAGCAGCAGCAAGCAGGTTCACTTTTACCCGATTGTCGAAATTCGTCAGAAAGAAGAAGAAGAGGAGGACGAAGAACTTCCATACAATTACTGGCAGTTGTGTGCACTCGACCGGATGAGGTTTAAGAATAGAATAGATAAAATGTCTCTATTGTTAGAACCTATCTTAAATAAACAATTGCAATGTATACTGAAAAAGGATGTAAAAGGAAAAATAAAACCTATTGTTTAATAAAAGTTGTTTTATTTCCAGTAAGATTCTTAGAGGAGGAGGAGGAGAGTCGTAGGCTGATGAGAATGTAATTAACATTATAGGTCTCCAGATGTTTTGTTTCAGTTCTAGTTAAACCGTCTACTATTAAACATGTCCTGGACGTTTACCTTGTGTGGAAATGAATCTGTTCTCACAGCTCAGTATCCATCCATACATCTGGATCCGGAATCTGAATACGTTATAGGATTAATCAGTTTTGAAGCTTATAATACTATACCTAATATTGATTCGAATAATAATAAATTTCATTATACTGATATTGATGGTAAACAAGCTGTAATTGAAATACCTCACGGTTCATATGAAGTTGCCGATATAAGTCAATATATTAGACATGAACTGGGTATAGGTGTAACAAAGTCTAAGCCACCCTCTCCTCAAGCGGGTAGTGCTAATGATGTACTAGAAAAAAATATTGTGCAGCACCAAGCAGAACCTGTGCTACATATTAAGCCTAATAATAACACGCTCAGGAGTGAAATTAAATCATCCTTAGCAATCGATTTTACTGCTAAAGATAGTATTGGACAGTTATTAGGTTTCAAACCTAAGAAATTGAAAGCTTATGGTAGATATATTTCCGATAATCCTGTAGATATATTTAGAGTTAATGCTATATGTATTGATTGCAATATCGTAACTGGTACTTATCACAACAGCAATGCTGTACACAGAGTTCATCAATTTTTCCCTACAGATCCGCCAGGATTTAAGATTGTAGAAAATCCCTCTAACGTTATATATCTACCAATCAATACGAGAATTATTGATAACATTGTCATACAAATACTGGATCAAAACGGTAAATTGGTCAATTTCTGCGGAGAAACCATCACGGTAAGGTTGCATCTCAAGAAACAAAATGGTGGTTAGATACAACTCTCAGCAGCAGCCGCAGCAAACATATATTAGAGATGATCAGTTTGTTTCGAACATTAGTAGGCTGCCTGCAGTCGATAGATTAACATCTGGCAATAAACTGTTTCTAAAATCTTTAGGTTTGAAGCTAACTGCTAGAAGTGACGGCGAGGGGGAAATCAAAAAGAAAAAACATCTGGACTGTTATTAAATTAAATTTTACTGTTAATATTCGAAAAATTTTAATACTCTGTAATATTAAGAGCGCTTGTTTTGCATCAAATAAAAATGACGACTTCTGAAATACTAAACGTTACTGAAACAGCTTTTCAAGATAACTCGATTGTCTATGCGGAGAAACATACGCATCAACAATATTCTTCTACAACATTTAATAATAACGATGAAATACGAATACTTATTTTACATCAAGATATGTACACTTTACCGTGCAACAGTGTTATATGTTTCGAAGGTAAATTGTTAAAGGATGCAGATAGTAAAGCTACTGCAACAGGATCATTTGCAAATTTAGGCATATCTCACCTACTAGATGAAATTAGATATGAACTTAATGGTGTGGTGGTTGATCGTGTAAGAAATGTCGGCATAACTGCAACTATGAAAGCCTACGTGTCATATAATTCGACTCAAAGTATTCGTTTGGAGAATGCAGATTGGACGCCTACCAAAACATCTATTGACGGATTGATCGATTCAAAAGGTAATTTTCAGATATTTGTCCCCTGCCAAATGTTGATGGGAGTTTTTGAAGACTTTAGAAAAATTTTACTAAACGTTCGACAAGAATTAGTACTTATTAGAAGCAATCAAGATTTAAATGCTGTTATTAATACGGTCGATGAAAAACTTAAAGTAGAATTAACAAAAGTGTATTGGAGAGTACCACACATTTCGGTGGCCGATGTAAATCGTTTAAAATTATTAAAATACATTGAGCAAAGTAGTCAGTTGGAAATCAATTTTAGAAGACAAAACGACACACTTGGGCTATAAAAAATGTTAGTCAAGTAGAAACTCCACGTCACATTATTGTAGGCTTCCAAACAGACCGAAAAAATAAAACTGTTAAAAATATGGCCCAATTTGATTCTTGCGATTTAAGAAATATTACACTTTATCTCAATTCCGAAAGATATCCGTATGATAATTTAAATCTAGAATTTGCCAGCAATCGATATGCACAACTGTATGAAATGTTTGCAGGTTTTCAATCATCTTACTACGAACATGACAATCAGCCTGTTCTTACGCCTGCACAATTCAAAAGTATAGCTCCACTAGTCGTAATAGATTGTTCTAGACAAAATGAATCATTAAAAGGCGGTGCTGTAGATATTCGACTTGAATTCGAAACCAATACTGATATACCTCAAAACACTTCAGCTTACGCATTGATTTTATTCGACCGAAAAGTGAAATATAATCCTTTTACCAGTGACATAAAAATAATTAGCTAGATACTAGTTCGACTAGTTGCAGATTGATTGTTCTTTCGACAACATTAGCGATGAAATTTATAGATATTCAAGGTTTTCAATATAAAAATAGCAACTTTATTTGCAAAGAAATAGCTGTATATGATAGTGATACAAATGTTACAATCCACCGGATAGTAGAACCGCCGATATCGTACGAACACCTTTCAAATTCTCTAAAAGATCAAGTGATTTGGCTTACAACTAATTTGCACGGATTAGAATGGAGCAATAATAATCATCATCATGACACAATACCCTACGAAAAATTGTCTCTGTACATAGGAGAGGTCATACAAAGCTGTGATTCCATATTCCTCAAAGGGCTAGATAAAAGATGGTTTTAAAAAATGCTGATTGGAGAACACACTGATAATGTAAAATTTGTCGATTTACCAGCTTGGCCAAATATAAAACAATTAAAGACCTTGTATAATTATATTAATTTTTGTTCTCATCATATTGGTACACGGGTTCAATGTGCCATACAAAATGTTCGCATTTTGCACAAGTGGTATAATGAAAACCATTAATCGCAGTTATCACATCTGCTGTCTACTTGTTCAGACATGTTCAGACCTGTCCAGACCTGTTATAGCTTACGCAAGCACTTTCTGCAGCCGGTGTAAGGTAGGGGAGAATATTATATATAAGAATACTAATCATAGAAATATTAGTTGTATGATAACAATGATGTCGAAAGCCTTTACCGAAGACTGCTTCTCAAATCATAGTTGGGGTTTTGACTCATGGGCTGACGATCCGTGGAGCCAAGAGGAGGAGGCTATACTCTGGAGTGAGACTGAAAAAAATATAGAGTCTCCTCTTCCTCCACCTCCTCCAATGGGACAACCGCACTCCTGGTCGTCTAACATAACAAAGGTGGAAGGCTGCAGCTGTATAAATTGTGCCAAATTGTGGTTAAGCCCAACACTGTCTCTAGAGTTAAATCCCATAAAGATACAAATTAAGTTAGGTAATAAACTTATACATGTAATTATTAAAGAATAAAATAAAAGACTTTTTATTTTTAATATGTGTTTTATTTCATTAATATATACACCGTATTTACCCATAAGCAAAGCAAAACTTGACAAGGAGAAGGAGAATAAATGTACACTTAAATATATGCTTTATTTAATTATTATACATCTTATTTATACATAAGGGAAACAGAACTTAACAGTGTGTAAGTATCGATATAGTCTTGAGGTGTTGTTGAAGGCGAGGGACCGGAACATGGACCGCTTCTCCAACCACCGGCTTCACCATTTTGAGCTTTCCTGATATTTTCCTCAAGCCATTTAAAAATATCTGTGTGGTGACGTACAACGCTAGGCTGAAATATATAACTTATATGGTTAGTATATAAATATTCGAACACGTCTTCTATAAACTTGCTGTGGGCATAATAAGCAGCCTCAAAGACTGCAGCGTGAAGAAAATATGGATATTGCTGTTGCTCGTCAGTTGCAAATTCGATTCGAGAGCCAGATGATATTGTTTCAATAAGAAAATGCTGCTCGTAGGAAGTAATGTTCTGTAGCGATAATTTTGAAAGGATTAAATTAAGATCTGTTTCAGTATTAATTTTCAACTCCCCTCTTCTTACTTCGTTAATAATTTCTCTAATAACATTAAAGGCAGCTAACATAGTTTTTAAAATTTCATTTACGATAGCGGTTTCAACACTTTTAAAGTGCGTAGCCCAAATAAGAGTTTTGCTAGGTATAGCAATACCAATTTTGTGTAATATAAACTTTAAAGTTTGCAAGTCGTTACGTCCTATAGCATTACGTAAATGGAAATTATAGATTTCTTTATTTTTAACATACAGATCTTTGTTCAACCACAGTATATTTGAATTTGACGGCAACATTTTGCAGACTGAGATGTTTTATACTTTTATCTTTGTCTTTATATATCAACTGCGAGAAATGACGTCATCGCTCGAAGCGTGAGAGAGAGAGCTGATGTTTATAATGTGCTTGGTGGGCAGTAGCCCCAAGGCAAAGTGTCAGTATACATGCAGTTGACTATTCTTTTGTCATCATGTGGGTCTAAAGCCTTTTTTCTTTGTTTTAAAGAAAATACGTTGTGAGTTTTTGATCTAATTGTTCTCTGATCGCAAAATACTGTTTCGTTATTAAACAGGCAGTCTTTGTAATCGTCAAATGTAATTCTATTCAAAGCAGCTCTGGTAATACCTTTAGCTTTCTTTAAAATTTTAAATTCTCCATTCTCAGCATCCTCTAATGTTTTGAAAGCATACAATTTTGCACTTAGACCAACAAATTTGGTAATTATTTTACCACTCATTTCGTCTTTCATTAGACCTATTCCTTTTTATTAACTTGTGGAAGGTTATATGGATTGTTCGGAGGATAATCGCTTGTATCAAATTTGTGAATATCTTCTCGTATAAAATCGTATACAGGATGTAGAATTGGTTCACGCACCATAGGGATTTCCATGTTAAATTCTTAATGTTCAAATATTGGCTCCCCAAATGATTTTAGAGAAAACGTGTAAATATGTTTCTTGTAGAGAAAAAAATACTGTATACTATCATATCATTACTTATTTTTTTACTTTTCATACAAGGGTTAAAATTAAGGAAATTAAAACTACTATTTTAGCAAAAATAGGTAGTGCCTTGGAATCGTTGAAACAAAAAACAATTGTTAGTTAGCTGTCATGTTAGCGTCTTGATAATAAATGTAGAAGTGTTTTAAGTAATTCTGAGATAATATCATGTATTCGTTGAATGAAAAGATCCTAATGGTGAAATCGTACTATTCTGGTAATAGTGCACGTGCAGTGAGTGATATGTTTGCTGCAGAATATCCGAATTGACCAATTCCAAGCCACACTACTGTTGACAGAATGATCCGCAAATTTGAAGCAACTGGTACTGTAAATAATAAGTGAAAACGCCTTGCAAAATGTAAGACATCAAGAAAATGCAAACGCTGTCGACGTATTACTTTCAGTAACTGAAAATCCTAATGTAAGTGTACGTCAAATGGGAGAAAATATTGGGATACACTACACTACAGTGCACAAAATTTTGAAAAAGCACCAGTACCATTCCTATAAATATCAGTGCCACCAAGAGTTGCTTCCGAATGATATGGAGAGAAGGGCTGAGTTTTGCTACACCATTATGGAAAAAGCAAACGAAGATAGAAATTTTTTAAGGAATGTCTGTTTTACAGATGAGTGCACGTTTACGCTTAACAATGAGCCAAACGTGCAAAACTGTAAAATTTGGGCTACACAAAATCCTCATAATTATTTAGCAACGAGAACCCAATATCTTAAAAAATTAATGTTTGGGCCGGTATCTTAGGGCATCATATTATTGGACCCTTTTTCCTTGATGGAAATTTAACGTCTGAACGTTTTTACAAGTATTATCCGAAGAAATAACACCAGCTATAAATGAGGTTGCACCGGAAAATGAAGAAGTTTGGTTTCGAATGGATGGATGTCCTGCACATAACAGTCGTGTCGTCCGGGAATATTTAAATCGAAGCTTCAATGGCAAAGTTATTGGTAGAGGATACGAAATTTTGTTGGCCTGCTCGGAGTCCTGACATTTCTCCTAATGATTTCTATTTATGGGGAAATTTGAAATCAAAGATTTATAGTGGTAACCGTTTTGAAGATTTGCAACAATTGAAAACTAATATTCAAGATCACTGCTCAAGAATTTCGCCAAATCAGTTGGCAAATGTCAGACGAGAATTTTATGATAGACTGGGTTATTGTTTAACAGTGGCTGGAGGCTTATTTGAACATTTATTATAGTAATTGTTTTTTTATGTTAATTCGTTAAATAAAATTTACTTGTTCTATTGCAGATTATTATTCTCATTATTTTAAATTTTCAACATGCAAGAAAAACGAGATTCAGCTTGTTAAAATGACAGTGGCCTTGTTTCAACAGTTTATCAAAGCATGGCTGGTTTTTGTTAAGGTGACAGTTTAAGTTTCTCTGTTTTGTAAGAAAAGAAAATACATTTTCGGCACTAGAATGCATTGTCTAAACGCAAAATTACTTAAAACACTTCTACATTTATTATCAAGACGCTAACATGACAGCTAACTAACAATTGTTTTTTGTTTTAACGATTCCAAAGCACTACCTATTTTTGCTAAAATAGTAGTTTTAATTTCCTTAATTTTAACCCTTGTATGAAAAATAAAAAAATAAGTAATGATATGGTAGTATACAGTATTTTTTTCTCTACAAGAAACATATTTACACTTTTTCTCTAAAATCATTTGGGGAGCCAAGATTTGAACATTAAGAATTTAACATGGAAATCTCTATGGTGCGTGAACCAATTCTACACCCTGCATATTTGGAAGGGTAAAGTGATATATGAGACTATCAGTGTCTGTGTACAGCAGTTTTGCTTGATTACCCATCTTCTGTTTAATATAATTATAATGAAAATCGTATATTAAAATTTTTGAAATATCTAGGATTGAAAATCCAACGTATATTGGCTTATTAAAAACTATTTCCAACTGATTTAATTCTATAAGTACCAAGTCTTTATCTAAAATAGCACAGCTGTGAAAATTTGGTTTTGATATATATATATGCACTGGCTCCGTACCTACCTTCCCATTTAGAAATAAATTTTATTGTTTTGTATTTTCTAACATTTTCCATAGTTTTTCCAAATACAGCATTATTCATAAGTTTATAAAAATCTTTTTCAAAATTATTTTTGGCAGCTTGCCTTAATTTTGTATTTAAATCTATGTACGATTTAAGCTAAGCTGATTGTTTACATTTTAATATTCTATGGATTTTTACAATTTTCAGCCCTAAACTTACAGCTTGCTGCAGATTGCGGTAATGTATTACGTAGTTTTCTTTTTTGTGGTTGTCAATTTTTATTGTTCAGATGTTGGCGGTGTATAATGGTCAGGACATAGAGGCAAATCTTTGTATATATATTGAGCGAATGGATTACAGCTGCCGCCGTCTCTCGCATCCCAGTCGCCACGCCTCCCGATCATGCCAGATTTCCTCCAAGTTTCTACTTTGCATGGCTTCTTGGATTTCATTTCTCCATCCTCTCTTGGGACGGCCTCGTTTTTTTCTTTCTGGTGGCATCCAGTCCCATATACGTTTTGGCCACCTTTGTTCTGGCATCCTCTGCACGTGTCCGTACCATTTAAGATGTTTGACCTCTATGGTTTCTATAATGTCGATATCTACTTCCATCTGTTCTCGAATTACGTCGTTTCTTACTCTGTCCATTCGCGTAAGTCCACAACAGCGTCTCCAAAAATCCATTTCCATGGCTTTCAATTTTTGTCTATTACGTGTACTTATCTCCCATGTCTCCGAACCATACGTGCTTATACTTTTCACTATTGTCTTATAAATTCTGCGTTTTGTTTGTTTTGTTATTTTTTGGTTCCAGAGTACGCTATTTAGCTGTCCAATCGCAGTTCTTCCTTGATTTACTCTACTTCTTATTTCTTCTGAGCTGTCGCCTTTGTTTGTAATTTTGACCCCCAAGTATTTATAGCTGCTACTGGCTTTTACTGTATCTTGTCCTAACTTCATATCTGTTGCTTCTCCTCCCACTACTACGTATTCAGTCTTGTCTAGGTTTATTTTTAGTCTCCAGTCTTCATATTCTTCTTTCAACTTTCTGAGCATGTAGTGTGCGTCCATTTCGTCTGTTGTTAAAATTACTTGATCGTCAGCAAAATGTAGACTGTACAGTATTTGGTCTCCTATTGGAATACCCATTTGTCCGCATTTCCTTCTCCATCTAGCTAGGGCTTTGTCCACTTATATTTTAAACAGTGTCGGTGACACACAGCAGCCCTGTCTTAGACCCTTGGTTACCTTAATCCATTCGCTTTTATTAGGACCAATTTTTACTTGAGCTGACATTCCCTCATACATGGCTCTAACCGCTCTTATGAGGTGTTTGTTTAAATGGCTTTCTTCTAGTGCTTGCCATAATTTGTTTAATGGCACACTGTCATAGGCTTTTTGTAGATCTATGAATACTAGGTGTACTTCTCGATCTCGCGCTAATCTTTTCTCCATAATCTGTTTTATGCAGAAGATATTGTCAAGACAGGATCGTCCCGCCCGGAATCCACTTTGCTCCTCCAATTCTGTCATTTCTCTTTCTATTCGATTTTTTATTACTTTTCCGTATAGCTTCCCCATCGTATTTAACACACTTATGCCTCGATAGTTACAGCATTTCTTTTTATCTCCTTTCTTGTATATATTGCTTATGTGTGCCAACTTCCATTCTTGTGGGACTTTATAGTTCGTCAAACATTTATTAAATAATTTAGTAATCTCCTCGAATAGTTTTTCTGGCCCATATTTTAAAAGTTCAGTATATATTTCCCCAGGTCCTGAGGCTCGTCCATTTTTCATTGCTTTTAAGGCCTGTTTAACTTCATTTACTGTTATGGATTCAATAGGTTGTTGATCCTCTAGTCCTAGTCCTTGTAGGATGTATTCATTTTGAAATTCTTTTCTGTTTTCAGATAGCAACTCACTGTAGTAGTGCTTCCATTGTTTTATATCTATAGGCTGTATTATGCTTCGTTCGTGTTTATTAGTTCGTAACGTTTTCAGTGTTTTCCAAGCTTCTCGAGATTTTGTACTGCCTAGATAATTATCTATTTGTTCACATCTAGTTTGCCAAGCAAATATTTGTGAAGTTCAAATACATTTTGAGGATATTCTAAATCGACTTCATAAATATAGCCTGTTTCAGAATTTTCCGGAGTATTTAAATGATCAATATTAGGAATACCTAAATCGTTTACCCATTCAAACCCTCCATACGGTAGATATTCAGACATCCCGGCTCCGTACATGTTATTAATATCTAAATACAGGATATATGATTCAAGATCGGCTTCTACATATTTTTCACCCATATATCGATTATTAGCTTTAGCGTATCGATTCGAACACTGTGCTAACCCTCATTTAATACCCCTCTCTATGAACAACAGTTGATCTACATCTGTCAGCAGTTCAAGTTTAACTTTAGTAGTTTTTAACATTGCTTGAAATGCCAATCCTGGTGCCTTGTAAAAATGTAGAGCATCTAATCCATACGTTTTCATACAATTTTCTCTAAAATTTTCAAACACATCAGCTAAGAGTAGAACATCAACTGTAAGGTACATATCCGCATACTGGCCTAGAGTTTGCATATTAAATGTGTTCCAAACGCGCAGTGCATGTTCATAATTTTCATCTGAAATAGGTGTTCCATGCAGCTGACTAAAAAATTGTGTTTTGTCAGGAAGACTTTTATCATTCAACTTTTCAAAATTGTCTAGGTAGTCGTATGGAAAGATACCCTTACGTAGTAATAATTCAAATTCTTCTTCGCTCTTGCAAAATTTGAGTGTAATAGTTTGTAAATTGTTTGGTAAATTTAATGACAATTGTTCTAAACTACTAGCCATAAATCGAAACGAGTCTAAAAATCTAAAATCAATATTTGTACCATCCACATGCTTTGTAAATGATATAAATTTTTCTTTATTTATAGGCAACAATTTAATATCTCCCATAATCAGTTTTGCCAATGGTTTTATAATAAAATGTGCATCATAACCGCTGAGATTATGAAAGAAAACGGGAATATAATGTGCATCTTTATAGTTAAGATTACAGTGTTGATGAGCACTACCTTTATACTCACCTGTCTGATGATTCTGATCACGTACACGCACGTCTTTATCGGCCAAAGGTTGTTTACAGATGTAACAGCATACCGATTTTTGAAATGATTCGTTTTTCTGCTGGCTAATGTCTATAGGCTGTATATTTGTCAGTATATTATTTACTTGATATGCTATAGATTGTAATTCTTTTACAAACCATTCCATACAGTCGGCACGACGATATATATTAAATCGAGATAAACGATCGTCATATGAACATTTTAAATAATATGCAATACTAAATGGAACATGTTTTTGATAAACCCCCGCATTTTCGGAAACAACATTATGTTCTTTCCCTAAAACTCACTCCACGTCTGCGTATATTGAAAATGGTATTTTTTCCTGATATTTATAGTCTTTAAATTCTATTGTTGTACCTTCTTCGGGCATTCTAATTTTAGTTTCATTTACACTATTACAATTTCTAATATGTCTTAAATGCGATTCTTTAGTTACGAAATGATTTAAACACGTATCACATAATAATGTTTGAGCGTGGTACTTATGCAGTTGAGTTGTAACCAATCTAGATAAGTTTCTTATCCAACAGAAATGGAACTGCCCCTCATCGTTGGATATCATTAATAAATGTACCTATAGCATCTTTATTGATTTGAGTATTTTTACTGATATATATGGGCAGTACTGCATTTTTACCAAATTTGTTTTTTCTTTCTAGCGTATAAACATTTATACGTAAATCATTCATTGTTTCAAATTTTGATATATCTTTTAATTTCATTGGAAATTCTAGCCCCGAGTACTTTAAAACTTTACTGAAATCTGGATATGAAGATATTCTATCAGAATGCTTATTTGCAGGATATAATGCTGACACTACCGACCACAAAAAACAATATTCATCTTCATTTTTTACGTTAATGACAGCCTTTTTATTTTTAATATCTTGAGGTAACTCAATATATTTACCTACTGTTAATGGCGTGTAATGATTTAAATTTACTTTTAAATGTAATATCTCAAGCAAACTACAACCTGAATCACGTTCTTGAAAATCTTCTAATTTCGTCAACAGCTTATTCTCAACATTAGTCTCATACCACTGTTTTAAATTAGTACCAGAATCAGTTTTTTCATTTTTAGTAGCAAACGTTTTTAAATCTATCTCGCCACTACTAGGTTTTATAAAATATGCACTAAATATTACGTTAGCTTTAAGCATTAAGTTATTTTTAATAATTTATTTCACTTTTCTTGAGAAACTTCTGTATGCTTTTGCAAGAAATTCTTGAGGTTCCTTGTAGCCTAAATTTACAATCATACCTGTTCTTATTCTACTGTTAAAACAAGATTCTACATCTTCCCATACCAACTTGTTCTTTTGCTGCTGCTGACCACTCCCTACACCCGCCCCCTTCTTTGCTAATTTTGCTTTTAAATTTCTCAATAATTGCCGTTGACCCTTTAATAAACTTAAATTTGCCTCTAGCCTGAATGGATTTTCATTTTTAAAACTATGCTTACGGATAAATCGACTAACAATTAAAATGGTTTTATTTACATGTTTAAGCAATGTCTGAGCCTCATCACTATATTTTACAATCGCTATCGCGTCTCTGATGGTTTTTATTGAATTTGAACTTATTCGGTAACGTTGTCTGTTGCAGACATGTTCGCTCGCGTGCGGTTGTAATACTAACTCTTGCAGGCAGCCGAGCCGGTCTATTTATTCATCATCGCAGCTGATAATGGTGGTCATTAACTGAGTCAGCAAAAACTTCAGACAAAGGCTTCATTCAATTTAGCAGTCGTGCTGATTTTTCTCAAACAATGGGTTCCATTGTTCAATTTTTAACAGCTTTGCACATTTCTCAAACATGTCTGGACAAGTCTGAAGCTTCAGACAATAACATCCTGTTTATCTGATAATGGAGGTCAGCAAAAATTCCTCCAGACAACAATGGCTTCATTGTCCAATTATCGTGCTGATTTTAAAACAATGGATGTCATTGTTCTATTTACCAGCTTTGCACATTTTAATCTCCAGACAACAATGGCTTTATTGTCCAATTTCGTGCTGATTTTAAAACAATGGATGTCATTGTTCTATTTACCAGCTTTGCACATTTTAATCTCCAGACAACAATGGCTTTATTGTCCAATTTCGTGCTGATTTTAAAACAATGGATGTCATTGTTCTATTTACCGATTACAACATCCTGCAAGAATAGACATGTCTGCATTCCCAGACGCTCACACCCGGTCGAGCCTGAGAAAATTTTGATAAGTCTTGTAAAAATTTCAAAATTAGATATTTAGTCCAAAAAATTCCCAGAAGTGGCCGAGGCCAATGACCCCGACTAGACCCACGACCCCGGCTAGGTCCGTGACCTTGGCCTAGGCTAGGCCTGTGACCTTGACCTCGGCCTTGACCCCGGCTAGGCCCGTGACCTTGACCCCGGCTAGACCAACGACCTTGACAAACCTGAGCAAAAACCCCGCGCAGACCTGCGCAGAAAACCTGCGCAGTGACACATTTTGGTCCAGAACGCCTGTAGGTACTCTACTGAGTGTGTATTGATGTGAGATAGGCGATTTTCAAGTTGCATACCTTTCAAATGGGTTTCTTTTGTTTTTTCGTTTGTTTTGATTAACTCCTATTTTAAATAGAACACCCGGTATATTATTACATTTTTGAATTCAGCTTAAAATTTTAGAGAAAATTTGTCTCTTCAACTATCTCTCTATTTTGTACGGTTTCTGTAGAAATTACAATTTTTTAAAAATTTTGACATGCTTAAAAATTAAAAATCAAATATTTTACTAATTATAAGAGAACTGTAAAAGGAAGTTGTGTGCGTGTCACACCAGATTTTTTACTTAGCGATTGTTCTTTGTTACTCAATATGTTTTTTAATCAACCACGTGATTTAAAATATACATATCATAGTTTGAGTTTGTTTCAATTATACAGGGTGGTCCACTTTTTTGTTGCAGGACTTTAATAGTAGACAGAAAAACTTATTTCAAGGCGAAAATTTCATATGAACATAGGCCCCGAAACTCTTCGTTTTAAAGATACAGGGCATTCAAATTTTCGAAAAAATATAATTTTTTCTATACAGTATCCCAACCAGCTGAGATAATTCAACTAAATTTGGTGTGCAACTCTATTCTAAATGCTACTACATCCCATGACAATATCAAGGTCCTCGATCGACCAGTGGCGGAGATGTGGGGTTTCGCGACCAATAAATTTAAAAATTTACTAGTACGACCCTGTTAAAAATCAAAATTGTTTCTTTTTTCAAAAAAAGCGTTTGATTCTCTACAAAAAATGTCATTTCCCCATATCTCCCACGGTTGCGTAGCAATTTTCAATAGTTTGGTCAAATTCATGTTTTTTATTCAAAATAAACTAGTTTTGGGGTAGAATATTCTAATTAAATAAGTTACATTCCTTATTACTTATTACTGAACATTGAAAACAGGTTTTCAAATATGGGAAACATTTATTTAATTAAACTTATTTAATTAGAATATTCTACCCCAAAACTAGTTCGAGTTTATTTTGAATAAAAAACATGAATTTGACCCAACTATTAAAAATTGCTAAGCAACCGTTGGAGATATGCAGAACTGTGAAGAGACATTTTTTGTAGAGAATCAAACGCTTTTTTTGAAGAAAGAAACAATTTTGATTTTTAACGGGGTCGTACTAGTAAATTTTTAAATTTATTGGTCGCGAAACCCCACATCTCCGCCACTGGTCGATCGAGGACCTTGATATTGTCATGGAATGTAGTAGCATTTAGGCTAGAGTTGCACACCAAATTTAGTTGAATTATCTCAGCTGGTTGGGATACTGTATAGAAAAAATTATATTTTTTCGAAAATTTGAACGCCCTGTATCTTTAAAACGAAGAGTTTCAGGGCCTATGTTCATATGAAATTTTCGCCTTGAAATAAGTTTTTCTGTCGACTATTAAAGTCCTGCTACAAAAAAGTGGACCACCCTGTATAGACTGCATTCCCTAATTGTTTCTAATTTGTTTAATTAATTAACATTTATAAATGGGTCATATTCCAAAAATGACAAAAACTAGGGAAAACAAGTTACAATTGCCAGTTTTTGTTTTAAATGTACAATTCTTAGCTTGACTGTTAGCTTGAAAGAC
Organism: Agriotes lineatus; assembly: GCA_940337035.1. NCBI lineage: Eukaryota > Metazoa > Arthropoda > Insecta > Coleoptera > Elateridae > Agriotes > Agriotes lineatus. The sequence continues at coordinate 27,044,656 of OW679200.1, read as the reverse complement.
CAGTGAAAGTGTAGAGCATAAAGCTCATTACCGGATTTGTCATGTAATCTCTAACTGCATAATGATCATAGTAGAATTGGTTGCCTATATACAACAACTTGTTTGAGTATTCAGTAATTCAGTTCTGTTAATTTCAGACTTATTTATAATGTTTTCCTACAGTTTTATAAGCTAGTAGTTTTCTCGGAATTTCTAAATAGTTTAAATCATAACCTTAAGACAATTGCGCTTATCAAATTACTAAACTATATATAGAACACAATTTATTGCGTTTAGTGAGTTGTGCGTTTTTAATTAATTTATTCATTGTTATTTACATTTACCAATATTTAAAAGCGCAATTGTATTGCTACTGTATTCTTCTATTTGCTCAAAAAGCATAACTGTCTTCATATATTTTATTAACGGTGAAAAACTTGACACAATGATTTGCGATATTTCGTAAATTTCTTCATGTTCAAAAGTTACTAAATACTCGCCTTAAGACACGGAGCATCCGATGAAAGGGACATCTGTGGAGAATGCCTGAAACAAGAGCAGCGAGATGAACTTTCATTAATAACCCAGAAGGGCAACGTCTAAGAGGAAGACCGCGCGTTAGATAGAAGGATAATATGACAAAGTACCTAAAACAACGAAAAATACGAAAGTGGCTGTTTTAGCAGAAAATAGAGATAGCTGAAAAGCAGTCGTGGAAGAAGCCAAGGTTCTCCGAAGACCATAGTGCTAAGTGTGTGTATATAACCAATAGTTTAATTTTAACCTTATCAGTTATCACCTAGAGTGATCTACTAAGAAGTCCCATCGGTCTTGACTTACATTTTAAAATGTTAAAAGACCATTTTCACGTGTTACCACAGCTCACTATACTTTGCTTTTCACTACAACTAGTTTTTCTATTAATGTTTCACTATTACACCATACAAGTTTGTGAATACGAAGTCCGAAAAATTTAGAGACTGCAGAGTAACAACCAAAAAATAATTTTGATTGTGACGTCACTGAATTTAAAGATTAACATTCCTGAAATTATTGTGGATGTAGTCACTAAATTTGAAGACTAAAATTCTTAAAATTACTATCAATATGAAGTCATTTAGAGACTAACAAGTAGGACATAAATTGTTACTTCTGGACCAGAACATTTGGCGTCTTAAAAAACAGGGTAGAATCTTACAAATTTAGCGGTTTTCTCAAAAGTAAACATCCGAAAAAGATCTAAAAAACTTACAAAATGCCTTGTTTTTTAGCACCCCAAAATGGCTCTTTATTTCTGGACCAGGACATTTGGCGTCTTCAAAAAACAAGGCAGAACCCTAAAAATTTAGCTGTTTTCCCAAAATTCAACAACCGAAAAAGACCTAAAACCCTTTAAAAAGCATTAACTTTTATGCACCCCAAAAGTACCAAATATCTGTAGATCACCAAAAATTGGGCACACGAAAAAACTGTTGAAATCTCTCAAAATAATGCAAAATTACTTCAAGAACGCCCTAAAAAACTAACAAAATACCTTGTTTTTACACACCCCAAAATGGCTTTTTATTTCTGGACCAAGTATTACAATCTACGATTGTGCATATTGTTAATATTAGTTTAGTGTTCCTATATTTATATACTATCTAAATACAGAAACTATATTAGTTTAGAGTCCCTGTATAACTATATACAGGGTCTCTATATTAGTTAATACAAACCTGCCGTCTAGCGAAAAATAATACAATCCTGTAAAACCAGCCATAGCCAGCTTCATCCATACCCGCTGACGCGTGTGTTAGCGGAAGCAGATGAAGCTGGCTATGAACCAGCTGAGGACCGGACCGAAGGTCGATTAAAGCATTGCATCTCTGTAGCGTCAGCTGAAGCAGACTCTTGTCTGCGACTAAACATAAGGCCCTTCAAAAGAAATTTGAATTTTGGGATTCGTTTTGAAATTTTATTTTACAACTTGAAATTTTTATTTATGAAAATATTCTATCGCTCTGAAAAAGATTTTGCGCTTTATCAGTAAATGAATGCACATGTTTAGAGCGCGACGCTTTAACTTCTGTGCTAACGCGGTTTTATTTTACCAACACGCCTATAATGGATTTTATTTAGACGCTTTCGGATTGAATATATTATACTGTTTATGCTAATTTTCTTATTAATTAAAAAAAATGAAATTTAATTAAACTGTACATAACAATTGTATCTAAATTTATTTCTTAAAGATAAACACGCACGTAATACGCTCGATCGTGCAGCGCTTAAATTTATTAACGAATAACGCATTTTGACTTTTGAGCGTTTTCATTAAACCAAAGAGCATATTAAACAGAAGACGGTCGATGGTCGAGTGTTGGTATGGTCTATAAACATCCTTCAAAAATACGCTGACACATCGGCCTACTCGTATAAAAAAACGGATTTACTATAAAAAAAAAAAAATTCCCGTATAGAAATTGTTCTTATTCTTATTGTAGTATTCAACGGTAGGCAACCAACAATGTCATTATGCGCACACAGAACTGTGTGTGTTCTCGTAGCGTTGTTACGTAGTTGTCTTCATGAAAAACCATGTAGAATTATTTGTATTCTGTTATTAAACCTCTTTTAAACTCTAGTGTGAGTTTATTATGAAAGGCCGATCTACATTATTAACAATACTTTTAAATTTTTAGTTGATTTTTTTTAGTTTGCATATCTAATTGAATACTAGACATAATATTATCACAACCTCATTCACATCCTAATTGTTACGATTTTACATTGTCTAAAAAAAATATTATTACATCTAAGTAATGATGTGAACGTAAAAATTTTTTTTAAGTATAATTTGTTTTTGTAACACAACTTACTAAATTTGAGTTTTTTATTTTGTGATATTAAAAATGTTACACATTTTTATAATAAAATTTAAATTGGGCCAGTTTATAAATAGAACGCAAAACGTAAAATGCAAAACGATAATATGATTAGCGCCATCTAGACCTTATCGCGCGCGACGCTGTTTCGGTCGATAATTCAGTTTGGATTTTTACTTGTCGGTTCCGTTGCGTTGACAGTTCTCACAGGCATTGGCCAGCGAGTTATTGTTTTGTGGGCCAGCGTTGGCGTGTGTTGATATTTATTAGTGTTTGCTAGATCAAATTGTTTTTAGCGAGTAAGTATAAAATGTCTTGATATTTATTAAATGTTATAAGTAAAATATAATTCGTCTGCTTTCCCTTCATTTTCAACGGTTGTGTCGAAAATTAAAGTAAATGAAATAACTGAACAGCCACGTGGTACATAGTTATCGTTTTCCAATGTCGTAAAAGAAAATCGTTGCTTTCACGCTCAAAACATGGTAGTAATTAATAGAATAATTATATTTATTATACTATTACGGTCAAGTTGTAACATGTGTTCAACTTAACCTAAAATTAGGTACAGGCTAGGCAATTTTCTGAATTTACGTTTTTGTAAAGGTTTTTTAATATCTCAGCGGAAATATCTACTTAAAGCTGACTTGTACTGGAAGTTATTTCTATTCTTAGTTTGCTAGTTTCATAATCCAGAAAAGTTGTCCAAATCACACAAGACGTGGCTGCAGCTATTTTTTATACTTGGAAGTAAGTGAATAATCTCATTTATCGGAAAAAGGGCATACCTATATTCAATTTATAAAATAGTTTATTATTCGACTTCGCACTGGTCATCTAGTAATTTCTCACTAGATTTCCCCTCTAAAAAGAACGTACCTACAGCAACTTACATCCAAGAATTTTCAAAAATTTACACTAGGGAATGTTTGGATAGAAATGACACTGGGTAGGTATGTGTAATTATCACAGCCACACAAAACGTACTCAGCTTATTTCATAATAGCTATTTACGTTATTAGACCGGTAGCAACATTTTTATGGCCGCGCCAATACTTTACAGGTCGAGCCCGTAGGGCAAGACCTGTATGTTTGGCAAGGCCATAAAAATGCTACCGGTCGTGTATCGTATAAGATTTTTTAGGATACTGCATTGGTAACTAGCGTTTACACAGTTACAGTTACAAACGAGTCCGGTAGATAAAATTTACTGGCCTAGACCAGTAGTAGTTCTATTACTACTGGTCTAGGCCGGTAAATTTTATCTACCGGACTCGTTTGTAACTATGTAAACGCTAGTTACCAATGCAGTATCCTAAAAAACTATTTTCAGATTACCAATTTATTAAACTCAACTTGACAGTAAAGTTAACGGTATTTTGACAGTATAAGTAGCTGCGATAGTAAATAAATCTGTCAAAGTTAGTTGCATTCCAAAAAATGAATATGTAAATAGTCTAATTAATTTAGAGTTTCAATCACAGAACTAATAATGACAAGTTTGTAACAACGTTATTTAAAAATAATTTGCCAAATTGCTCTGTTGGTGATTTTATACAAATGACCTCGAGCACGACTAAAAAGTTGAATTTTTTTAGGACAATTTGTTTTGCTTAGGGTATCAAAGAGTTCTCTGTTTACTTTGTCATCATCGATTAAATTATTATCATAAAAACATCTCTTTACCACAATTGGATTTATGCGGACTAAAAATATTGTTTATTACCGATTCTTCGCTATAAAACTATTATACTTACTATACGTCTTTGGTTAACTTGGTAATATTTTTGACCATCTCTCTTAATTTCAGATTATCGTTGTTCAATTGTTGAATTTCTTTATTTTTATTTTCAATTTGCTTTATCTGATTATCTTTATCGAGTGATATCTCTATATTTAAATAAAGTCTTTAGTGTATTCCAAATATGAATAAAATATTTCTTCTAAAGTAATATAGTATTCTCTAATTTCTTGACCCCTTTTTGTATTAAATCTCATTATTAGGGATTTAAAATTACGAACACACAATAAACTCTATGTTGTTATATTTAAATTATTTGGCGAAACATTTATATTATCTTTTGTTATTAATTTTTTTGTAATATGATAATTCATTTTTAATCTTATAATATATTATTTGGTATTCTATTTTATAGTTATTAATATATTTTTCTTTTCGAATAACGGACACTATAGATTGGTAAACCACGTACTCAAATTAATTTTATAGTTATTTTCACTTATAAAATCAAATATGTTTAATGGATTAGGATTAATTTTATATTGCTTTAAAAGATTATATTCGTTAACGTAGTTTTCATATTTATCTACCAACTCTTCTAAATGAAAATAATATTTCCTAACTTTTTTTGCCTTATTGTTATTCAACATCATTATTGATTCTTTAAAAATTTTAATTGTTAATAATATCCAACGCTTTGAATGAATTGTGCGCGAATCCCCATTTTTTAATATCATTTTGTATACAGGGTGCCCGGATTTCGTAGGGACAACATGGGTAACTTTTGTATTTGAAGAGATAGAGAAATGGTTAAATTAGCAAAAAGGTGCGGGTTTGAGAGCTTATTAAGAATCCATCTTCAAATTTTACTTGTCATGGCCCACTTGTCTAAAATTTAAAAAAAAACAAAATCTCCTAATTTCTTTTATATGCCGTAACTTTTTTGTTACTTAAGATATTGAGATGCGATTTGAACTAATTTGCATGGTAATTTAAATACTTTTATTGGCATTTGATAAAACCAATTTTATTTGTGTTAATTTTTAGTAATCTAACCTAACCTCAAAATTTTAAATTGGTACCCTGCAATTTTTTTGGCCCTTTTAAGAGAGGATTTTTTTCTGAATGCAGTGATGTATTACATGATATGGAAACTTCTTCAAAATTTTGAAAAACTGAGTTTATTCTTTTTACAGGCAGAAATCACTAGTGCCATGATCACAATAATTTTGTTTTTTATTTATTACGTTATCTGTAAAATTATGTTTAGAAACAAAAAGCACTCTTATCATCATACGTGCCTTCCAGTAGTGTCAGTGTGTTCCGTATGTTTGACGTATAAGTGCTACGTTCTTGTAGCACTTGATATACGCACAAAATACATCATATTTTCAAAATTTTCCGTTATAAGTTGAAGTAATAACACTCACAATGACAGGCACGTATGATGATAAACCTGCTTTTTGTTTCGAAACATAATTTCACAGATAACGTGATAAACAAAAAACAAAGTTATTGTGATCATAGCACTAGTGATTTCTGCCTGTAAAAAGAATAAACTCAGTTTTTCAAAATTTTGAAGAAGTTTCCATATGATGTAATACATCACTGCATTCAGAAAAAAAATCCTCTCTTAAAAGGGCCAAAAAAATTGCAGGGTACCAATTTAAAATTTTGAGGTTAGGTTAGATTACTAAAAATTAACACAAATAAAATTGGTTTTATCAAGTGGCAATAAAAGTATTTACATTACCATGCAAATTAGTTCAAATCGCATCTCAATATCTTAAGTAACAAAAAAGTTACGGCATATAAAAGAAATTAGGAGATTTTGTTTTTTTTTAAATTTTAGACAAGTGGGCCATGACAAGAAAAATTTAAAGATGGATTCTTAATGAGCTCTCAAACCTGCACCTTTTTGCTAATTTAACCATCTCTCTATCTCTTCAAATACAAAAGTTACCCATGTTGTCCCTACGAAATCCGGGCACCCTGTATATTCATATAAATTTCCTTTTTCGTATTTACAATAATCTATTTCTTCATATGTAATTTCGTTATCTTTTTAAAATGCAACAAAACGTTTTTTATTATATCTAAAAATATTGTGGTCGGATTTTTCGACTACGTTTTTTCTAATATAAAATCCAAAAAATTCAGACAATTTATTGGTGATTTCTTTCTTTTTCTGCAAAAGAACCCATGTTTCCAAAAAATACGACTTCGTCTTGTGAGGTGTCTTTAGACTCTAATATTTATTATCTGACAAAGCAAGACTGTATCGATTTTCTTTTAAAATCAACACCTACGTCTTCACTTACAGCTTTTGTTGATTTTTCATAACCCAATATTTCTGCTACATTTTACCTTTAAACCAAGGTTGATTATCATTGTCTAATATGAAAAATCTGGTGTGATACACGCACACAACTTCCTTTCACAGTGATCTTATAATTAGCCAAAATTTTATTTTAAATCTTGAAGCATTTGTCAAAAATTTTCAAAAATTACAAATTTTACAAAAACGGTACAAAATAGAGTGTTAGTTCAAGAGACAAATTTTCTCTAGAATTTTAAGCTCAATTCAAAAATGTAATAATATACCGGGTGCTCTATTTAAAATAGGAGTTAATAAAAAAAATAGAAAAGAAAACAAAAGAAACCCATTTTAGAAGTATTCAACTGGAAAATCACCTATCTCACATCAATACACATTAAAAATGTAATAAACCTGTAAAATTAAAAAAAAAATCGTTTGAGCCGTTCTTGAAAAAATCGAAAAAAACTGAAAAATCACAAGAGTAAACACCTACTTCCGGTTATGCGATTTTCTTCAAAAGCTTGCTGTCTCATCTACATAGTACACAAAACTTATATATGAAGTTTCAACGCCATACCTCTTTTCGTTTTTGAGATATTCTGTTCACAGACAGACAGACCAATGAAAAAAAATGTTTTTTGGGTTCAGGGGACTCTAAAACGTGAAGATCTGTTGAAAACTCAATTTCGAATTTTTGGGGTGAATCCAATACTTCCTTTATTGTAAAAGGAAGCAAAAATACAACAAATAATAGTATTATTGTCAATCATTTAATTTATTTTTTATTACTGAGTGATAATATTTGTCTTCCTGTGTTATATAGAGTGCTTTATTAACCAGGCAAGCTTATCCCACTAGATTTTGTGTCACAGGGATTTAAGCGCCAAGCCATTGGCTGCACTGACCGGTAACCGTGCGTTCTGTCGTCTGTCAACCAAGCAAGACTAGAAACCGTTGGGAGTACGTACTATCCAATCCAGACGAACACCGCATGCTGATTTAAATCTTGGTGCATTCTATTACGATGCTAATTATAATTACAGTCTTCAACCAAGTGTGGTTATTGAAATCTATATACAGTGTGTAGGTGTTGTTCTGTGCTGTCAACTGTGTCTGTCAGTTCTATTGAGTTCTGTCACTCGTCACTGTTGTTTGAACTAAGGTACCATTGAAGCTCTCTACTTTGAACCACTTGCGTGTTAGTTAACAGTGTTTTATGTTTCGATTTTGTCTGTTTTCTTTTTATTTGTTTAAAAACCAATCTTTTTTAAGACGGTACAATTAAATGATATGATCGTTGTTATTCCGACTTACCGTATGCTAATTGGAAAGTAACTAGAATTTGAATTTGCCGCCACTTCTAGTAACTCAAAATGGCGGACGAGCTTGCTCGTATAAATATAGTACCTTAGTGTTATAGCTGTTTCAAAATAATTACTACGCTTCATATACCGATCCCATGTATACTAATTCTCTCAGTTTCAAATTATGGTTTTTCGATTGCTCCAATTCAATTTTTTTATATTTGCCATGCTTTCTTATTAGGGGAAATACTTCTGATGTACACTTTTTTTGCTTCTTCTTTCTTGGATGATAAAATTAAAGAATATAATCCTGATTCATTTATAAATATTGATGATTTTTTCCATATTTTGTTTGTCTTCTTCATATAATTATTTCTAATAGCTTTATTTATATTATTATGTTCTAAAATAATTGCTGTCTTTTCCCTTGAACCTAGATTGATATCTAGCTTTTCATTCATTTTATGTAGACTTTTTATAATACGTAGGTCTCATGTTGCACTAGATCCCTTTTATCAAAGTATTTATTTTTTTCGACAATTAATTAAATAAACATTAAATTGATCACCTCCATATACAACACATATTTTTTTGAATCTCGAGGCTTCTCACAATTTTACCTAAACAGGGACAGTGTGTTTTAACACGCACTGTTTATGGATAATTTCTTATGAAAAAAAAATGTAATAAATTAAATGAATCGCTTGCATAACGATGACCAAGAAACATGGCAAATGTTTTAGAAAAGGTTAAACGATATGAGAAGTAAACCAAATAATGACTTTGAACGATTAGTATATCGGAATATGTTAAATCAGTTTAAAATGTATGAAAACAATATATTAAACTTGGCAAAATTAGGTTTTCTTAAAATACACTTTCCTAATCTTGAAGTCTTTGATGAATAAATTTTCTAATAAATGACAAGTCTTTGCTCTATTTGTTTAGAAGTAAAATGTCCAGATGATTTTTATAACTATAGAAATAAATATGAAAAAACATGTAAACAACGTAAAAAAGCATTTGATTCTACTCGTTTATTATGTGATTGTGGTAGATATTACACTAGAACTAATTTTAAAAGGCATATAAAAACAGATTTGCATAAAAATGGATTGAATTTATTTATTTGCTAAAAATTGTCTAGTCAACTTTTCAATTTTCGTCTTAACTTTTCTACAAGTCCTAAGCTATCTTAGCAACGTGCGTATAGCTACGCGAGGGATAGAGCGTAGGTAACGACAGTTTTATTGCCCTGCTTGCCCGAACCTTTTTGGCGAGGCTTGTTTTACATCTGCACAAATTTAGAAAAATATATATCTATAGATATACACCACAGACGTAAATCATAGTGTCGGTAAAACGGAAATAAAGAGTTAGATTTAGATCAGTTATTACATTTTATTTATTTATAAATTACAAAAAATAGAACCCAAGCTAATTTCTTAATTCTTAACTTCTTATCGATCTTTTTTTAGTTTTACGAAACTTTATATTGGTCAATTATTACTTAATATGTACTGTTGTTGCCAAAGAAGTTTTTTTAGCTGTGTGAATATGAATTTTTAATTGGACACTGAAATGTGTATACAATTAAAATTATTTCAAAACTTCATTGTCAGTCATACCTAGAGTAAGTTTATTTGCAAAAGCTATAATAAATGAACTTTATTAGCTTAAGCTATTTGAGTACAGCATACAAAAAATACAAACTTCATTTTAATTAAATAGCAAATAAAATTATTTTTCTTCAAACGCCCATAAAATGTGACATTATACTGCTGGATTGATAATGCTTAAGTGTCACTTTATTGCCATGGCAGATAAAGTAAAATTAGCAAAATCGCAAGCTCGGCAGATAAATCGTCCAGCCACGCCACATAAAGTATAACTTTTGCTCCTAATAACACAATATACTATTCTATATGTAACAGAATTCCAGAAATAGGATTATTTCCTGTTTAAAAACGGTACAACTATTCGGAAAATATTTAGATAACTACATTTATATACATACATATTTACAAAATCACAGTTCTGAGAGGCAAGCTTCTTGTTTGTCTAGGATCGACAATTTCTGGAAGCAAACATTTGATATAAATAAATAATTTTAAATAATTTTCCATTTTTGTCTTCCAAAAATCGTCGTCTCGGTCGATCGAAGTTTCCTTGTTCGCGATATGAATTTGATAAAACCAGTCGTGATTTTTATTTAAAATTGTGTTCCCCTTATTTTGTCTACTTTCCACATAGTAATTATTTTTTTGGCGATGGCTTCATCTGGAGATAACTGTCTTTTATGTGCCGTATATGGACATTTCATTTCCACAATACAATCGTCGCCGACCGTACCGTCCGGAGAAGCCCCCAAAAAACAAATGTCTTTATCAACAAAGAGTCCACAGCGATTTACCGTAATCTTCTCTGCCACCTCCAAACATTTCTTGGCATCTTCTTGGATTCTTCCGTGTTGAAGTGACTTCACGTTGTTCAAAAATGATGAGCTATATAATATGCTTTTCACAGCTTTTGATGTATCTCGGTTTTTGCGACGTTTGCAAATTTTCTTCAAGCCACTTTCCATCTTCAGCTTGAAAACGGGTCTCAATTTCTAACTGCTTAGCTTTCTCTTCTGTTCTTTTCAACGTTGTCAGAAATTCTTCACTAGCTTCGTGAAACTCCCTCTCCGACATGTCTGGTCTTTGACATTCGTCTCCACAGTCTTTGTTAGGACAACTTCGTGGCTTCTTCTTGTCAAAAGTCTTACTTTTCATTTGGATTTTATTCCGGAGATTCTTATTCGCTCGTCTAATTTCAACTCGTCGAATAACCTTACCTTTATTTTTGGCTCCTATAACACTTTCAAATTTGGTAAGCGCTAGTTTCGTGTTATGTGATACGAGCGCGGCCGCGCATCTAGTGGCAAAAGCATTTTTCAACGCTTAATTAATTCTTTTGCCTCCTGTAAATTTGGCAACTTTTGCGCTATATTGTTCGACTATGTTATTGTCAACATCAAAAAGAAGACTGCGAGCGTGATTGGCAATACATGTTAGAATTTCCAAAATTCGCGTATGAAATGTAGAAGAAAGTTGACTGATAAAATTATCTTCTTCCTCTTTTTTGCAGAAGTAATCTGCACAGTCGTCGTGTTGGCCCATAACGTGCTTTATCCCATTTAAAATGTTCATTCTTAAATTTTTTATTGCAACATTTTGGTCATCATTACTTTTATAGTGTCGTATTGCGCTCTTTATACCTCAACGTAAGCGGAGTATTCTTGACTCCAAAAGTTTCCTTTCGCGACAGCTGAATGCTATGTTTTTGGATAATAGTTTCAATTTATTGCAGTAGTTTCGGAGTAGGTGGTTAGGACATTCAATTTTTTCCACCGTTATATCTGGATACGGTCTAGATTCAATAATTTTGTTGTAAACACAGCTATCTCCATCCCCTATCCTTCTATGATATTTTATACCATATAGTACTACGCTGGATTTGAAACCTTGTACTATGATATCTGACTCCATAGATGTCGAACTTCCTTTATAATTTTTCCTGTATCACGATCACAATGTACACAATATTTGTTTCTGACACCAATATATAAAACTTTTTGAGAGTGTCGCCCTATAATGGCAGCTACGCCGGATAGCGCGTTACAGTTCGTTTTGTATGAACGCTTGCACCAAGCTCCATCCACCACAACTTCCACTAATGGAACCCCTTGCTTATCAATTGAGCCTGTTGCTTTTGAGTGTTGTATTTCCTCATTGGCAGCTTCTTGCATAGCTTCCTTAGCAACCGTTTGCCAACCATCAGCAACCACATCATGCCTATTTTGAAAAGTACCTTCAGCCATGCAAGGTACATTTAAACAACCCAAAAACTCTTCTAAATTGTAAAAACCTCTACCCATACACATTATTCAGTTTACCGCCGAAGCGTTTAGGTCGATTGCATTTTTCTTATCCCTTTCCGGTTCTTGGGTATCCACATTGAAAAATTCATTACACATTTGGCATTTTATTACAAATTTAGAAATTAAGCCACACCTAATTTCTTTCGTAATAATTAAATTAGTAAGACTGCATCCAAAGCGTTCACCGTGAGAATTGTTATTATAAATAACAAAATGACTTGCCAACAAAATAACTATTTTTTCAGTAAAAAATGTTAGATATGTGCATAAAAATTCGTAAAAAAATTTCAGTGCCAGGTATAGGCACAGTTACAATTATATTATGTATAAACAGATTTGTGGATAATAGTAGAGAAATCTGCTAACAAAAGTAAATTACGTAAAACAAGATAAGAATATAGTAGTACTATTATAATTTTGTCGATATAATCCCCGTTATTAAAGTTATTCCAGTTTGTCTATTTATAATAATTTTTAAATTTTTTGTGATATGTATTATTTTCTATAATTTACTCTCCTTGACAAAGGTTAACAAAAATAACTGCACCGCGTTGAAGAAAATAAAGATAATTAAATAAAAACTTGTCTTAAATACAACGAAAACATAATAACATAATTAAAGAAAGCGATTCAAAAATTTAAATATAAAAATATACTCAATAATCACAATGCTCTTGTATGATTGATAATGTTGGATTTACTTGCTCTTTATTACAAGGATAGTGCAGTCATAAATATTGTCATCAGCTGCGGTTGGGTCGCCACTACCTGAACCGAAAAAGGACGCCACAAAACAGAAACAGAAAATTTTTCATCTTACATTTATAGGCAAATAATTGCGGCAAAATTACGGCTTTATTAATTGAGCAATTTTAATGGGGATTGCTTTAATAGACGCAGAATAAAAAAATCTATAATTTAACCGGTGGTTTTTTTCAAAATTGCTTTTATAAGCGAAGATAAACGGATATTTATCTTTTCCCATAAACCGCTCTCATGTTACAATAATTTTTTTCCGTTGAAAAACGGAATATCCAAAAAATGACCGGTTATTTTGTAGAAAAAAGTGCAAGGATTACAATGATGCCATTTTCATAGAAATCGAACGACAATTGACAGAGATATAATGCCGCAACTATACATTAAGATCTCCATAAGAGGTTTCGGTGCGGACGGCTCTTAAGTAATCTTCGTTTATCTGAGCTGTTTAATATTGCAAAATCATTAGACATCAAATATATTAGAGAATATAATAAAGCAGACTTAATAAAAGCTATTATTAAAGCTGAAGAGCAATTACATAAGGACATAAAAAACAGAAAAAAATCAATTATGCCTCCTTTGCGGAATTCAGAAATATTTTCATTTGATGATTTATTTGCTAAACCAAAGAAAAAGAGAGTTAAGAAAATCAAGTGTGACATATGTGGAAAATATATCGAAAGCACCCGAATGCAGCTACATAAAGAGAAAGAAAACAAAAAGAACCTAAAAACATTTCAGTTTGATGGCGATATATTTGCTAAACCAAAAAAAATTAGAGTAAAGAAGATCAAATGTGATATGTGTGGAACATATATCGAGCAAACTCGAATACATTTGCATAAATTAAAACATGATTTGAATAGTCGTAGTTTGCTCGAATTACGTAATATGGCAAAATCTTTAGGTATAAGTTACATTAAAAGATACAATAAGGCAGAATTGATAAACGAGATTATTAATGTGAAGAGCAATTAAAAATAAAAAGAGAAAACAAGAAGAGCTTGGAAATATTTCCGTTTAATGATGCCATATTTTCTAAACCGAAAAAAGAAAGAGTAAAAAAGATCAAGTGTAATGAATGTGGAAAATATATTAAGGGAAGTCGAATGCAGTTGCATAAAGCAAGACATAATCCAGAGCCAGATTTTATTTTAGTACAGGTTGCTTTTAAGGGAGATTATTAACGTATCAACATAATAATCTAGAAGAAGGTATATATATATATATATATAGAAACATACATGGATATGATAAAGGAAAAGGCTATTAAAATAGTTAGAAATGCTTAAAATGTCCATAAAAATATTAAAATTGATTTAGAGATGGAATGCGAGTTTATGAAACTGGAAAATGAAGACTTTACAATGATACATAAATTTCAGTTACTAAATGTTATACTAAGAGAAAAAGATGGTCTGGAGGAATACTGGAATGAACAAAAGGATTTATTGATATCAAGATGTGATGAACTACAAGAAAAGGGATCTGGATGGACTTTGAAAAATATAAATTATTTGCGCATTAATATAAATTTAAGCGGAAATTCATATGTAGAATTACCCAAGTGGATTAAAGATAAAAAAGCTTGCGTTAATGTTAAAAACAACGATAACAAATGCTTTATGTACAGCGTAATATCCTGTTTACATCAAGCAAAAGAACATGTAGATAGACTGAATCATAGTAAGCCAGAATATATAAATGAATTAAATTTTGAAGGAATAAATTTTCCTGTCAAAATCCAGGACATACCTAAATTTGAATCACATAATAAAATTAATGTTACCGTGTTTAGTTACGAAGAACAAATATTTTATCCTTTGTATCATAATAACAAGCAACTCTATGAAATGAATATCGACTTACTATACTTTGGAAATAAAGACAAAAATCATTATTGTTGGATCAAGAATTTGAGTCGATTGTTAAATGATCAGTTGGAAGTAAATAGAAACAAAAAACATTTCTGTAGAAGATGTTTAAACTACTCCGCTAGAACTGAAGATGCTTTAAAGAAACATCAAAATGTGTGCTTTAGTAATGAACCATGTGTTCCGAACATGCCTGAAGATAATGTATTAAAATTTAAAAATATTCAAAGAATGTTAAGACATCCGTATGTAATTTATATACTCATATACTCATAAAACACAATTTCATATTCCCTGTGGTTATGGATTATACATTAAGAGTGCTTATAATAGTATTGATAACCCATTGGAAATTTACAGAGGAGAGGAAAGTGATAAATGTTTTATAAAAAGAATAACTGAACATGCCAGAACAATATATAAGTTATTAAAAGAAAATAAACCCATAAAAGATATCGAACTAGAAGAATATAAGAAAACAAAAATATGTTATCTTTGTGAAAATGTGTTTTCTATAGAAAACCCAAAAGTAAGAGATTACGATCATTACACTGGAAAATATAGAGGAGCTGCTTGTAGAAACTGCAATTTGAAATATAAACAACCATTGTTTATTCCAATTTTGTTTCATAATTTAAATTCTTACGATTGTCATTTGTTTATAAAAAATCTAGGAGAAGATAAAAGTCAATTGAAATTAATACCTACTAACGAAGAGAAATATATTTCCTTCAGTAAAATTTTAAGAATGGATGATAATGGATATATCGAATTGAGATTTATTGATACATTTAGATTTTTAGCAAGTAGCCTAGACAATTTGTCATCTAATGTAGAATCAAGTCAGTTGAGAGAAATAATTAAGTACTTTTCAAATCATGAATTAGATGTGTTATTTAGGAAAGAAAAAAGCAAGATAATTAGAAAAGGAATATATCCATATGAATACATGGATTCTTTTGAGAAATTTTCTGAAACAAAACTCCCATCAATAGATAAATTTTATTCTTCGCTCACAAAAGAAGGAATTTCTCAAGAAGAATTGAAACATGCAGTGAAAGTATGGAAATATTTTAAAATTAAAAACTTGGGTGAATGGCATGATTTATACTTAAAACTAGATGTTTTGCTGTTAACTGATGTATTTGAAAATGTTAGAGACTTATGTTTAGAAAAAAGTTATGGAGTGGATCCTGTTTGGTATTATACAACTCCGGGGTTAGCTTGGGACTGTATGCTCAAATATACTTCCGTGGAATTGGAATTATTAACTGATTATGAAATGTATTTGTTTTTTGAAAACGGAATTAGAGGCGGTATTTCACAGTGTAGTAACAGGTATTCGCAAGCAGATGAAAATACTCAGATTATCTATATAGATGCCAATAATTTAATGGATGGGCTTTATCTCAGAAATTACCAGAAAAGGACTTTAAGTGGTTGACTTGTGATGAAATTAAAAATGTTGACGGTATATTATTATCAGATAGTGATACGGGTTATGTTTTAGAAGTCAATTTAGCATTTCCTGCAGACTTTGCTATTCATAACAAATTCAATGACCTGCCTTTAGCTCCCGAAAATAGAATTCCTCCGAACGGAAAAGTAGAAAAACAAAACATTAAAACTTTACAGGAGTTTAGGTATGAGAATAACAAAGGTTCACAGAGGTATAAAATTTACTCAGTCAAATTTCGTAGCACCATATGTAAAATTTTATACTGAACAAAGACAAAAGGCAAAAAAATGATTTTGAAAAAGATTTCTGGAAACTAATGGTTAATGCCCCATATGGTAAGTCTATGCAGTCTGTTAAAAACCAACAAAATATTAAATTTATTGTGATGAAGAAAAGTTAAAGAAAGCGATAAACAAACCTAATTTCAAAGAGAATTATATTTAGTAAACACCTGGCAGCAGTTCATAATTATAAAACGAAAGTCTTGTTTAATAAACCAATTTACATTGGGCAAGCCGTATTAGATTTATCGAAATTATTAATGTACTAGCGTTCTGCACCGAAATTGGGCGCGAAATAATTCATTTAATGCAATTTTTACAAGAGTGATCCATTTTGTGTGTCGAGGTAATTTTGAGGTTATGTTATCCACACAAAAAAAGTCACTTATAAAAATTTGAAAACCCTACTACTGGCTTACTTGCGTCGCCCTGAGTCGATTGACACCAAAATCAACCAATTCAGCCCACGGGTTCGCTCACAAAGTGGGGTCAAGCAAGCAAGCAATGAAAATTATTATTTCGGATAACTTCCATTACAATGTAATTAAAAAAGAATTTAATGAAAACATAAAACTTCTTTATGGAGACACTGATAGTTTTATATATGAGATTAAAAATGCCGATTTCTATGAATTTATGAAAAACAATTCGGACTATTTTGATACATCTGACTATCCAAAAGATCATCCATTATATTCTGATAAAAATAAGAAAATAATAGGGAAATCCAAAGATGAATTGAATGGTATTAAGATATTAGAATACATAGGTTTAAGGTCAAAAATGTACAGTTGCAGAACTGAAACGTCTGTTTCGAAAAAATTAAAAGGTATCAAGAAAGCAGCATTGAAGAAAGAAATAAGTTTTGAAGCTAAATTGCTTATTTAATCAAAAAGAATACTTCCATAGAGAGAAAGTGATCAGGAGTCATAGACATGATATATTTACTGAAGAAGTAAAGAAAAAGTCTCTAAGTTGGAAAGATGATAAAAGACACCTTTTACGTAATTGTACAGATACATTAGCACATGGACACGTATTAGTTTATGGAAATTGTTGAATAAATCGCTATTTTTTATTAGTGTTGAAGTAATAAATTAAGAAAACAATAATAACAATTACCATAATACATATAAGAACAAAAATAATAATTTTTAATTTATTAACTTGTTGAATAAGACTTGAAAACTTTTTTCGAAATTTTGGATATTCTTTATTGAATACATTTAAATTCCTGAATACAGTACTTTCCATTTAATCTACAATTTTTGAATCTTTTCATTTATTGCTCTCATATTTTTAGTATGTCTTTCAAATATTTTCAGAGTTCTTTTCTTTACATCATCGATGTTTGATGGTATTACTACTGTTTTGTTTCTTAATTCTGCTAATTTCTTAGGATCATAATTATTGTAGTTGTCTAATTCATATTCCAATTCATCTATTTTATTATTAGCGGACTCTAGTTCACAATCTGTCATAATTAATTGTTCGAGGAATAAATTAGCTGCTTTTCTTGCAATATATTTATCTACTACTTCTTGTTTGAAACCAACTATTTTTGCTCCATCTTCTAATATGTCTATTTCAGTAATGATAGGTTTTAAATCTTTTTTCCATTTTCTTTCTCATCATTAGGAATGTATGAAACTAGTTTGTCCATTTATGACTGAAAAGTTTCTAAAGATTTACTAATTAATTTATCTGCTTCTTCATCTAAACTTATATTTTTACGACTACCTGCTTTATGTTCTACATTATGGAATACTTTTTAATTTTTTATTTTATTTTATTTTTTCTCTCTTTTGTTCCCAGTTGTTCCGATTTGTTCCGGATTGTTCCCGTTTGTTCCCATTTGTTTTCGTTTTACATACAATCTTAATGCCAACTGAATTTAGACCCATATTGAGGAAATTTCTGGAAATACTTTTAGATTTGCAAAATTCTGTCTTTGTTAGTTTTGTATTTACGGTCGAATTGAGATATTTAATGGCAAAATTACGATTTCTCATTTGAGTTACTTCGTTGATATTTTTTGGTATATTTAGTTTTTTATCTTGAGTAAAAGATTTGTACCTAACTATTTTTAAATTGTTGGAGTTCAGATGGTTGTCTTGTTTTTAATGGTGTGTAATATTCTGCCACTATTTTGTTTTCTCTAGTATTGGTCATTTCTTTAATTTATTGTAAAAAAATTATTTCATCATTAAATTTATTATGCTTTTGATAAGTGACAAAGATTCCTACCTGATGGAAGTAATTGTTTTATTGCTAGTTGAAACTTTCAAAGTTGTTTATAAAATTGCGTCCAAGTACAAAATAATTGTGAATAGGTGAAATTGTGTGTTAGGATTGAAAACCAGAATTGGAAAAAAAACTCAATAAAGGAAATTCACACATTTACGAAATATGATTACTAAAAATAGGAGACTAATTTTAGAAATATAACCAGTATTTACAACCAACAATGCATCCGCTGCGCCAGTTAATTGAACACACGCAATTACAGGGTAAAACATGGGATTTCAAGCAATCTTTCCAAAACGGTTTAGTTCACTATTATTATGTGTTTTATTATTACATGTATTAATAATCCAATAAAATTCGCTATAGTCCCATTAATGTTTATTAATTTATTTATTCATTACTAATACCTCTATTATAGACATCTTATGGCAGAGGGAGACAAGAAAAGAAGAAGAATGAATACGGAGGGTGAATCTGTCAACCGGGATCATGACAACAAAAAAACTGATGGTGCCCAAATTGTTGCTACCGATAATAGACCATCAAAGGTAATAACGAATTGATTGACCAACATAATTATGGTAATGTAGTTTTTTGTCTTTGTTTTACATATGGGTTCTGTTTTATGCTTTGATTCGTTTTGCTGATTTATTGTTTTTCATGCATATTTAAGTGTGGTTAATAGCTAGTTAAATTAATGAAATTTTTTTATTTTGTTTATAGGATCTGGACCCATCAAACTTATCAAATATCGTCGATTTAAGTACATCAGATTTTAAGATTGTCAAAGAAAAAGTCACCTTTGTAGATAAGAGCGAGAGCATAAAACATTTTTTTGAAAGTGGAGCATCTGGGATCCAGATAACAGCCCCGAGGCGTTTTGGAAAATCAACATTTATGAATATGCTCGAGGTATTTTTGAAGATAACAATGGATGAAGATGCAAAGCCAATTTCAAATCCAAAAAGTTCTGATAATTACAAGCTTTTTATGGGTTTAAAGATTGGTCAAAACCATGGTGATTTTGTTAAGGAACATTGTGGTCAATATCCTGTGATTTCGATGAGCCTTAAACCTGTAGTAGGTAGAACAGAAACACAAGTTTTAAATACCCTAAAGAAAACTATTTGTGAGACATTCAAGGAGCATCTTTACTTGCTTGAAACAGCTCCTGATGGTTCTATGAGCTTTAAAAATAAGAAAATAAAGGCCATCCAAACATTTTTGAAATATTGTGAAGATGATAGGTTGGAAAAACTGTCCCAAGCGGATGTAACATATTCTTTGAAATTCTTGTCTGAAATCTTGTACACTCACTTTAACAAGAAAGTTGTTATACTTGTAGACGAGGCCGACGCGCCCATTATGAAAGGTATTACAGACAATATAGGAGATGAAACCCTGAAATACCTCATGACTCTTCTTAGGGAGATGTTGTCAGGAGGCTTGAAGGGTAACAAGTTTTTGGAACGTTCATTAGTTTGTTCTTGTGTTCGCTTATCAGGCGTATATTCCTGGGACATAAACAATCAATATCTTGCTCGGTTCCTCCAAACAAAAAATTTTTCTGAAACATATGGATTCACAGAACAAGAAGTACATAATCTGTTAAAGCAAAATGCATTTCGAGCAGTGAATGATTTTGATGGTGTTAAAAAGTGGTATAATGGATACCAAACGTTAAATAAAGTTGGGGCACCGATTTACAGTGGCTGGTCTGTTATAAGTTATTTGCGCACGAGTATTGAAGAAGGAGAAAAAATATTTGGCAGTTATTGGACTAAGTCAGGCTTCCTGGATATTTTAAAACAATTGTTTGTGAATGATGAGATACAAGAGAGAATCAACGAACTTATTAAAGACGAGAATATTTCAATATTAGTAGCTGAGCCAACAGTTGCTAATATATTGGAATTGAAAAATATGATTTCTTATCCATCTAGTAAGTTGAATAAGTCACAAGTGGATTTCTTCTTGCAGCTACTGTGGGATGATGGTTTGTTGAAAGCAATTCAGAAGAATAGGAATATTGTAGTACTAAAGATACCAAACTTGGAGATCAAGACGGAAATCCAAAGTATATGTTACACTCAATCACTTTTTGAAGCCAAATATAAGCTCAAACCTGAGAATATAGAGAGATACATACAAGCACTGAATCAACTGCTACTAACAAGTAGTAATGAACAAGAAAGTGAGGAAGAAGAAAGTGATGAAGAAAAAGGTGAAATAGAGGAATCTGAGGAAGGGACAACTGAAAAATGTGAAGAAGCAATGCGCAACCTTGTTAATGCGGTTTCACTTCTTTTCTCAGGTGATGCGGCAATTCCAGTTAATGAGTCAGAGTTACATCACATACTGTTTTTTTTAACATATAATAATGAGCTTTTCACAACACAGTCTAGCAGGCCAGTTGTGAAAGTATCAGAAGAGTTGCGAGATACCGAAAAACTTAAGAAGCTTTATCCACACCAGGCTAAGACAAGTTCTCAAAGTAACGGAAAAGAGAAACGTGGAAGAAAAAAAGAGTGTGACATATGTGTGACTAGTGGAACAGCTGGAGTCATATTGGAATTAAAATTACTCAAGGATGAAGCAAACGAAAATTCAAGAGCTGCGCTTCAACAAATTATTAACAAAAATTATCATATGCTTTTTGACAAAGACGAGTATAAGCATGTTAGAACCAAAATCTATGTTGGTCTGTGTTTTAAAAAAAACTTGTATGTGGCAGCGCATTACTTAGTCGACAATATTGATATAAACAAAGCAAACATTGTATATAGCAACAAATAAGTTTTTTTTATATTTTTCTTTTTTTTTTTGTTTACTAGGTGTATGTATTTTCATTTCAGTTAGTTGATAAAATAATCTAAGAATCTTTGTATATTTTATATTAATAAATAATAATTAATAATTGTATATTTTATTAATAATAAAATATGTTGGTAAAAAAAATTTAAATAAAATGTCACAAAATCAACTTTTCACTAAGTTGTCTAGCCAACTGATAGATTTTATATAAAAGTAATAGATACTTAATTGTATCACAAATAATGCTGTTGAGAAATGTTAATTTAACACAATAATGACCTGTTCTGTTAATCCGCCAAAAGCTCATGAGTCGAAGACGAATTCAGGATTGATGGTTGTGCCGATGATTCTCCTCGATAGACATACCAATAAACGGTATAAGCTGTCGTCAAAGAGGAGATGCTATAAGAATAGATCGACTCTGTAAATATTGGGGTGTTGAAAACCGAGGGATTTAAATAAGAATTTACTAGGTTTTTAAAGTGTCTAATTGGTCTAAACTAGGATATTATGAAAAAACAGATAAAGCTATCAGAATCCATCTAGACGAAGAAGACAAAGTATGGAAAAATGTAAACTTTCCCCATTGGGGGGGGGGGGATAGGCTGTTGAATGGTAATGAAAAATAAGCAATATTCATCAGTGAATCTGGATTAAAGTATATTTTTTATGGGGTAAATTTGGTCAGAGATTAAATTTGGGGATGCCAGAATATGTTATAGATGTTAACAGATTTTACCAAATTTTATTAGATGACAAACTTGGTAATATAGTGGGAGATATACAGTTTTAATTTTTTGTTTAACAATATTTTTTATTCTAATTTTAAACCTATTCAGACAAGACTTGTTTTTTTTATTTTACCAGTTATTATCCTGATCCATCAATGAAAAGCAGTGCTCTAACGTCCTGGTTCAGAAATAAAAATCCATTTGGAGGGTTCGAAAACCTGATAAATTTGAATAAGATTTTTGGCTCTCAATGATTTTTGCATGTGTTAATTGGCTTGGTCCAGAAATAAAGTCATTTTGGGGTGTCTAAAAACAACGGATTTTGTAAGGTCTTTTTTGGGTGCTTTTAAAGGAATTATGTTTAATTTTGTATGATTTTAAACTGTTTTCTCATGTGCCCAATTTCTGATGGGCTATAGATTTTTGAGTATTTTTGTGAATATGAAGTCTCTAAATTTGGAGACTTAATAGTGTAGTATACATAATATTATATTTATTGTAAAGGCACTACATTTGGAGACTAAATTTAGAAACAAATATTTCTGAACTTACTGTGAATGTGAAGACACTAAATTTACAGACTAACAATGTAAACAATCAAAACTATTGTATGCGAAGTCACTACATTTAGAAACTAAAAATTACGTATTGTGAGTATGAGGTTACCAATTTTAGATACTAGAAGTTTTGAAATTACTAGGAATTGGAAGACACTAAATTTAGAGACTAACACTGTAACAATCATAAAATTATTTTTAGTATGAACTCACTAAACTTAGAAACTAACATTCTTGAAATTATTTCGTATGCGAATTGACTAAATTTTGAAACTTCACATTCACAAAAAACAATAATGTGTTGATACACTAAATTTGGAGAATAACAATGTAACAATCATAACATTATTGTGAATGGGAAATTACTAAATCTGGTAACAATAATATCTGAATCAAAGAAAAATTCTTTGGTGTGCCGCAAGGAAATGTGATGGATCCACGCCTTTATCACTTTATGTCGCTACTGTAGTAACAGAGTTTTCAGAGTTTGCAATTGCAGTGATGATCGCAAAGTTTTCATCAAATATAGCGCTGTGACTAATTGTGGATATTATATAAAAGTAACACTGAATTAATTTATTAGTAACAGATAATAACGTTACCGTCTACCGCGATATTGAATTGCACGTGAACATAAATTTACAAAACTCATAGGTATAGATTAACTTGTTCTTCGTATATAAAGAAATGGACCATCATATATTGTAACGCTACTGTCTAGTACATTCCACGAAAAATGGATATGTTTATATATTCCAGAGCGATAATTCGTATGAATATTTCAATAATCAAGTTGATGGAATGAAGCTGCGATTGTTTGTATTGATTTGTTTTAAAGAAGTTGAACAGGCTTTAAAAATATTTGATGCTAAAAGATAATGCCGTGGTATATCCTAAAGTACCTTGCATTTCTACCTAACCTCGCTCTCTTGTTATTTATTGAAAAGCTTCTAATATTGTCATTTTTTGAACTGTGCGATTTTTTCTCATTCTCTGTGTTCACAAAAGTGAGGGATGAACGTCGATTCCTCTGTCAGCTCCCGGTCCATTTTCATGTTTGAAAAATATACTGATATACCGAATACACCAATCGTCAAAAAAAGTGGGACAGTTAGTTTTTTGAGTTACCTATTTTAAAAATAAATGTATAATATGCCTTGAAATGCTTATTTGCTGCCTTAATTTATCAAAATACGCTAGTTTTAGTCTTCATGTTGATATTTAATTCGAAATTCCTTTAAATTTTAACAAATATCTGAACATCATCTAGTCGACGTATGTGCATATTTTGTTAAGTTATTGTTTTCGTTGTTGTTTCGTGTTGTATCTGTCAGTTTTTGTCAAATGCATGAATATTAATCTTTCCATTTTTACTTGCTTTTACAATAAAGGAAGTATTGGATTCACCCCAAAAATTCGAAATTGAGTTTTCAACAGATCTTCACGTTTTAAAGTCCCCTGAACCCAAAAAACATATTTTTTTTCATTGGTCTGTCTGTCTGTCGGTGAACAGAATATCTCAAAAACGAAAAGAGGTATAGCGTTGAAACTTCATATATAAGTTTTGTGTACTATGTAGATGTGACAGCAAGCTTTTGAAGAAAATCGCATAACCGGAAGTAAGGTGTTTACTCTTGCGATTTTTCAGTTTTTTTTCATTTTTTTCAAAAACGGGTAACGATTTTTTTTAAACTTTACGTTTTTATGACATTTTTAATGTGTATTGATGTGAGATAGGTAATTTTCCAGTTGAATACTTCTAAAATGGGTTTCTTTTGTTTTTTCCAATTTTTTTATGAACTATTTTAAATAAAACACCCGGTATATTATTACATTTTTAAATTCAGCTTACAATTCTAGAGAATATTTGTCTCTTGAACTAACGCCCTATTTTGTACCGTTTTTGAAGAATTTGTAATTTTTGACAAATGTTTAAAAATTAAAAATCAATTTTTTTGCTAATTATAAGGTCACTGTAAAAGGAAGTTGTGTATGCGACTATGCGTGTATCACACCAAATTTTTATGTTTAATTTGGTTAATGTTTGTTCAATTTAACACATTTATTTATTGCTACTTGTTTATGTTGATTAAAATCTTGAATTTGTTGTGTTCTATATTTTACTGTTACTGCGTGATTGTATAAAAGTAATAATTTACTGCTAGTGTCTCAGACCATTTCAAAATTATGAAAATATAAAGTGTCCCACTTTTTTTGCCTTTCAGTGTATATAATAACTATAAGAAAATGTTGATATCGTTTGCATAGTCTTGCAATTGTGAATGAATTGAAAAATAAATTATTTGGTGTGTCACAAGGAAATGTAGAACCTCACTTTTCTCGTCTTATATTAATACAACATAGTTATTACAACATACGAAGTAACCAATCAAGTAGTAGCTGTATGTATATTATTTATACAGAAGATTAATATAGTTACTTTAGTTGTAAATAACAACAATTCCACAAAAATAAAAGTACACAAAGGGCACCTGAAGAGATTAAATTAAATTGTGTAATACGTCGTGGTAAAATATATATACAACCCACATACATTACGAGAAACGTTAAATTTGGACTTGGGCAAAGAACGTGACATTTAGACGGAATGAAAAGCTCCGCCCACACAGTAGCGAAAGTTTGCAATTTTCTGGAATTAGTTGATGCAATGGGAAAACTGTTTTTCCAGAAAAACCGGAAATAAAGCAAGATTTGCAGAAAAGGAGCGTCAGGTCACGGATATTTCTATATTAAGTATGTATTTGCAGAATTATCGAAGCTACTTATATCATAATAATAGTAAGATATTGTTACTCGTATGTTTTTACATTAATATAAAATTGCATTGCAATAGATATACAGTGTCCGCCAAAAAGTCGGCTTAATATGGGAATTTTTTTGCGTCAATAATTTGTGCTTGTCTAAAAACCTATCTACCCCTTATCGTATATACCGAGTGATTTTTACTTATTTAGACAATGAAGTTTTTCGAAATTGTCAAAATCCAAAAAGTGCTATTTTGCGGGAATTAAGTAAGATTTCGATGAGACTTTTTTAGAGTGTGTTATCTTTAGCTAACTGAACAATCTCAAGGCCAGAAAACACCTAATTTTTTTAACTTTAGCTAAAAATTAATTTTTCAATTTTTTCATTATTTTTCAACATTTCACATACCAAGACTTCATATTAAAATTAAATTTTTTTATGTGAAGAATTTAATGATTTATAATTGGAAAAAATAATATAAAATGTTAATTACTTCTTTAGATTTTTTATTATTTACCGAAAAGTAGTATCTTGGCATAATTTTTACGTTTTCCTGCGAAGCGCTTTTTAGGAGAAGTGTTTTTAAATTCTAATTAATATCTATTTAACTGGCTTCTAGAAACTCTAATGTAGCCCTGTTAGTGAATTACTTTTACAAAAATTCTGTAAATGATCCTTTACAGTTGTCTAAATGAGATTTTTTAGAACGTAAATTGGATAAAGAAAAATGTCCTCATTTAGACAATTGTAAAAGAACATTTACAGGACTTTCGTAACAGTACTTCATAACAGGGCTAGATTGAAGTATTTAGAAGCCATTTAAATAGATATTAATTAGAAAAATATTTCTCTTAAAATGCGCCTTACATAAAAAACCTAAAAATTATGCAAACATACTACTTTTCGGTAAATAATAAAAATCTAAAGAAGTTGTTAATATTTTATATTATTTTTTCCAATTATAAATCTTTAAAGTGATCACATAAAATATTTGAATTTTAATATTAAGTCTTCGTATGTGAAATTTTGAAAAATATTTAAAAAATTGAAAAATAAATTTTTAGCTAATGTTAAAAAAAATATGTGTTTTCTGGCCTTGAGATTGTTCAGTTAGCTAAAGATAACACACTCTAAAAATAGCACTTTTTGAATTTTGACAATTTCGAAAAAACTCCATTTTCTAAATAAGTAAAAATCACTCGGTAAATATGATACGGGGTAGATAGGTTTTTAGACAAGCACAAATTATTGACGTTAAAAGTTTTTTTGAAAAATCTAAAATAAAAAATGTTCCTATATTATGCCGACTCTTTGGCGGACACTGTATACAACTAAATAGATAATATTATGAACTTGCATCGCGGAAAGCTTAAAGGCTTTCAATTAATTCTATTGTGAAATCTATAAATCTAAAACCGTCTCTTGACAAGTTTATTGTGATGTATTTTGCTTTCGTACTTCATGAAACAAGTGAAAATCAGCAATTGTGTAGTAGAATGAAGACGGAGATATGCACTTTGAAAACGTTATATATTAATTTTAAGATGTTACAGAGAAATTATAGCAATTTTTCTATCATTCTAGGTTGTGGCAGACTTTACATTTTACTGTGGTTGTACAGGGTTATTCATTATAAATTACCCACCCCTTATCATCGTTATTATTGCCTATAGAAAAAGTTTTAAATAAAAGTTGTGTGGTTATGACTGAATTTTGTTAAAATGCTATGAAAAGTACAGTAGCGTGCAGATTTCAGAGGATACAAACATATTATATCTTTTTTAATGGGATACCCTGTATATTATAAAATTTTTGGAATGATCTTTTTTCCTGTTTTCAAAAATATACCATATGTTACCCCTACCTTATACCGTTTTTGAGTTATTAAACGTCGAATATCTTAGTGAAACTAGTTACTGTAAATATTTAGTAAAATAATATACAGTGTGGAAATAAAGTAACGGATAAATTCATTAACTTTGTTAATATTAATTTTTATAAAAAAGTCTTGAAGGGGTATAGCGATTGTAATTATAAGGCATGCACTACAACCACGTTTATGTTGCTACGTCATTTGTTTTAAAAGTTGACGTCATCGACTTTTATTTAAATGACAACCTGTATTTTTTATTGATTTTGGTAGTACTTTTTATGTTGTTTTCAATGATATACAATTTTCAATGTTACATCTGAAAAATCTAGAAAAACGGTCTTAAAGTTTAAATATTAAAAACCAATGAAATGAGCAAAATAAATCTAGTTACTTTGAATGGAGTTGATAATAAATTTTTAGTTGTATTTTTCAATTTGTTTTTAAATTTCATTAAAAACGAATGTGCCGTCAATGACTTTCTGTCAAACGTAGGTAACTACCTAGATTTATTTTGCTCATTTTTAATATTTAAACTTTAAGACCATTTTTTTCAGGTGTAACATATTGAAAATGTTATATCATTGAAAACAGCATAAAAAGTACTATCAAAATCAATAATAAATAATGCAGGTTGTCATTTAAAAAGAAGTTGACGTCATAGCTTCTAAAACAAATGACGTAGCAACATAAAGGTGGTTGTATAGTGTATGTCCTATAATTAAAATCGCTATAGCTCTTCAAGATTTTTTCATAAAAATTAATATTAACAAAGTTAATGAATTTATCCGTTACTTTATTTCCACACTGTATATTATTTTACTAAATATTTTAAATATTTACAGTAACTAGTTTCACTAAGATATTCGACGTTTAATAACTCAAAAACGGTGTAAGGTAGGGGTAACATATCGTATATTTTTGAAATCAGGAAAAAAGATCATTCCAAAAATTTAATAATATACAGGGTATCTCGTTAAAAAAATATATTATTTTTTGTATTCCCTGAAATCTGCACGCTACTGTACTTTTGATAGCATTTTAACAAAATTCAGTCGTGTCCACACAACTTTTACTTAAAAACTTTTTTATAGGCAATAATAGCGATGATAAGGGGTGGGTAATTTATAATGCATAACCCTGTACGTTTATTGCAACTACAAAATATATGAATCAATTGATTAGAACGTGTGTTATGATTTCGTAGGATTTGAATTGTTTTTATTGTAAATATAATGCCCAAGGCATTAAGCTTTGCTTTTAGAACATTTTTAATAACAAAGATATCTATATTTTTCTTAAGTCAGATGGTGAGCATCGACTTCGACGTCATGGGAATAAAAAGTTTTAAATTGCATTTAGGTATTTATTGACATTTTGCTTAATTTTGATTTAATATTCGTATCAGTGTTTATGGAGCCCAGGTTATTACTTACTATTTGTCTTAGTATCACAATAATACAGAAAATCGACACTCATTAATGACCAATAGAAAAATTAGTTCACGAACAACAAAATTTCTTGTTGAATCTAGATTCTAGCATTAATTCATGTCCGGTAATTTTCTTATCGTGCACAGAACAACGTAATCGGCCCTCGTGTACCACTCGTGCCGATTAATACTTTGTTTTTGTGCACTCTAAAAAATTGCCGGAAAGAATTAATGCTCTTATGAGATTATAAGTGATTATTGTATAAATTGCATACGAAAATGACAACCAAAGAGTGATTTTTGCATATTTGTTTTTCAGTCTTATTAATCATTTGCCCTCAAACTTGTTCCTCTATCGCCAATAGTATTATTTAAGCATTACGATTGTATGATGTCAGAATTATTAGCACATTTATATTCACAAAATATATCATTGCACAGTTAAATCCTAATGAAATAATTAATCGATGATGCTATACCGTTTTTGTGACGATTGTTAAAAATAAAAATTTTTAAAATCGCGATGCAAATTCATAGCTTGATAATAGGATGCTTAGTTATTCATCCTGGTTAAAATTTTGTAACTAAGAGTTTTTAACAGCTCTTAAATATGAGAAAGGCCAAGAACAGAACAATAGTGTTTGTACAGTGCATTAATTAAACTAAACGTTGTCGATTAGAAACCATTTCACGCGGACGTGTTTCAAATTTCGCTCTTAAATCTGCTGTGTATATACTATTTGTTTGCAATCTAAGTTAAGTATTATCGATGAGGTGACTTTATAGTGTTATCAGGAAAAAGTGCAGTGATTCGCTAGTGTTAATCATAGTACGCCGCGGTTTTTCTAGCATTCTAACTTTGGAACTTTCTAACACATTTGCGTTTGACCTTACATTTGTGAAAATTTGAATACTTCGCCTCCTAGTCCACGTGCGTCCCTGGTATTCGCCTCTTTTAAACCATACCATTCCTTTGTTATCACAACGATAATAAACATGGATCAAAAACTGGATAAACTTTTAACTATCATTGAAAGGCTTGAAAATAAACTAGATAACTGTACTGAGCAATTAAAGGAGATGAACTCAAAAGTTAACAATTTAGAAATTAAAAATAAAGAATTATCTGAACACGTTGTACAACTCGAAGAAAAACTAGACCAGTTGGAAAATCAGTCACGAAGAAATAATTTGGTCATATATGGGATAGACGAAGAGGTTAACGAAGATTGGAAAAAAACAGAGGAGCTCGTGAACAATTTTATAGAAACGCATTTCAGATTAAAAATTGGCGATATGGATATCGAGCGGGCTCATCGATTGGGAACTTCTAATTCCGGTAAAAGACCAATAATTGTGAAGTTTAGCAACTTTAAAACAAAAGATAAGCTAATGAAAAATGCAAGAGAGTTAAAAGGCAGCAACAAAGCGATCTCTGAAGATTACTCACAAAAAGTTAAACTTCAGCGTAATCAACTAAAGCCATTTTTGGAAACTGCAAAAAATGATGGCAAAAGAGCTTATTTATCCTTTAATAAGCTAGTAGTAAATGGGGAAAAAATGTCGTTCGAAGATGCCGTAAACTTGTTTGGAGACAAATCTGCAGAAATAAGACAAGGAAAAGCGAAAGAAAATCAGCAAAGTATGGAAAGAAACCTTAGACCACGCCCAGAATCCAAATCTTCGAAGGCATAGGAAGAAGGAAACAAAAAGAAATTAACTATTTTCCAATGTAATATTCAATCTATTCGTAATAAGGTTATGTTAATTGAAGCAACTCTTGAGGATCTAAAAGCTAATGATAATTTAGACGTCCATGTCATGTGTATATCGGAGCACTGGCTTAAGCCAGGTGAGTCAATTTTCTTTACTATTAATGGATATTATCTTTGCTCAAGTTATACGAGAACCAATATGGAGCGTGGAGGTGTTCTAATTCTTGTTCGTAACGACATCACTTTTAAAGAGGTTAAATGTAGCACTCCTGTATTAGAACAATACTTTGAATATGTTGCAATAAAGAATGAACAAATGTTGATCATTAATCTTTATAGATCCCCAAATCTCGATACCGATGTATTTTTTCAAAATCTATTTGACTTGTTATCTTTTGCTTCTAAACTCTCAAAAAAGCTTGTTGTATGTGGAGACTTTAATATCGATATCAAAATAGAATCTAAACAAAAAACTGAGTTGTTATCAATTATGTCTATTTTTGGTCTTCTTCCAACAATTAAAAATGCCACGCGAATAGCCAAAACATCGGAAACAATAATTGATAACTTCTTTACAAATATAAACGAAAATTCGTACTCCTCATGTACCTTACAACTTGGCTTATCTGACCACAATTCTCAATTTTTAATTTTAGATAATGTACACGTGGAAAATAATATTAAAAACGTCAAAGAAGTTCGTAGACTTTTTACTAAAAATAATTGTCGTAAATTCAATGACTTTTTAACATATGCAGAGTGGGATGCAGTGCTTGCTGAAAACGATGTAAATAGAAAAATTGAAGCCTTTTATGACGAATTCAATAAACATTTTAATGCCGCTTTTCCACGAGTCGCTATTAATTTAAATAATAATCGTCAGGGAAATGAATGGATCACAAATGGTATACGCATATCATGTAAGCGAAAACGTCAATTAATACATCTAAAAAAATATAGTAATGACCCAAACTTTATTAATTACGTAAACAAATATACCAATGTCTTAAAACGCACTGTCATACTAGCTAAACAAAGGTATTTGAACAATAAAATTATAAACTCAAAAAATGTAACGAAAGAAACGTGGAATATAATAAAAAAAGAATCTGGTCAGCGAAATTATAAACCAATAAAAAAGTTAACGTTAATTGTCAACGATAATAAAAAAATAACTGATGCTACTGCAATAGCAGAAGCTTTTAATAGGTATTATATAGAAGTAGCTCCAAAACTGCAAGGTACACTGAAATCGAAGAACAGTGCATTAGAATATTTAAGTAATATGAAACTTAATTACAACCACTCGTTCTTTATTAAACCATGCTCGGAGATGGAAATAAAACAAGTCGTTACCTCTTTCGCCGATAAAAAGTCATGTGGAATTGATGAAGTTCCAATCACAGTAATAAAACAAAATATTGATAATCTAAAATTTATTCTTAATGATATATTTGACGCTTCTTTCTTATCCGGAACATTCCCAGATAAATTAAAAACTGCTCTTGTAATACCCATATATAAAAAAGGCGATGAAAAACAAACTGAAAATTACAGGCCAATTTCTTTGTTATCTACGTTTTCAAAGATTTTAGAAAAACTAATGGCAAATAGATTAAATCAATTTATTCTGAAAAACAAGATTTTAAATAATTCGCAATTTGGTTTTACTCAAAATAAAAGTACGCAAATGGCTACATTTAATTTTTTGAACAATATAATCAACTCGCTTGAAAATAATGAATATATAGCTGGCATATTCTGTGACCTATCAAAGGCTTTTGATTGTGTGGACCACGATATATTGATTGAAAAACTGCAATTTTATGGCATCCGTGGTTTAGCGGCACAATGGTTTCAATCTTATCTAAACAATCGCTATCAAAAGGTGGTAATACGTAGTGAGAATAATAGTTTTTATATCAATAGTTACACATCAGCGCCTCAATTAGTAACTGGTGGAGTACCACAAGGCAGCATACTGGGTCCCATTCTGTTTATATTGTATATAAATGATCTCCCGTTTACCATGAGCAAGTATGACTTTACTTTATTCGCAGATGACACTAATATAATTATCAAAAGCAAAGATGCATTGGAACTGGAAGATAAAGCAGTGGTCGCCATAAATAATATTCACGAATGGTTTTCTGCTAATAAGTTAAAATTTAATTGCGAGAAGTCATGTAGTGTTTTGTTTCGTCCCCCAAGAGGACTGGCTAACACGCTGAGCATAAAAACTAATATGGGAGAATTAAAAAACCTAAACTCAACAAAATTCCTAGGCATATATATAGATGATAAGTTATCTTGGAATCCTCATATTAGTAATTTAAATAAATCTTTGTGTTCAGCTGTGTACGCTATAAGCCAAATTAAAAAACAAGTAAATCAGCAAACCTGCAAAGTGGTGTACTACGCTTACTTTGAGAGTTTAATGTCATACGGAATTGAGTTTTGGGGAAATTCTAAAGATGCAGAAATAATTTTTAAAACTCAAAAAAGGGCAATACGAATAATGTGTAACATGAAAAAACAAGATTCTTGTAGACAAAAATTTATTGAAAATAAAATTTTAACCATGACCAATTTATATATATTAAAATTGACCCAGCATATTTACAGAAATTTAAATTTATTAAATAAACATGAAAATCTTCATCATTATAACACACGAAATAAAACGGATATTGTATTGCCCAAATTTAAACACACATATAGTCAAAATGGACCGCTGTACAGCGGTATAAAAGTATTTCAGAACCTTCCCGCTGCCATTAAGGAGACTCCAACACTCGAATGTTTTACATCTAAATTAAAGAAATGGCTTTTGAATTTGCCTTTCTACAATATACAGGAATTTTTTTTAAATACGAGCGAATAGTGGAGCTGAGCCTACGTTTTTCCCAACGTCCAAGAATGGACTCTGATATATACATGACATGGTAATTATGATATGTTGTTTTTTATGATTTCTTGATTCTGTGTATTGTATATATTGGGGAAATAAATTACTATTACTATTACTATTACTATTACTATTACTATTACTGTTATGCAATTCCTATGATTTATTATGTATTTATACATGCTATTCATTGTTTTTGTGACAGTTTAACGTGTCGAATCTTTAATTATACGTTGATGCGCATATTTAACAGCTTTTCGCCTTTTCAATTTTATGGCCGATCAATTTCCGTTTTATTGTGATGTTTTCCTTGATTTTATCAAAATACAGAAAGTAAGATGGTGTTTTCAGGTTCTTAGTTAGTGTTGAATTTCAGCTTAGGCCACACCGTCTTTTGTTGTATGCCTTAGCGAAATCCAATTTGTACCCTGAAAATACGAGTTAGATTCTAACATTACTTAAGAGAAACAGAAAAAAACTAATACTTGGTGTGCTGTGTACATTTTTTAACACATCAAAGCGTTGCATGAACTAACAAATCACCCAAGTACTCATTGCAACATAGTGCTTTCCCAATGGCATTATGAGAACTCGGAAGTAGTTTTGAAGTGCTGCCTTGAAGCGGACACGTATTAATTAATTAATTTCTGCAGCAATGCCGATGCTGTGCACAAAGAAGTGCCGATAATTGCTTCTCATTGTTTTGGGTCCTTCGGATCGCTGCAATCGCCCGATTTCGTGACCGTTGCCCCACGGCTGTCCATAAAACTTAAAGCTAATTTGTCGTCGATTTTGCATCTAATTATTTATTCTGTAGCAGAAAATGGACGCGTCCGGCACGAGGAATAGACCGTCAGGTAAGTCCCAATTTATTCAATGACAGTTAGGCGCTTGATACGAAATGTTTATACGGGCTGTGTAGATACAGGCACAAAGAGCCCGATATAAACAAACTCCGCTAAACAAACTCCACGCCGAGGTTAATGGCATTAGGTGGGATTTACACGAATCCGGCAACAATTGAACAGACTTGGAATTACACCAGGCTGATGTCGGAGACGACACTTTTTTTGTAAATTTACCTGGAACAAAAACATTGCTCGCTTGAGTGGCACTTGTTTTTGACAGCAACCTCTGTGCCTAAGGACACCTCTAATCTGAGGTTGTTCACTGATAAAATCTGAGTTGTTTTTTTAAGTGAAGTAGTGGAACTTAGGTTTTTTCAATTTAATATTGTGGCATACAAAACGAACCACTTCAGTTGATGTTGTCTACTTCAAAACTATTTAGTAATACATAGTAGTAAAACAAAATATACTTCTTTAAACATTTATTATAGTTACATGTTAAAATGGTTTTAAGATGTCAAGAATAAATACATGGAAACAACAAGGTACTACACATGTGTTGTGTTGAAACTCCTAGGTTTAATTTTGACATTTCTATAGGACACCTCTAATGTGGCATATTATTGTATTTGATTTTGTGTTTTTTTTTACTAAAAAAATTAGATAAACACAATTCATATCAGTGCCACAGACCGCATACACCCACGGCTCCTACAATCATCTTCTATTTCTATCCTGTAGTATCTCCAAAATTTCCAAATCTTACCACATGCACCCATACGCTTCTAGGCCCTCCTCCCCTTCTTTTTGTGTTAGGTCACCCTCCAGAACCATCCTTGTAACCCTCCTATCCTGCAGTGCACATAAGTATATGTTCTACCCAGTAATTGGGAGTTATTGATGTATTTGTATTCGTTTTTAGTTCGTTCTTCTTCTCCACCCATTAGTCTCCTTTATTGTACTCTTCCTCTGCCATTAAATATTTATAGTTTATTTCACCACTTGATTAAGAATTATTGTTTCACTTTCATAAAAATGTTCTAATAACGGTTTTATTCAGGAAAACTTTGCCCTACTTTATCACATATTTTGAATTATTCCACCTTTTAGTAACCTATACGGAAGTCCTTCTGTTTATTCAATTTTGTTCGAAGTAATTGAATCTATCTACCTTCTCAGTCGTATGTTTCAATCATTGCAACTACGTATCAAAATTTCCAAATCTTACGGATTGATCCATACTGTTCTAGGTCTTCTTCCTCTTTTTTTGTTTAGAGGCCACCCTCCAGAACCGCCCTTTTTACCCTCATATCCTGCAGTGTGCATAAATATATGTTCTGCTGCCGTTTTGCCACTAGTAATTGGGGGTTCTTGATATATTTGCATTAGTTCTTGGTTCATCCTTCTTCTCCACCCGTTAGTTCTCTTTATTGTATTCTTCCTCTGCCATTGAATATTTAGTTTCTTTTACCTTTTGATTAAGAGTCGTATCATATCCATATAGTGGGCATAATGACGGTCTTATAAAGGTGAACTTTGTGTTTTGAATTATTCCACCTTTCAATAACATATTCCGACATTCTTTTATTTCTTCAATGGTTCGTTAGCGTCATTCCTAAATAGTGGAATCTCTCCACTTTCTCAGAGTTGTGTGTTCTAGTCATGCAATTACGTACTTACCAAACATCAGATTTTACTGAATCCATCCATGTTCGTCTAGGTCTATCTCTTCCTCTTTTTGTTCGTAGGCCATTCTTCAGAACCATCCTTGTTACCTTCACATCTATCATCTATCACTCTCTTAAACTCTGCATTTTTGCTACTGTACGAGTAATTCAGAGTTGCATTAGTGTTCTTCGTTTGTCCTTCATATCCACCCATTAGTCTCTTTCATTTTACCATACATCTTTCTGAGAATCTTCCTATTGTATATATTGAGAGTTTCTTTCAGCTTCTTATTAAAAATCTGTGTATCACATTCATATAGTGTAGATCTATTGACAGTCGTATAAAGGCGAACTTGGTTTTTTCACACATTTTGCATTTTTCCACCTTGCAATGAATAACTTCTAATTCTTCAATTGTGCTCGATATGTCATCCTAAATAACAAAATCTATCCACGTTCTCAAAGTTGTTTTTGTCGTTGCAATTCCTTACTAAAATTTTAATTACGGCATCCATCCATACTCTTCTAGATCTTTTTACTTTTTGTTTTTTTTTCGAGGTCACCCTCTAGACTAAACCATCCTTGTTGGCTTCATACCCTACAGTATATATAAATTATATAAATCGGTATGAATCACCTAACTGTTGCACATATAAACGCATAATCACTTTCAAATAATTTTCATGAACTTAGAAG
The DNA here is from genome assembly GCA_940337035.1 of Agriotes lineatus. Taxonomy (NCBI): domain Eukaryota; kingdom Metazoa; phylum Arthropoda; class Insecta; order Coleoptera; family Elateridae; genus Agriotes; species Agriotes lineatus. The sequence continues at coordinate 27,007,896 of OW679200.1, read as the reverse complement.
GCATGTTATTGATAATAATTATCAAATTGTTGCAGTAACGGAAACATGGTTAACGCCTAATATTACTAATGATATGGTATCCATTGAGGAATATACTCTGTTGCGTAAAGATCCTCCATATCGCGGAGGCGGTGTTGCTATTTACGTAAAATCAAATCTCAATTTTCAACCTACTGCAGTATCAGATAATCCCACGTACGAGCAGTACTGGGTACAAATTTTATTAAGTAAACAAAAACTTGCATTTGGTGTAATTTATCTACCACACAGAGCTAACTATAAGAATTTCATCGGTGGATTTGAGGAGACTTTTTGTCATATATTGCCTATTTATGATGACATTGTTTGTGTAGGTGATGTTAATATTGACCTGTTAAAATTTGATTCTGTGGAAACAAAGCAGTATATATCTATGTTAGATGCGTTTGGTCTTAGTCAGATTATTAAAAAACCCACTAGAATTACTGAAAAAACGGAATCACTATTTGATCACATTCTGGTAACTAACGCAAATATAATACTTAACTCGGGCACAAAAAATTTACATACTTACAGTGACCATGAGCTTATCCATTGTACAATCTCCGTCAACATCCCAAAAACTGAGCCTGCCAGCTACACTTTTAGAGATTTTTACAATATAGATGGTGAAGGCTTACAACAATGTCTAAGGTTGGTCCAGTGGCAAAGAATTTTTACCATACCTGACATCAATGATAAGCTTCATTATCTAAATCAAAATATTCATAGTATCTTTAATATTTTTGCTCCATCTAAAACTCGTACATTTCGTAAACGCACACCTCCGTGGATTACTGATAATATAAAGTTGATGATGAAATTACGAGATCGCTCTTTCACCCGCTTCAAAAAGTCCAAAAAGCCAGAACATTGGAATTATTACAAAACGCTGCGCAATCTGGTCACAGTTTCTATAAAGCAAGAGAAGCGAGCTTATTTAAATGACACACTGGCTCGTGGTAGTTACAGTTCTCTTTGGCATAACCTTAAAATATGTGAAATTTACACTAAAGGTAAAAAAACTACAATTCCCCCTCACTTAAGTGATGTTGACAGCATCAATAAATTTTTTGAAGATTCTGTGCAGAAAAGTATTGTTGATCGTAGTCACCAAGTATTTCAGCTTTGTGATAATCTACATCCAAATATTAATACAAAATTTAATTTCACATGTGTTTCCGAGTTAGTTGTAGCTGAAAGGTTAAAGGCAATAAAATCTAAAGCAGTTGGATTCGATGATATTGGCATACCGATGTTGAACCTTTGTTGCCCTTATTTGATTCCTTATATTACTCACATTATTAATAATTGTTGTCTGGTAGAAGGTGTATTTCCAAATGAATGGAAAACAGCTCTTATTCATCCTATTCCAAAAACCAACTCTCCTTCAGAATTAAAAGACTTAAGATCGATAAGTATTCTTTGTATGCTGTCGAAAGTTTTGGAAAAAATCATGGAGAAGCAGGTTAGACGTTATCTACAACTCAATGACTTACTTCCCATGTATCAGTCTGGTTTTCGACCAAATTATAGTTGCACTACAGCCCTAGTAAAAATATCAGATGATATTTTGCGGGCAGTAGATAATAGTGACCTAACTACTGGTTTTACTAGATTTTTCCAAGGCATTCGATACTATAAATCATGAGGTTCTGTTTGCAATATTACAACATTTTGGATTCAACGAGTTGGCTATATCTTTATTTAGAAATTATTTGAGTGATAGAAAACAGTGTGTGGTATTGGGGAACAAAACATCGAACTTTCTTAATATTAAACACGGAGTTCCTCAGGGATCAATTCTTGGGCCCTCACTCTACACAATTTATTCGTTTGGATTGTGTAAAGTATTGAAACACTGCAGGCACCATCAGTATGCTGATGATACTCAGATTTATTTGTCTTTTAAACCTTCCGAGATTAATTTAGCTTGTAAACTTATTAATGAGGACTTAGATGCCCTTGTTACAAACTCATGCCTACACTCTCTTAAAATTAACCCAAAAAAGTCTACTGTTATGCTTTTTGGAGGATATACTAAAAGGGAAATTTATTTACCTGATATTCAAATACTAATTAATAATAATCTACTGCCTTGCGCAGATGGAATTAGAAACTTGGGATTAAATGTTGATTATAAATTTAGGTTTCGGGAGCGTATCAATTGCTGTACGCGTAGAGCTTATGCTAATTTAAAGTTGTTGTACAGTAATCGGCATGCACTTACTAGAAAAGTCAAGATAATGCTATGCGACAGTCTGGTACTGTCACAATTTACATATGGGGATGTTATTTACGGACCGTGTCTTGACCTAGTTACTGTGACAATTTAATGCATACACTAAAAATCCCATAAGCCGCGGATTTTTTGTCACTATGACAGCGGCAAAAGTTAGCCCTAACTTTTCCAGCAACAAAACGGAACCTAACTTTTAAAACGATCTAATTCAAAAATAATGTTTGCCTTGTTTGTTAATTTAGTGACTTCTAAATTACCTAATATGTAAATTAAATATGTATTAATTAAATTGTCGTACCGAATTACACTCAAGCTTTTTTTTTATCGAAGTAAACTTAACATTTATAATTCGAGTTTCCTTGCTTTTGGGCAATTGAACTCAAAAAACTGCCAGAAAAAATTACTCGTCCTTCGGACTCGTAATTTTTTCGGCGGCAGTTTTTTTCGTTAAATTGCCAAGCAAGAAATTCTCACTAAAATGTCAAGTTTACTTCGACAAAAAAAAGCTCTCGAGTAATTATAAGTGAAAATAATCCAAAATGTTCAAAATTCTTGCTTGCGGTTTATTTATGGAATAAATAGACGTGAGCACATTACGCATAAAATAAAAGAAACCAAATGGTTTAATATGACTAACCGACGTATTCTGCATACTCTAACGTTTTATCTTAAAATAATCAAATTTAATTCACCACTTTATCTTTGCAACTTGATTAGATATCGCACTGATGTTCACAATCTTCAGTTAAGGCATCGAGGCTTAATAACTCCTCCAGTTCACCGCACTCAACTATTTAAGCGCTTGTTTTCATACAACGTTTTTAGGCTATATAACTCGATTCCTTCAGCGTTTAAACAACTGTCAATTTCTTCCTTCAACAACAATGTGTTTGAGTGGCTAACTAATAATACTGAGTTGGTCCTCAGTGGTTACTAATTTCTATTGGTTATATCTACATTTATTAATTACTGTCTTTTGTGCAATTCGTTGGGTGTTTTCTTTGCTTTTTTAGTGGCGTTTGGCTGATTGTATACCTATGACTAGCTTTAATTTGTTTTCCACGGTGGTGAAGAATAACAGGGGTTCTTTATTTTTAAAGAACCAGCTGACCACCATCGTTTTTCTAGCTAATTTAAAATGTAAAAAAAAAGATTATATATTACCTTTACATGTATGTTATTAACTAGAAATAAACATTATTATTATTATTATTATTATTATTATGCAATGAGCGAGCGGCATGGGGGGTAATGCCGCTCGATCTGTAATTTACGTATTATTATATTATTCCCGACAGAAGTCACAAATATAGTTTTTTGCCTATTAGCAACTACTACAGTTCTGATGAACCCATTTTTCACACATTATATAACTATACCACGTCTCTCCATCTTTCCCTAACTCATTAAAAATTAACCATTGCCCAAGTGCTCATATGGATCCTAGTTGTCACTTTCATCATCATATAGATTTCTATCATCTATGCTTTCATCAAATGATGAGGAGTGTTTATCTTTCTGCTTTGATAGGTTTATTAACCAGTACAGATTGTTTTGATAATTTCGACGTTTTAATAGCACGTCGTCTCTCTTTCTCTTCAAATATTTCTTTACATGTCGTTGCAGTTAAAATCTTAGAATGTTGTTTTCGTATTGTAGTTTTTTCCTGATAACCTGATGGCCCAGGAATTGGAAAACTGCCATGTGCATTTTACGTTGCATAGGTACCTTTCAACCAACGTGTTATAGCTATGTTACACAAGTCTTGCAACATATTTGAGAACCCATGGCTTATCTTGGTCTCCAACTTTAACTCCAAAGTATTTTTTTATGAAGTTATTAACCAGTTCAGCAAAGAAATTGCTATGCATCGTTTGCTTAAAATTTAAAATAGGGCAAAATACACAGGGTTCTCCAACTGGTATGACCTATTTTCATAAGGCTGTAATAGTTATTTATTATACAAGTGGGATAAGAGCATCATTAATATACGTGTATGTAAGTTACAAACGAGTGCGTAGCACGAGTTATATAAGCACACAAGTATGTTAATGATGCATTATCACACATGTATCGTACATTTTATCTACAACTGCCTAATATTGTGAAAAATGTCAGACCTGTCATTTTCAAAAATATTTTAGTAAGCAAATGTCATTATGTCATTCATTTGACACTATTTCAGTTAGGTAATGAAGTCATTACACCACTCAGTTAGGTAATGGCTTCATTACCTAACTGAGTGGTGTTAATTACCTAACTTAATTACCTAACGGAAATAGTGACAAGAGTGATGTAATGAGTTACTTATCCCACTGGAGTAGATATACAATATTAAACGATGAAATTGAATAAATTTGTAATATTTAACAACTACATACAGTTTTGGTTCTTAAAAATAGTTCACATTAAATGACCACCATTGGCCCATAAATCATTTCTAAAACTTTGTATACCTATCATTGGTAACACGTCACTAATACTTTGGATTTCCTGGGAATTATTCTCTTTCAGTAGGTACTCGAATTGTATGTGGTAAGTCTTTCTTTTAAATATACGCACAAAAACTGATTCGGAGAAATTGTTTTTGAGTTACAACGAAAACTTCTCTAAACTAGCGTAACTAAATTCATTCTAATAAATTCTGTTACTACATGAATCCGTTAAACTAGTGAAAATCTATTCATTTCAATCAAAATTGCACGTATTCAGGTATAATTATGTTAAACTGACAAACTTCAAATATGTTTTGTTTCTCCATTACCACCTATTTTAAAATAGGTCACATCAGTTGGAGAACCCTGTCTAATTTTTGAGGTCAGCATATGTCCTTCTGTATCTAAATTATGTAAAATTAATGTGATTTAAAAAACGATAAAATATGAATTAAGTTCACTTATTTTAGTCGCTGTCTTAGTTGCTTAAATCTTGTGGTAGTTGTATTTTGAGTCTGGTGTGGACGTTTTTTGTCCTAAGTTGTAGTAGTTTGCTCTAGGACACACATGAAGGGTAACCATAAACTTTGTAGTTGTTTTTACTCAGAAACTCTGATATCGCTTCACGTTGAAATTGCTATATCGCCGATTTGGCAGAGACCGCGATTTAAGTCGTATTCTCATACAAGTTTGGAACTCGGTTTCGGAGAGTTCATAGCAGCTGCCAACTGCTTAGTGCATATAATACGGGCGTGTGTGTTGATACATAACTCATGTGATGCCGACATACTTCTTGTATATTGATTTACTTTAAGCGGAATCAAATAGCGATCTCCGGATCTCATTACTTAAACCTTGTTTTATTATAACGGTGGGATAAAAGATAAAATAATTTTTCAGTTTAGAGTAATTAAATTACTTTTTTTAATGACAGATAGGCTGTTGACGGGTGGGAGGCTCAAGTACCTGAGTTCCTAAGAAGCAGGTGCTACTGGTTCTCATGGACTTTACACTTCACGATGTTGAACTTCTATTACTTCGTATATGTTACACGTACCACTTATCAATAAATAATAGTCTGTTATCTTTAAATTGCACTTTAAATAGAAATTATTAAATGTGATTGAAAACAGATTAATGTAGTTGCATTTCAAAATTTGTTCTTGTTTTTCTTTAAGGAAAATATTTGTTATTTTTCTAATTCTTATTCCTAATACCTAGCTTGGTTAAAAATGTAATTGTTACTATTTTAAATGTGACTTATCTTGCACCAAACATTTATTCCAAGTGAATTTCTAAAGGAAATAACGATAAACTTCAGCTGAAAGAAATACATATATTAATATAATTATTTAAAAAATAATTTTACTAGAAGCAATACAAAAATAAGTCACACAACTAAAATAAATCACATAGCTAACTAATCAAAAAGTTATATGGTTCTCTTCTTTGCTTTTAATCCAGCGAAATCGTCTTGCATCACGTCATAATTCAAAGGCTTACATTACTTATGTATTGTTATAATATTGATAAAGGGGTTTAAAAATCAGATTAATAAGATTAAAAGAATACAGTATTAAAAATTACAAAGATGAATTTAGATGTGAAATGGATATCAAAATTATTAAGATGTATTTAGAAAAGAAAGGAAATAGAATTTATAATTTAATTAAATGAAGCTAATTGAGAAACGGTAGGATTTTAACTTAATTTAATATCTGAAATGAAATTGGAATTTAATATAGTAGGTATTAGACATATAATAAAGCTTTAATAGTGTGTTGGGCTGTAAAAAATAAGCTAGATCGCTAAGGAGATAGTTTATTGATTAGAATAAAAACATTTGATAACCAAAATGATGTAATACAATTTATAACGTTTGAAATTAAGAAATAAACCCTTTTATAAAAGTTTTTAAAACATATTTGGTAAAAAAGGGTTAAAAGTGAAAATAAATTGGCGTGGTGAAGAAGACTAAAAAACTAAAATATTAAAAGAAGAAGATTAGCAGATTAGATAGATGGAGACTAGAATGTGGTGAGAAAACCAATCTAATACAGTTATAATCTAAAAAGGCAAATAAAAGTAAGGGAATGTGAATTGAGTTTATTGTGGAATTACATTGCATCGACTGAATTGGATAACAAGAAATGGTTTACAAGTGAAGTAGATTACTTCGACATCATTAGCAGAGTGAGCATATTTGTGGGGCTTGTCACGTGACATCTTGTGGCTTGCATCTGGTCAAGGTTTGTGGTGCTGAGTTGTAGTAGGCTTCATACGTGTGATTTGGTGGAGCATTAGTGTAAAAACATCTACAGCTGAGGTCGTTTTTGATGCATACTGTGGTGGAAGTGTAGATGCTGATTTAAAAAGGCGAGCTGTTTTTCGTGTGTTTCTGTGACGCACTGGGTTACTGTGTTGATTTGAATCCGGATTCTAGACATCTTGGCAGTTGGTTGTCAGTTAAGGCCTTTGCTGTGGTTTTGAGTGGAGCAGTTTTGTAGCGTGGTGAGTTGCAGAGCTGGATGTATTGGGTTTGGTACAGGAGAGTGTTAAGTCCAATAAAAGGTAACAGAATACAGGTATTTCAAATAAGAACTGAAAGAAAATAAACAGTGAAGTGAGTTAATTTTAATTAAGGAAATACTTACCATTTGAGATTGTCGAATCACAAATGTAACGATGAAGCATTTGTAATTGATTTTTCAAAACTGGTTTGAAGTGCCAGTTGACAGATGTATTGAGTTGTCATATAAAATAGGAATATCAAATTTCAGAATATAAGCAATCTAGATCTAAAGAATCCGACCTGATTTTTAGTCAAGTTAACACACCTCCAACTAGCTCAACGGGGCGGTGGTAAAAATGGCGGCAGTCGAAGGAGGAAAGGAGGCGTTACCCTCTGCTAAACAGTTGATTAATCGGAGAACAATTTATTATAGTTATTATTTTGTACAGATTAACTTAAAACTAGAGAATATATACATATAACCCAGAAAAAGAAGATGGCGGATTGGTGTCCGTGGTCGGATGCTGGTGGGATCCTTCGGAGGCGGCGGCTGAAGGGCGCAGCGTCCTAGAAGCGGCTGGGGCTGCAGGAGCGGGCGCTTGTCGTCCTCTTGGGGGCGGCGGCTGAAGGAGCTCGACGTCCGGGGAACGCGAAGGCGGCAGGTGCGGGCGATGATCTTCCTTTCGGGGGCGGCGGCTGAAGGAGCTCGACGTCCTGGGAACGCGTAGGCGGCAGGTGCGGGCGATAATCTTCCTCTCGGGGGCGGCGGCTGAAGTGGCTCGACGTCCGGGGACGGCGTAGGCGGCAGGTGCGGGCGTTGATCTTCCTCTCGGGGGCGGCGGCTGAAGGAGCTCGACGTCCTGGGAACGCGTAGGCGGTAGGTGCGGGCGATGTTCTTCCTCTCGGGGGCGGCGGCTGAAGGGGCTCGACCTCCTGGAAACGGCGTAGGCGGCAGGCGCGGGCGTTGATCGTCTTCTCGGGGGGCGGCGGCTAAAGTGGCTCGACGTCCTGGGAACGCGTAGGCGGCAGGTACAGGCGATGATCGTCCTCTTGGGGGCGGCTGCGGAAGTGGCTCAGCGTCCGGCTGGTGGGATCCTTCGGAGGCGGCGGCTGAAGGGCGCAGCGTCCTAGAAGCGGCTGGGGCTGCAGGAGCGGGCGCTTGTCTTCCTCTCGGGGGCGGCGGCTGAAGTGGCTTGACGTCCGGCTGGTGGGATCCTTCGGAGGCGGCGGCTGAAGGGCGCAGCATCCTAGAAGCGGCTGGGGCTGCAGGAGCGGGCGCTTGTCTTCCTCTCGGGGGCGGCGGCTGAAGTGGCTCGACGTCCAAGTTCCTCGAAGACGGCAGGCGGCTGAGTCCAGCGGAGACGGCGGTGCTAAGTCCAACGGAGGTGATATGCTCTAAGTCCAGCGTGGGCGAGAGCTTCGTGAACGGCAGAGTCCAGAAGGGGCAGCTTTCCTGAATCGTCAGAGTCCAGATAGGCAGCTAGTCTGGGAGCAGCAGAGTCCAGAGAGGCGGCTAGTCCGTGAGCGGCAGTCCAAGCTAGGCAGCTTTCTTCGAGGTTGGCTGGAACTCCTGGAGGTGGCTGTTGATCCTTGGATGGCTGCTTGTTCGACCCGCCGAGGCAGAGTGATTTCCTAAGGCCAGGGTGTCTCTATTTAAAGGGCCTGAACCCCGGGGTAGCTGCCTCCCTCGATGCTTATTGGCCCGTGGCGTGAAGACAGCTTTCTGGTGGTATTCATTTAGGCGCTTGGGCAAAACGTAATGCTAATTTCCTGGCGCGTCTAATTAGCGGTTTGATTTTAGCTGCATCGTCTTGCCGGACAAAAAACTTAAATTTTGATACTAGACACGGCCTGGTTTTATTAAAATATCACGGTGCTCCGATTCCAGCCCGGCAATTTAATTAGCGCGCTTGAGCAGTATCCTAATCGTACTGTATTGCCCGAATCGAGATTTCACTATGATCAGATTATGGTGCGGCCACTCGTTTTAACTAGCGCGCGATTAGCGGCTTGAATCTAGCCCCATTATGTTGCTCGAAAATCCACTTGAATTTTGAATCTAAACACGACGTCATTGAGATGACTTATTCGAGTGTAAATGATAAAGCTAACTTCCTGGCGCGTCTCATTAGCGGTTCGATTTTTGGCCGCATTATACTGCTAAAAAAAATCCATTTGCCTTTTGAATCTAAACACTACGTGATTGAGATAAATATAACTGGCCGTCGAATTACTGCGCTGCGTTTGGGTTCATTTAATTTTTGAGTGAAATCCGACGTGAATGGGATGAATTTCCCTCCGCGTGCCGTTAATTAAATAGATTCAGTGTTGGGCCGCAATCCCTCGTCTTCCTTGTAATTTTTGCGCCAGTGTTGATACGCCACACTTGATAGTACAATTTCCGCTGCACCAGTAATTAGAATAAATGTGGCCATTTCTGCATATATAATAGTTTGCCCGAACGCCCTTAAGGGTTCTTTTTGCCCGTGAACTGTAGCGGTTTGCTTCGGCAATCCAGCGGCCGTTTTAAGCCAGCGCGTTAATTTATGATTTTGGTAGAGCAGCGGGGATCTGTTACCCAGCTTCGTAAATTATGGCCTCGGCGAGTGCTTGGACATTTTTGATGCTTTCATTATGTAGCTTAATTGTCGTTTCCCCGTCCCATGCGTTTTTCGAGTACTTGCTCTGACGTTTTTACAAATACAAGTGAGTGACGGATAACGGCTTGAGTTTTTTCGGGATTTATGGCTTCCGCCCTTGTTTTCTTGGCTACCAACTGATTTATGCAAAGGCTCGAAAATTGTCCTCTTGGCCCGTTTCTTTTTAAAAATCAGCAGTTCTCGGTACCCTGACAGCCGAACAACGGCCGCTGTCATAAAAAGGCGCGGTTCTAGGACAGAACCCTTCGTTCGTTTCTAGGCTATTTGGGGCCATTTATGGCCCATTATTTACCATCGATACGAGAGTTGGCCTGCCGGGTGACAAACTAATTTTTAATTTCTGCCGACGCTCGTATCAAAGTGTTTCTACTAAGGCTAGCAGTAAATAATTTTTTCTACTCCTTTATTAGTAAATTGCTCATTAAGCACTGTTTACTTGATTAGTAAATTCGTTGTTACAAACAGTGTTACGTAATGATAATGACTAACACGTAATTTTTTTTATTACGTTACAGTTAGCTTCTGTTGTTTGTACGAAGCGGTGTCTGCATCCGCCTAATTTTTAAGATGGTGTGACAGATAGTTTGACAGTTAATAAAATATTTCTTTTTCGTTTAACGAAATGAGTGTGATCGTAGAAAAAGTATAGTACGCAACCACAGTATAAACAAACCCCAGTAGCGAAACTCAGGATTTGAGAATTTCATGCGCATGTCCCAAAATATACCGCTTAGAATATGGCCGAACTTCAATCAGCTGTCTCGTGTTTTGGTTTGAAGGTGTTCTTTCTTTCGCGTGTTGAAAACTTTGAGTGTGGTTATTTTTTAAATTCGTACCTAGTAAGTACCTAGATTTGTTAAAATGCTTAAAGCCGGGGGCTACGTGTGTGCATATAAGGATTGCAAATCAGCACAGAAGTTTAAAGCACCAGAAATAAGTTTTTTCAGTTTCCCAAAAGATTCAGAAAGGTAATTGAAACTTTGAAACTTAATTATACAATAAACAAATATGGTTTGAATTCTCTTAGGTCTATGCCTAGACCTTGTCCATTAATAAACAAACAAACAAAACAAAAGTTATGGGTAGAGAGCTGCAACAGACCTGACTTACTTTTGAAAACGTGCAAACTTTATATCCTTACTACAGAGTTTGTTCGAAGACAAGTAGTCTGTTTGATTTGTAAAATTGTATCTAATTTATAAGATTTCATTAAAACTTTTTAATTTTAATAAACCTCCCAAAAAGAATAGGGTTTTTGTAATTATAATAGGTCCTCATCCAGCAAATCGCATAAGTTCAAAAGAATAAATATTTATCAATTGATTTTTGTGTTTGCATTGTTATTTTCTTTATTCTACCACTAAGTACTATGAAGTAATATTTGAATTTCGCGCCAATACTACAGCTAAGTACTATGACGTAATATTTGAATTTCGCGCTAATACTACAGCTAAGAATATGGCCGCCGCATTCAGGGTCACAGAAATCGCATACCTGAGATCAAAGGTTCCGACAGAGAGTTTCGCTACTGGTCTGTGAAGTATATATACTGTGACGCAACTCTAGCTATAGAGCAATTACACGCTCGTGGAATTACACACGCGCCGCTACGCGGCTTGTGCGTAACTTTTCCAACTCGCGTGTAATATGCTTCCTACAGCTCTCGTTGTGTAATATACTATTGATTATACATTATAAAAATAGGGCAATTAAATTAACTGAAATTCAATTTAATATAAAAATTTGATTGAGAATAAACAAAAGTAAAGGTGTAAGTCAATGATAACATAACATAAGTTGGGTACACAAATGGAGCTAATCACCTTGACAGTATATATAGTAAATTGAAAAAATGCCCAACTAAAAACAAAAATCGACGGGTCCCACCGTTTTTTTTTCAAAATTTATTCCTTAAATTTTTAATGAACTTATTTACTACTTTACGAAAGCACTGTATAATTTTTAACCCGTTTTAAATCGAAGACGGATCTTTCTCCAAAAACGTTACTAATCGACATAGGAAGATTAATTATTTTATTGGTTGCAGGATATTAATCCCTTGTTTACATATACAAAAGTAGGCTGGTAACTAAATCATAACTGATCTGTACGGTAATAGTCCATTACCGTACATGGCAACCAGTACCGTACATGGCAACCGATAAACTATTGAACTAACCATAGATGTTATGAATCATGACAGTCTTAGATGTTTTAAAATCTTTGCTTTGTGAGCTCGGATTTCAATACAACATCTGCGGCAGTTATGATACTCATAACATTCCTAGATATGTTAATAGCTTTTAAGTACTCTTATTAAATAATATTCCCATTATTAGAATTTTTTCGAATGCTTTTGGCCAATCACAGCACCAGACATCCATAATGCGCTGTTGTTTCGCCCAATCGATGACGGTCTATTTCAAATCCCTCCGATAACCCACGATTTCAAACTGCAACTCTGTATTTGTATACAGTGTGAACCACATTAAGTGGGAACCATTGCTAATTCCGTTAGTTAGTATTTGAGTGATAAATTCTGTTTAGTTAGCAAACTGGTAGAATTATTTTCATTAATTAAGATTGTGAAACCAGATAAAAATATAAAAATAACTAGAAGTTATTTAAAATAGTGTAAACAACTATGATTTTGAGATAATTTTTGGATGATCTAGATGCCAGGCTATATTACTGTGATTTTATAATAAATTGATATTTTGTTCCATGGCGACTTGATTTTAAAGGGTTTAAAACTGTTATTTTTAAATAACTCGATTATTTTCATTTTCATAAAAAAGTTACGGAAGCATTTTTGTTGATTGCTGCAAGAATATATAGAGCATTCCATTTATAAAAATCTGGTGTGATACATGCACATAACTTCCTTTTACAGTGATCTTATAATTAGCCAAAAATTTGATTTTTAATTTTAAGCATTTGTCAAAAGTTTTCAAAAATTACAAATTCTACAGAAACCGTACAAAATAGAGCGTTAGTTCAACAGACACATTTTCTCTAAAATTATAAACTGAACTCAAAAATGTAATAATACACCGGGTGTTCCATTTAAAATAGGAGTTAATAAAAAAATAGGAAAAAAAAACAAAAGAAACCCATTTTAGAGGTATTTAACTGGAAAATCACCTATCTCACATCAATGCACATTAAAAATGTAAAGTTTGAAAAAAATTGTTAGAGCCGTTTTTGAAAAAATCGAAAAACACTGAAAAATCACAAGAGTAAACATCATACTTCTGGTTATGCGATTTTCTTCAAAAGCTTGCTGTCTTATTTAATAGACTAGCTGAAACCCGCGGCATATGCCGCATTTAAAATGTACGACAAATGTAATAACTTTTGTTGCACTAAAGAAAGTTTTAAAAGCACGCTAGAGATTGGCAGTAAGGAAAAGTTCCAAAAAATATATTTTCAAATGGAAAGTCTCTGGAAAGGAAACGCACGCCTCTGGAAGGCGTCCTAATTAATACGACGTTGTTGGAACGCAGTAAAAAAAAATCAGGAAAGAATTAATACTCTTATGAGATTATATGTGAGAATTATTTGTGCCACCGAAATAATTTTCAGCTGCTTGCATTCTGTGTTTATTTTCAGGTTTAAGCCGTTGAGGCGTTGAGCGTCATAAAAATATAAATGCGGCAACTCAAGTCTCCAGTTACGCCGTTACTGTTATTGTTAAATAACTCGATTAATTATTATTTCTTTGTCATTTTAAACTGGCATTATTATTATTATCTCTATAATAGCAACCATAAGTAACTGTTTATAATGTTTATATGCTAGCGAGTTGTTCTCAAATCACTAGTGAATTAATAGTAGATTGTTCTACAAGTTAAGAAAAGTGAGAGTTTTCCAGCGAATGTAAAAGTTTTACGTGAGCATGGAAGGATCACTTTTCCAATGTGTTGAACATGCAATTTTTCCGTGTAGTTGACAAAAATATCTTTTTAAATAATTTTGGTCAAAGTATGAAAGCGCAATGTTTACTGTACTGTATAAATACAGAGTTCGGCAACGAAGCGGGGGTGGAAGATATTTCTAAAACTATGAGAGTTACATGAATATTGTGTATATAATAGTTGTAGGTACGAAAGTGGTGCACATTACTAAAATATTTTTGATTATACAGGGTGTCGCAAAAAAGTATGGCGAATCAAACTTACTTTTTTTTAAATAGAATGCCCTATATTTGGGTAGCTTAAAAGTTTTGTATTGAAATACTCATCATTTTCATATCAAGTTGTATGGGTCTAACGTCAACTGTTTTGGAGATATTAACGATTTTATGCAAAAAAATGCTGAACTTCAGGCGACTGCTGTAAGCGACAGAAAACAATTGAATGAAGGAAAACGTTACCAAAAAATTATGATTTTTGTAAACTATCTTTCAAGTGTAAAATGGTGGATCTGGGTATTAATGTTATATAGGGTGCTCAATATTTGCAAATTTAATAATTTCGATTTTTTTTCAAATGGAACGCCCTGTATATTTTTGTATTTTTGAAGAGCCCTTTTAATGAGCTTTCTTTTGATATGTTACTTCATACTTCTAAGTTCAACTGTTTCTCAGATATGTGTTTGAACATAATAACAATTTAAACCCCTTAAGATGCTTTATTTCAAGGGATAAAAAACCAACGCCCTTAAAATAGTGATTTAATTTAAACGCATGATCTCTCTAAAAATAAAAGCACAAAACCAGGTTTAGAAAATATAAATTCAGTCAGTGTTGATACAGGAAATTATAAACACGAAAAAAACAATAAATGCAAGAATAAATTAATTCCACCGTCAAAATCAGATAAAAAAAAAAGAAAAGCCAATACACCAAAAGCTTATACGTAATTACACTAAATGTTCAAATAGTTCTCCTTTCCTGCTCTAAGTATTAAAGCTGTACAGAGAATTCATAATCTGCAAATATAATTAGTTTGATTTATTTAAATGGAACACCCTGTATATCCCTGTATTTTTAAAAAGTACTTTTAATGAGCTTTCTTCTTCCACTTCATTTCCTATCTCAAAATTCGGTCGATTTTCAGATTTAATTTTCTCCTGGTTTTTTTTCGCTATTTTCGTATTGGTTATTTCTAGTTTTGAGTTCTGGTTCAATTTTTGTATTTTAAGCTTGGTTTTATCTTTTGTTTGAAGAATTCAAGTGTTTAAATCATTATTTTAAAGGCGTTTGTTTTTTATCCCTTGAAATAAAGCATCTTAAGGGGTTTAAATTGTTTTTTATGTTTAAACTCGCATATCTGAAAAACAGTTGGAACTTAAGAGGTATGAAGTAACATATCAAAAGAAAGTTCATTAAAAGAGGTCTTCAGAAATACAAAAATATATAGGGCGTTCCATTTGAAAAAAAATCGAAATTAAATTTGCAAATATTGAGCACTCTGTATAACATTAATACCCAGATCCACCATTTTACACTTGAAAGATAGTTTACAAAATTTATTGGTAACGTTTTCCTTCATTCAATTGTTTTCTGTCGCTTACAGCAGCCGCCTGATGTTCAGCAATTTTTTGCAAAAAATTGTTATTATCTCCAAAACAGTTGACGTTAGACCCATACAACTTTATATGAAAATGAAGAGTATTTCAATACAAAACTTTTAAGCTACCTAAATATACGGCATTCTGTTTAAAAAAAAGTAAGTTTGATCCGCCACTCTTTTTTGAGACACCCTGTATAATCAAAACTATTTTAGTAATGTGCATCACCTTAGTACCTACAACTTTTATATACGCAATATTTATGCAACTCTCATAGTTTTAGATGTATCTTCCACCCCCGCTTCGTTGCCGGACCTTGTATAAATTAACCATTATACATTATAGAATAGAGCTTACTTGAAAATGGATGAATCTGTTATCAGTGACGTAGCTACCGGTGTTCAAACGTGTTCGATCGAACACGGGCCCGGGCCCATAGGGGCCCGCGAGGAACCCGTAAAAACAAAAAATATAAGTGGTTCTTACAAATAAAAATTGAAAATTTGTGTACCGCAAAATATAAACTATATTAATTTCCTTTGGGTCCTAATTCAGTTAAAGATCACCATTTCACTAATTGGTACGTTGGTCATCCAGACACGATGCTCTGTTATCTTTAAGATACAGGTACGTCGATGTACAGAAAGCGTTGACAAATATTATATTAACATCCAATAAGAAAACAGAAGTCGATGAAGCTGTATCAATTAAAACAGAAATGTACGAAACAATACTTTTAATAGTTTTAGAAAGTATGATTTTAAATCTATCAGATGTGGTTTCAAAAGTCTTGCAAGATAAAAAACAAAATTTGCAGCAAGCATCGGATTTTTTTGAAGAACTACTACTTAAAAGCATCATGAACCTTAGAAATCAGTTTGATGGATTAAGAAATGAAACTGATAATGTTGCTGTTGAGTGGGGCATTACAGCACAATTTAGCAGTAAAAGAATAAGGATAAGGCAGCCAAAAATACATTTTGATGAAAAAAATTATCACCATGTCGTAGAAACAAAAGATGTTTTTCGAATTAATTACAAGAATCTTGATATTATCATAAGTCAGATTTACAGGAGATTTGCCGGCTTACAGGAAGTGGTAAGCAACTTCAAAATTTTAACGAAATCTGTACTTTTTAAGTATTCCGATGCAGAATTGTGACAGGAAGGAGAGGTGCTTCAGAAAAAATACCCTGAGAATATTTCAGAACATTTTCAAAATCAAATTTTGTCGTTCAGAGCCTTGTTTAAAGAAGATATACAACAAATTGCTGGCGTTCTTAGTTTACCAAAATTTATATTTGTGAAAAATTCCTCGTCAAGTTCAAGTTTTACCGACATCCTCACAGCGTGTGTTTTGTTTTTGACCATACCAGTAACCGTTGCGTCAGCAGAGAAATCGTTTTATAAATTAACAATAATAAAATCATATTTAAGAAACCGCATGAGTTACATAGGACTGTCTTCGTTGGCCGTGTTGTCAATAGAAAATAAAATTACACAACGTTTGGATGTTACAGTTCGCTTCTGAAAAAGTGAGAAAGAAGCAATTTTTATAATTAATTATATCTGTTGCATTTATTATATTTTAATATATTTGTTTTTATATATGTTTATTTATGTTTTATGTTAGAATTTATTGATTTAGTTTTTGTTAGAAATACATACGTATATGTAATATAATAAGTTTCTTTCTAAAGAAGTGTTTTATTTTATATGAATAATTAGTAATTTTATATTGGGGGGAGGGGGCCCAATAAAATGTTTGAACACGGGCCCGAGACTTCCTCGCTACGTCACTGTCTGTTATTAATTCATTTAGTTCATTTTTAGGTGAAATCAATATGATTTTGAGCAGTTATGAAAAGTATCAAAAAGTCACTTTTTTAATGTCACCAATGGCAATGTGAAAAAATAATACATTATAAGGAAGAGAAAAGCATAATTTTTCACAAGATGTGAGTTTGCAGCTCAAGGGCGAAGCCGAACACTACAAATACACAGAGGGAAAAATGGTGTTCTGCCCTGATGTGTATATACAATTTTTTCAACCGCCAGGATCAGAACCGTAAGAAACATATTTTTCGACGACTGACATCGAAAGTAGATTTTTCTCACTGTCATTTGACAACAGAAAGTTAACATTTGCCGCTGAGCGTGCGTTTTCATCACTTTGCCGCTCGCCGAGCGTTTTGGGTTTCCGCGTGAACAAAATAGGTAGCCACGTCCGAATGTTTCCTTGACAATGCCCGTCATTTGTCGAAATAATCGCGTCACATGTCTAATAGACTGCGCGAGTAATGTTAACTTGATTGTCAATTAATATTTGCAATAAAATGAAATATGATATTTTCCATTAATAATATGCTCAATCGTCGAAAAAATAGTATGTATGTTTCGAACTAAAAGTGCGCTTGCCGCTTTTGCATGATTGCTGGTTTCGGCTTTGCTTCAACCAGCAATATTCATGCGTAAGCGGCAAGAATGCACTTTCAGCTCTTAACATACAATATACTATTTCATTACTCTAAATCAAAATTATGCTGTAATACGGATTGGGCCATAATTATATATAACAGCAATGAGATAACATGAACAACAAAATAGAATGCTTGAGTATGTAAGAGAAGACCATACGAAAAAAAATTATTTTAGTAGGCATGTGTGGTTAACATCTGTCATAATTAAATGTGCGTCAGGCTTACTCGAATATTTGCTATTATGTTTATCTCTTTTTTACTCAAGCAATACTTGTTATTTTCTTGTTTATGTTATCTTATTGCTGTTACAGTGAAATTCCCCTTCGCGGATACACGGACACCTCCCTTGGACGGACAGTTTCTCATGGTCCCGACAGACTCTCATATAATTTGCATTGTGTTACCTCCCTCTTGGACGGACATTCTCTTGAACGGACGCGGACACAATAAAATGTTCTCTTAAACGGACAAAAAACAAAATAAAAAATAAACGCCTTGTCCCATTTTTCTGTCGCAAGTGTCGCTGTTACATTTCTCAATCGCGCCGCGCGCCAACTTCGCTGCCTGCCTTCACTGAGGGACTTTCCCGAGTTAACCAGGGATTCACCAACTTCAATCTTTCGGTACACGCGGGGATTCAGTATTAGTCTGACGTCTATGCGGAAAAGACACAGTGGGCGACACATTCATTGTAGAAATGGCGCCAAATAGAAAAATTCTCACGCTTAAACAAAAAATTGAGATTGTTGAAGTTCACAATAGGGAAAAGTTAAGTGTAAGGAACTTATCCAAGCGTTTTGATATCGGAAAAACACAAGCTGCTGATATAATTAAACATAAAGAAAGTATTTTGTATGTAGTAGTATTTTGTAAGGTAACAAAACCCTATTTTTTCCTTAAGTTTTAAGTTTTTTGTTTATTTTAAAACCATTTACATACATATACGTTTTAAATGTCCCAATTTCTTTAATTACAGTTTTCATTAAAAAACCGATTTTTTTTCGTTTTTCTTTTAGGCGGACACCCTTCTTGAACGGACACTTTCAGTCGGTCCCGTTGGTGTCCGCCCAAGGAAGATTTTACTGTATACAGACAGATCAATAAAAAAACCAATTAGGGCAGGCTGTGATATGTGTTATACATTTGGCAGTACTGAAGTGTATTGTCAGTCTATGTCAAATTCGAGATTAGCAGGTTAGGTTTTGTTCGTTGTTTGGCACAGACCGACGTAAAACTTAACCTGCTAATCTCGAATTTGACATAGACTGACAATACACTTCAGTACTGCCAAATGTATAACACATATCACAGCCTGCCCTAATTGGTTTTTTTATTGATCTGTCTGTATGTAATTGTGGCCCCATCGGTATTTAGCAGTCTTTGAACTTATTTTACGAATACCATGACAACAGACATTTTAATTTTGTTTCATATTGTCCCTTGAGAGAAAATGTGTTCTTTCTGTGACAATTCTTGTAACCTAAAATATGATTCACCATTCTCTATTTGTGATCGCCAACTGTCCTTGTATCTTAAAACAAAAGCAATTAAAACTTGTAAAGAAACTGTGACAGTAAGTACCTGAAAAAATTAATTGTGATTTTGCGTCAAATGTATTTTTCCCTCTTTATTGTTATTAGTCTTCTTCTTCTTCTTTGGTCCGATAGGTGGCGGTCCGGGCGGGACGTCCCCGCAACGAATACGCTGCTGTTGGTGCCGCTGGGTCTCGAACTCCATTTACGATTCGTTTCCATTCTTGACGATTTTTGGCGACGTCTTGGGCATCGATAACCGATAATCGCTGATTCTTTAAGTCACCCTCGATATTCTTTAGCCACGTTTTCTTCGGTGCCGATCGCTGAATTCTCCAGTCTGCCTGACGGTCTTGTCAAAGAAGTTTACATGGCAAACGGTTATCATCCATTCGGCAGACATGTCCGAACCATCGTAGTCAACGTTTTTGTATTTGTTCTCCTATCAGTGTTTGTTGATCACATCTTCCTGTAATTGTTTCGTTTCGAAGGCGGTCACGGAACGAGTCACCGAGAATTTGCCTCAAGCATCGCATTTGGAAGACTTCAAGCTTGTCAAGGTCCGGCTTGAGCAATGTCCACGTTTCCGATCCATAAAAAAGAATGGGAAGGATCAGCGTTCGGTATAAACGTACTTTCGTTTTGATGGTAGTATTTGTTAGTTTCCATACGCACCATTTGAGCGAGGCGAATGTTGATGTTGCCTGCCCGATGCGGCTGTAAACGTCGGCAGTCGATGCCACTTTCTTTTACTCAACCAGCGATCCCAAATACACTGAGCGACAAAAGTCTGGGTTCACGAATAATTTTTCCAATTTTACATACTGAAAATGGTTTCTGGCGCTTAAAATCTGATGTCAATATTTACGTATCAATAAACAAATTTAGTGCTATAGTGGGCTAACTCATAACCATACAATTGTTGAAATATTGCAATTTTGTTTCTGTCGTACATTATTCAAGTTTTTGATGAAGTTTTGTTAAGAATCGGGTTGGCGTTGTCAGGGATATGTTTACAGCATGTCAATTGTTTCCGATAACTGTCAGTATTAACTGTTAATTCTACGCCACGAGCTACACATTCTAGACGTCTAGGCATACTGCTAATCAATCGTGCAAGATTTTCTAGTGGTAACCTATCCTAATGTCCAAGGCCAATTAGGGCGAGTGCGAATTGCTCTTCCAAGTTGATCTCACACGTGTTCTGTATCTGGTTCAGGTCTGGTGAGCAGGCTGGCCAATCCAAAAGTGTAATTCCAACTTCGTTTAGATATTGCAGAGTAATGTTGGCTACGTGTGGCCGTCCATTATTTTGCATTAAACTAAAGTTGTCACCAACAAAATGACTAAACGGAACAACATATTCCTCAAGAATGTTTCTAATGTACCTATCTGCGTTGAGGGCTGCTCTATCACAGATGTGAAGCTCTGTGCGAGCATCTGAAGAAATCCCTCCCCATACCATTACCGAACCTCCAAAAAAATAATATGAAGTTGTGGCCATAGCACAAGCAGCATAGCGTTCTCCTGGTCTTCTCCATACCCGTGAACGACCATCTGGAGCATCCAAAGTAAATCGAGACTCATCTGTCCATAACACGCATCTCCATTCGGGATCCCACCAGTTCTGGTAAGTTCTAGCAAAATTTAGTCGATTATGTTTGTGGCGTACTGAAAGTTTTGGACCAATGGCAGCCCGATATGGTTTCCGATTGTTTTCGTGAAGTCGTCGCAGAACTGTACGTGATGATATTTGAACATTTCTGACAGCAGCCAGTTCATTAGCAGTAATTGTAGCTGTAGCTCTCTGGCTATATCCTTCTTCAATGTGAGCGACTATTTTTGCACATCTTACTGGAGATATCAGCATTTTGGCACGGAAGTGAGAATTAACAGTTAATACTGACAGTTATAGGAAACAATTGACATACTGTAAACATATCCCTGACAACGCCAACCCGATTCTTAACAAAACTTCATCAAAAACTTGAATAATGTACGACAGAAACAAAATCGTAATATTTCAACAATTGTATGGTTATGAGTTAGCCCACTATAGCACTAAATTTGTTTATTGATACGTAAACATTGACATCAGATTTTAAGCGCCAGAAACCACTTTCAGTATGTAAAATTGGAAAAATTATTCGTGAACCCAGACTTTTGTCGCTCAGTGTATTTGAACATTGAAACCTGATCGATTTGGGTTCCATCAAGGTAAACGCTGGCTTTCGATCCGTCCGTTGTGAGCACTTTGGTATTAATATATTGGGAGTACAATAAACCAGGGTTGGCATGATTTTCCCACTGGGTTTTTTCGGGTAAAACCCACTTGAAAAAACCCGTGGGTTTTTTAAAAAAAGTGGGTTTTTTCAAAAAAGAAACGTAGTTTGAAATAATGAACAGTAAAAGATTGAAATCAAATTTTATTTGTTGTCTCATTGATTTCATATTCACACTGTCAAAGTTGTATGTAACCTTTGTAGTTAGTAAGCACTCAAATTCAATCAAATTCAAAGTTTTAAAACGATTTTCTTCTTTGAATGGATGTTGGTTATAATAATTTACTGTACTAATTCAATTTTTAAGTACCAAATGAAACATGCACAAACACTGGTTGCATACAAAAATTAAAAAGTATATCCAGAAGTTTTATTATTTATTTATTTCTACAACTGTGACACTGGTACATTTCATATTAATGGTAATAGACGGTTCATTTCACCAATCCCATTCGCACTGATTTTTGTCTCGAAGATATCTGTACACGGTCACTAGCTTCTGTGCCTTGTCAATTCCCAACCTATTGCGCAATTTTGACCAAACAATTCCAAATGTTGAAAATAATCTTTCGATAGATGCTGAACTTGCCGGGCAAGTGTGTAACGAGGAGAAAAACTTGCAAAACCCGTCGGGCAAAGTATTGGTCTTCTCCGATTTTTGTCCAGCTATCTTCCACCACTTCGTCGGCAAGATTTTTGCGACAATATTTTCATGAAACAGTGTGGATGGAAAGACGTCCATGTCCTTGATTGTGAACGCCATCACGCCAGGCAGATACTCGGGGTACTCATCCCGGACCCAATTTTCTGCTGCGTTCTCTTGGTCGGATGTCAGGCGGCGACCTGTGTACCGAGGATCCATCATGTTTGCTAAGAAGTGGAAAGGTTCCATGGCATCTTCAAATCTTGCCCTTATAGCTGCCCTGTATGGCTCGAGCTCATGGCTATCAAGAAGGTCGAGCCATACTTCAACTGCATCAGAAATGGTTGTGTCGTCGGCCTGCAATTTGTCCAACGCCACGGACACTTGCTTCAGTTGCTTATGAAGATGTATTGCTTGCGTTTGAAGCCCAACATTGTCCAGCACACGGGCAACACCTTCATCGAACTTCACTTGTGGATCAGGGTTAGCGTCAACATCCATGCGAATCTCAACGTACTTGTGGTAGTTTGTTATGAATGTGTCTAGACAATCCCCCTGTGAGTTCCAGCGAGTATCGTTGGGCAGCTGTGGCATCAGGCCCCCCTTCTTCTTCAACCAGGCATGAGGTTGGTGATGGTTACGGAAGTACTTGTGGACGACGACAATTTGCTTTACAACCGATGCGGGAGACACCTCTTTTTCTAACAAATTAACATAATGGGCATTGCAGCCATATGTCAAGAGTTTAGGGCATTTGTCTGGTTCTGATTGCTTAAGAATCTCTTTCATCCTCTTCATCTTGTTCTCGTTATCTGTGCAGAGAGCAAATACCTGCAATGGACAACCCAGATATAAAAATGTAATTAAAACTTTAAATTGAAAATTTATGTTTCGACATGCCTCTCACCTCAGATCAAAACTGGAGTTATGAAAACCGAATGCACCTAGATAGATACGCATTTTAAGCTTATTAAAATGCTTTTACGATCGAAACCAGTAATGCAAAGTGATACAAGCATGCCGATGAAATGAGTCAAGGAGGGTTCACACGGAGAATTGTAATCACAGGTTTGGTCCGTTTGGTACCTACGATCCGATCTGCCAATTGAATCGCGGAGTTTACAGCTGTTCTCTATACTCTGCGATTGGTCTCGATTCAATTTTCTCACAGGTCACACACGCAATTCTAATGATCAGATCAGATCGTAGGTACTAATCGTGTGATAAATAACAATCGTCCTTCTCAACCTTCCTTAATAGTTTTAGTTTTTCATCTACGATTAAAGTGTTTACAATACATTTGAGTTTATGTTGATTTTTCCGATTTATAAGTTTGCATTATGATAGTAAATGAAACACAATTAATAGGATGTTTCACAAACTTTTTTATTAAAAAATCTCAATATTTCGCCCACTTTGCATAATTCACAATAATCTCGCAGAGAGTGGGCGAAATATTGAGATTTTCTAATAAAAAAGTTTGTAAAACGTCCTATTAATTTTGTTTTATTTACTACATTTGAGTTTGTTATAAATAGCCTTACCTTTTTATCGTATTTGTCTTCAATTTTTTTCATTACGTCTTCAGCTATTGCTGCACAGTACTTGGCGGTCTTCTTGTTCGAGCCGGTGTCTATTGCGTCGACGAGGTATACCTTCGATCCAGTGGCCAAACTCGATGCGATAATCGGATCGTTGGTTACACTGGACCAACAATCTTGTACTAACGTAATGGTAGCATTCTTCAACTCTTCCTTCATCTGCGCCTCAATATCGCATGCAGCTTCCTCCAAGAGCTTCCCTCCAAGCTGTCTCCTGTTTGGTGGCTTGTATCCAGGACGAAGAGATTGGATCATGTCGATACACTCCTTGTTTTCAATTACATTGAACGGAATGTTGCATGCGTAAAAGAAAGAAGCTATTTTACGATCTAGCACTTTCTTTTGAGAGTCTGTTGTTTTAACTGTAAACTCGTTCATAGTAGTTTGCTTCTTTCTCTTTCTACGGGTATCACCTTCACTTGTAGACTGTCCGATTGACGATACCGACACTGAGCGAGATGAACCAGCGACGGAGGAAACTACGGATGAGCTTCTTGATGCAATTTCTTCCTACCACTCCCAGCTACCTTCGGCATGTCTTCAGATAAAACTATAGGTGTGCAGAATGATCAGTGTTATCTCAACAGAGTTTGGCTTGAGACTCTGGCAATTCTGTGAGCTCAACTCTATAGGAATATGCAAGGGAACCCCCTTGCAGTTACTAGGTGAATCCCGTAGAGTGAGTCCCACAGTGGGAATCCCTCAACTCAAAGTGAAGGGACCCCCTTGCAGAACTACTAGGTGAATCCCATCGAGTGAGTCCCACAGTAGGAATCTCTCAACTCAGGAATCCCCTTGCAGTTACTAGATGAATCCCATATAGTGAGCCCCACAGTGTGAATGTATGTATCTACAATATTCATTTAGCTCATTCAGTGAACTAAAAAAACTAAATGTGCAAATTCCATATTGTTTAGAGTTATTTCATAAACATATATATTTATCTAAAATACACAGAAATAATGTTAGGGGTTGAAAAAAAATTGTTCATGAAAAACCCGAAAAACCCCGAAAAATCCCGAAAAAACCCGAAAAAACCCGAAAAAACCCACTGGGCACATATTTTTTGAAAAAACCCGGGTTTTTGTCAACCCTGCAATAAACTGGCTTCTTTGGCAGCTTCAAGGAATGTATCGTAAACTTGGCCATTAATGGTTTTCAAATCATCAAATGACAGCTGAGATGTTACAATTCTATCTACGTCTTCCGCAGTTCGTAACTTGTCGTCTCCTAAAATGTAATTATCTTTATAAATACCTGCCGGCTTCTTTGGCAGCTTCAAGGAAATGACAGCTGACATGTTACAATTCTATCTGCAGTTCGCAACTTGCCTCCTAAAATGTAATTTTTTGTAATTATCCCAAGTTTTTAAGAGTATCTTTATAAATACCTGCAAGAATTAAAATCATGTGACAATGTGGTAATCCCCTTTTTTGAAATTTGTTACACAAACAACCATAGTTCCCAATTCAGTGTAACTACACAAACCACAACTTTGTAAAACGTAACCAATTTGTAGGTTATCTAACGTAATCTATAAAGACACGCCTTTTTAGCGTGTGCATGCGGCTTCACTTTTGGGAGCGTTCAATAAGCAGATATGAAAATTAACCAAAGTGGACTTGCTTTCGAAGCTGAGTCAATAGTTTTAAAAAACACAAGAAATATGCATAATCAATAATTGTTTTCTGTGATAATATCGCTATTAAAAGTTAAGGGAAGTTTGTTTACAAAAACCCGAAAATAGAAATGGTGGAATGCAACTATGGTACTTTTAGTTGTGTAAACACGGCTTTTAGTCTTCTGCATTATTATATGTATATGATAGTACACAAAACTTATATATGAAGTTTCAACGTCATATCTTTGTCGTGTTTGAGATATTCTCTTCACAGACACATAGACAGACCAATGAACAAAAACATGTTTTTTGGGTTCAGGGGACTCTAAAACATGAAGATCCGCTGAAAACTCAATTTCGAATTTTTGGAGTGAATCCAATACTTCCTTTATCGTAAAAGGAAGTAAAAATATAAAATATATATTTTTGGAAATGGATGTTCGGTGTTTTTTCTGGTTTCACCGTTGTATCAGCGGAAAACGTCCTGCTAGTTTGCTAACTTAATCGACTTCAGTAATAACGAACTTAGCAATGGTGCCTCCTTAATTTGGTCTACCTTGTATTTAAGTTATTTAAGTTAAGTTATGTAAGCTAAATCGACGAAAAAACTGTTGACGTATAGATCTTGCTACAATACCATTTTTCATATTCAAACACTCCCTTGGAATTGGTAAAAAAGCACCTTCACATCGAACATAAATAAGTTAATTTCCAAAAATCATACATCATGTGTTTTATGGGTAAATAGTACAGTGCTACCTCAAATTACACTGTGAGTGGAACTTTAGGGCACCCCTACCCTTGCCTCTTAGATCTTATTTATGTGTCACTCATTTATTATGCAAGTTTTAGTTAGTCACTCATTGGCCATTTTGTTTGACCGTAAATTATCCCTTGGTAAGTAAGTAAGGTTAGCGTGAGTGTGTGTCGCTCAAGGACTCTGAATTCGACTCCTCATCGGGTTTTGCACAACAAGTGTTCAGCTTTGCTACCAGGAGCACAAAAACGGCAAGAGTAACTAACGTTCGCATGACGAGAACGAGGATTCCTGCAGCTAGAATTATTTA
Source organism: Agriotes lineatus (assembly GCA_940337035.1). NCBI lineage: Eukaryota > Metazoa > Arthropoda > Insecta > Coleoptera > Elateridae > Agriotes > Agriotes lineatus. The sequence continues at coordinate 26,981,289 of OW679200.1, read as the reverse complement.
ATTGGAAGTAGACCTATTATCTTGTTGTGGATATGTATGCATGTCCGCTTTGAACGTCAAACACGTGTTAGAATAACGTACTTTTAGCCTCTTTAAATCATCAGTGTTAGTTGCGCTTTTGTAATTTTTAACTTATATAATTTGATGTTTGAAACAGTAAAGTTAAAGGAAGCGTAAATACAGCAGACCCTCGATTTAGTGGACCTCAATTTTCTGGATTTCAGATTTTCCGGACAGATTTCTGGGTAGTATTTGAGGCGGCAACACTATACAGCATTCTTATTTATGTATTCTACTGCCTTTATTTTTCCGAATTGTGCTATTTTTTACATTGCTTATAAACAATACAAGTATATGCATTGTGTTTACATGTGTACTATACACAACCAGATTAAGACAACTGATGTCCTAAGCACAACTAATTTACTTAAATTATATATTGTAATGGATTGCATATAAGAAGGTTAACATATTTTATTAATGCAAGACAAGATATTATTTTTAAAAAATATTAAAATATTTCATTATTAAATTTACAAAGATGAATTTGGGTATAATAAAAGGATATCAGCATTATTCACATGTAGTTTGTAAAATAATGAAATAAAACTTGAATTCAGTAGAATAATGAAACATAAGAAACAGAAGGGTTCTAAGATGATTTAAAAGTTACCTGAAATAGAGTGGTAGATTGATAGCAAATTTGAGAAATGTTTTCAACATAGCGGGTGTTACTAAATGTGATAATAAATTATATAGAGTGTTGAACTGTAAAAATATGTAAAACCGATATCATTAGTGAGATATTATTTAGTTTGTTGTACACAAATAAATTTTGATAGAAAAACATGTTATACTTTTTTGTAAAAGGCTGAAAATTTAAAATAAACCCTTTCATAATGTGGTTTAGTTAGTTGATCTGTTTGGTGTATGAAAGGGGGGGATTAATGCCAAATTATCGAGAAATAAAATAAAGCGAATATTTAAACAAGAAGATTGTATAATGATGATATGGAGAAGATGTGTATTGTATCAGGACCATAATTTGGAACACTACATGCATTGAAGTAACTTCTGGAATTGGATGTTGAACTTAGTTTTCTGTTAATTAATTACATCATGTGAATTGGTTAGCATGAGCTGCCCTCGCTGGAAGTACGATGCACCATGTTTCTGGAATGGATATATTGAGAATTGCAGTGGATTTTTCATCTAATAGTATTATACTTTGCTGAACTTCTTATTGGAGTGACATCTTGTGACTTGTACTTATTGAACTGACGTCTTGTGAATTGCACCAGATTAAGGTTCACATTATTTGGTTTGTCGGTGTCTTATTTAGAGGAGACACGTTCTATTTACTGCTGAAGGATTTTGCTGGGGTTCGTGTTGCTGATTTGGGGAAGAGGCATTCTAGAGGGTGTTTGCGGTCCCTAACAGTTGCCTGGGTCGATACTGGGGTTAGTCGGCAGTTTGAAGAGTTTCTGTAAGCAGTTGGTATATATTTGGATCATTGAAAAGCAGATCAAGCTCTTTGGACGAGTTACAGCTACAGGTATTTATAGATCAAACTAAAATAAACAGTAAAAGAGTAAAGTGATGTAATTAAAAAGGGACTACTTACTATTTCATGTTTATTGAATGACAGGTAAATAACAGAGAGGTATTTGCGGTTGGTATTCCACGTACAGTTGACGCAGATAAAAAGTAGGGCAACTCTTACATCGATTTTTTACTAAAAATCTAGTGGTGTAAATCTCATTTTTGCAAATATATTTGTAAGAATAAAATGTCTAAACAAATGTCAAAATACCACAATTAAACCTTATTACATAAGCTCGGATAGTTTCGAAGGCAGAAGGGGGTTGGTCTATAAGAAGGACAGCCGAATTGTTTAATATTAACCGAAATACTGTTTTTAAAATAATTCAGAGATGGAGACATGAGCAAACCCTTAAGAGACGGCCTGGTAGGAAGATCTAGAGTTTCTACGCCCGTGCAATATGCTTAATTGGTAGCTCACTAGCGTGAAAATCCTTTTGATAAGGTACCTAGTTGATGCAATTGCAGCTAGTAACTATCCCGGGGCCATACGCACAGCACAGTGCCCCATAAGGGAATCGGAGTTACGTTGCGTTTGCTGCTCGCAAGCTAATTCTTAGACAAGAACATAAAGAAGCACATGTAGGTGTGTGGTTTTTGAATTTTCCGCCGTAAATAGTCTCATCGTTGTACATTGAGATAACTATAGTTTATTTTTTTGCTTTATGATTCAGCGCAGGCTTTGCATTTATATTATTATAGCAGTGTACAACAGTTTAGTTACAAATTATACCTAACGTCAAAATGCCGGGGTCGGTAGCTCAGTGGTAAGCATCCTGGCTACTGATCGTAGGGTCGCGAGTTCGATTCCCGGTCCCGGTGAGGTTTTCAAAAATAAAAAAATGCAGATGAAAGCCTCTACAAAATGCCATCATTCGGAAGTGATGTAAAGCCGTGGGTCCCATGTTACTAAGATGTGTAGCATGTAAAAGATCCCTTGCTAGGGTTGGAACTCCTTAGTCTCGGCAAAATTCTAAGTAGACTTTGACCATATGACCATAGCAGTCGGTGTCTAAGGTACCTGGTACTCTGCATGCCTAGACCTTGTCCATCAACAAACAAACAACAACAACAACGTCAAAATCAAGGTCGCCAGAATCGTCAAGTTGACACTTCGATAAAGCTTAATAAAATGCCACGAAAAAGCAGTATTAGTAATAGTACAACCAAAGAGGCTATAAAACGCCGTTCTACTAATACAAAAGATACCTATTAATGGTAATTTAAGTAAAACGGCCATCATTGGAAGAGTTGGTCAAATCTTTGATGTAAGTATTAATAATTAAACAGATATACCTAACATTTCTAACAACTTTTTATAATGCTAGATTTCAAATGCAACTGTGTTTAATATTCTAAACGAAGCAAAATCGCAACTCCAACAATAACCGAATGAAGATATGGATAAAGAAAAGGAATTTCTAACTTGGGGAAATATAGTTTAGGGAAGATGTTAAGAAGAAAATTTGGGATGTTTTACTTTGGATAATTTATTGCGATGTGCAAGGGAGGAACAAAATTATACTGAGAGTCGTTCAAAATTATACTGGACATTAAAAAATATGGGATATAAATACAAAATTGTGAATGGAAGAAAATTGTTGTGTGAGAAGAGTCATGTAATTCTTGCGGATTGCTTTTTTAAAGATAGATTTACAATTTCGAAATTAGTGAAAAATGTATGTTCATGTTTTTGGATGAAACTTGGATATTTTGCAATGGAACCAGTGTGCTTAGGTGGACTCACACCACAGACTTGAAAAGTAATCTAAAGTTAGGGCGGAGGGAAAGAGCATACAGGATGCACATCAAGTTTTTTTTTTCAGGAAGTGACTTACTGTTGAACTCTGACATAATAACAGGAATTATCATAAGTGTATGAACGGTGACATTTTTAGACAATGTTGAAAAACTTAATCTCTGCTCTGTCCAAATTGGATGAAAAATGTGCGGTAATTATGGATAATGCACCATATAATTCGGTTCTTATCGATAAACCATCCAATTTCTCGTCCAATAAATGATAAATACAGAAATGGTTAATTAAACGTGACGTACAATTTGATGAAAAACTAACAAAGCGACAATTACGGAATTTAATTTTACCTTTACATAATGACAAAAAGCAATACTTAATTGACAATATTTTAAAACGACATGGACATGAAGTTCTTAGATTACCTCCATACGACTGTCAATACAATCCAATTGAATTGGCATGGAGTTTATGTAAGAACTTTTTTTTAATTTTTTTTATTTGAATTTGTCAGTCCAGCAACCGCATGTTGCTATGCATAACAGTTTTATGAGATACGGGTTTTGACATTACATTGCATATAGGCACTTAGTACCTATTAAATGACAAAAAATCTGATATGAGGTACAACACTAAAAATATAAAATTTGCTAGTCCGTTATGGCAGGTATATGTCCTGTGGTAGTTGGCGTTTTAACCTATTGTGAATGTTTTTACGTCCCAGGTTATAAAACACTGCACTATCGCACTGATTAATGTTGGTGTGAAAGTTAATGGTCAGTTGTTTGATATATTCCGAAATTGTTAACATTCCCAGTTCGTGGTGTAATTGTTTATTACTAACAAACCACTCCGCGTTTACAGCACTACGTAGAACTTTGTTCTGCAGCACTTGCACTTTGTTAATATTGGTTGGTGATGCGCATCCCCAAACTACGCATGCATACAACACTAACGGCCGGATTAATGCTTTATAAAGCAACAATGTACATTGAATTTTTAAAGAAGATTTCTTATTTATAAGAGGATAAAGTTGACCGAGCCTTGCGTAACCTTCATTCAATTTTTGTAAAATATGCGTTTTCCAAGTTAGACGCGTATCTAACAATACTCCTAGGTATTTAATACTATCTGCGGGCATTTTCCAAGTTATAGGAGTCCCATTTATCATAATTACTGGAGGATTGTTTATTCGTCGTAATGCGAAATTTTTTGCGACGCACTTATCCATGTTTATTTTTAAATTCCATTGGTTGGACCAGTGAACAATGTTATTGGTGGCTGCTTGAAGTTTAACTACCGCGAGGTTTAAATCCGGGTCTTTTATTAGGACAGCTGTATCGTCAGCGAACATCAGTAGATCTGCTTGGATGGTAGGTATATCGCTGGTGTAAATATTGAACAGTATTGGTCCTAAGATACTTCCCTGCGGAATTCCTGCCTGGATTTTTCTACTTGTAGAGTAGGAATTATGTATTGTAACCTGGAACGTTCGGTCATCAAGAAAAGAAAAAAGAATTGCCAAATTGTTAATATTATATTTTTACATCAGTACATATGAGATCGATGTCTAGAAATTTTATGACGTTTCTGTACAGTTAGATAATAATCATGTTTAAATAAACGTACTTAAAATAAAGCAATACCTTATTTAATGTCAATGGTTCAGTAATTTTAGCTCTTACTAAGTATCATAGTGCTTATAAGTTAACACATTGACAGTTGTAATAGTTTTTGACATAACTACGCCAATCAAGCTAAGCTAAACAATTTGTCCTACTTTTTATTTGTGCCAACTGTACATAATTAGAAGTGACACTGACGTTTATAGAAATTGTCACAAATATTTGACGTACGTTTACATTAAACAAATAATTTTTCAGGAGTAATAACAGTCTTGATAATGCGTGAACCGACCTGTTTGTTTGCGAGTAATCATGTTCTACTGAGCTAAACATGTTTAATAATTTAATATTAACGATTCACATTAAAGGGCATATGAAGTACTTGAATTCATCTTAAATGATAATTTGTTTAAACCTAAATACGAGTAGAATTCGTACAGTCAAACATAACATATAAAAAATGTCAAATAATCGTTGTAATGTAAAATAATTACATATACAACTCATATTGCAGCGTAGAACGGGAGGCAAGTAAACATCAGAAATAATAGCTCATTAGAAAGCGAATTGTAATTTAACATTAAATATGTAAACCAAGTTGGCTATAACAATCAATGCATAATTTTATACAGGGTGTATTCAAATAGCATAAATAATACAGGTGAATCCTTTAGTCAAAATAAGGAAATTAAGCCAAACATAACCTACAGCACCTCAAAAATCTGTAGATGATATTGGTCTATCATCATTTCTAAAAAAATGTATCATACAAAAAATAGAGCAGTGATTAGCGGCTACAGTACCCCCGTGCATTAGTTTTCCAACAATTAAGGGGGTGTATTACTCAATAATAGGTACTCACGTGTGCCAAATATGAGTACTCTGTGTCAATGCATTCTTGATTAATTAATTTTGATAATCAATGCAATAGTAAAGAGTAATAAGTGCAAGTAATTTTATAAAGCATTAACCTAACCTGAGCTGAGAGTGATATATTCTACCGGCACTAGTAAAATAAATAAGCTCAATGTTTATATACCTATTTTAAATAAGGGCATATTTTACATAATTTCACCTTGACATAAATTAACTTCAATCAAAAATAAATACTATACAGGGTATTATAGCTAACACGCCTCGTCCTCTGCGTAATGGCGCGAGGGCGAGTCTTAGGTTAAACAATGGCGGGTTAGCGCCACCTTCTTGCTAGCTCGGCCGGTAGATGGCTGTTCAGCTGGGACGAAGAAAAAGAAACACACACAAGTCATGCCTGGGAGATTATTTTAATACAGTTCCCAATTTGATATCATACATGAGAAGGGCGTCTTAATGGCTAAAGGTATATGTACAAAGTCTTAAAACTAACGCGTGGTCCTTAATTCACTCGCCGCTGGGGGGGGGCGTCACTATTGTCGGCGGTAGAATGGGCCACCGCACTCCACCCTGGTAGGGGTCTGGCGGCGCTGCGTGTGTAGGGGAGAATACCCCCTGGGCTGGCGGTGCGACGCTGGACGGCGCGACGCTGGGCGGAGGTGCCGACCTGGGGTGGAGTGCTTCTCGGGGCGATGTCGGCGCTCGAAGGGGCTGGAGCGCTTCGCGGGGCGCTGGCGGTGCTCGGAGGGGGCGAAGCGCTTCTCGGGGCGACGGCGTCGTTCGGAGCGGTGGCGTTGGCTGCGGCGACTGCAGGGAATGAATCGGGCCTGCTTGCTTAGAGGCGCTCGGGGGCGTTGGCTCAATAGGGTGTTGAGCCTGGGGTCCCTGGGAGCAGACCGAGGTTCGATCCCTGGGGGCGGTGTGGGGGCAGCTCCACCTCCTGGAGTGGCCAAGGGATGTGGGCCTCAGCGCTCCGGAGGACGGCGTTCCACAGTCTGTCGAGCTCGCTGCGCTCGAGGGGCTCGGGTGGAGCTATAATTCCCACTCCGGGTGTTGGGGTCGGCGGTGGCTTTTATCGGTGAGAGCGGGGGTCCGCGGACGAGCACCGTCCGTGGGGGCAGCGGTCTGGTTCACCGCAACGCTCGGTGCGGAGGCGAGGTCGGGCATTCGGGGAAGGCGTCCCTGGTGAGCTCCGGGCAGACTTGCCGGTTCTGGGGTAGTTGGTGGGGAAGGCCCAAACAGGCGGTCGAACTGTAACGTTTGCCTGCAGATCAAATTTGTATTTCCGAATATTAATATAATATTTAAATTTGATCCTTGTCCGACCTCGCGTTATCGTAATTTCTGTAATGTCAATGCACGAGGCGATAAGCAGAGCGCAGTGACCGACGTCACGTAAGTACGAAAGTGCGTCGCGCGCTGTTTCTCCCCACTTCTAGAAGCACTCGAAGTCGCATAAAACGAACTGCGGAGCGTTTTCCGAGGCAGAGAGACACAGAGATCCGAATCTACTTCCCCAGCGAAGACTTCCATCCCAGTTCCAGTTTCCAGTCCCACCTGCCCGTATCCCTGTTCCTTTCGACAGAGAGATTTCCCCGGAAACACTTGTTTTCCTGAAAACCCGATCCCGACCAGTCACCGTTATTAATTATCCCGAACTTCAGCTGATCTGGTGGCTAAATACTGCATCCTCTTCGCTGAAGTCATTATTAATTATCCCGAACTTCAGCTGATCTGGTGGCTAAATACTGCATCCTCTTCGCTGAAGTCATTACTAATTATCCCCGAACTTTAGCTGATCTGGTGGCTAAGTATTGCATCCTCTTCGCTAAAGTCATTATTAATTATCTCGAACTTCAGCTGATCTGGTGGCTAAATACTGCATCCTCTTCGCTGAAGTCATTACTAATTAACCCCGAACTTTTGTTATTTTCTGAGCCCGGTAGAGTGGAACAACTCCACGAGATGCTCTACTCGACCATTCAGACTTTTTAACCAGCCCTAAGAGGAAGACATCGACTTCCTCAGACGATAATTGTCATTAGGCCCGAGCCCCTTGCTTGATAACACTGTAATTCAATTCCCCCCGGCTCACTGAACAAATTCGAGCCAGTAATCTTGGCAGATACACGAAGTGTCACTATTTACTCGGAATATAGAACTAGGTACCTACCTCAAGGCCTTCTACGGTGTTGTAAGCAACCGCACCACCTGGGGAACCGTCTTCAGAGAGGCGAAGTCCGGGAAAGGCATCTGGCCCAGTAAGAACTTGTAATTCCCGGGGTCCGACTCGGAACTACGTGGAAACACACCCCGAAGTCCAGGTGGTAGTCATAACCACCCGAGTAGGTAAGAAAATGCATTACTCGTACTAATTTGGGCTTCTGTCTTCTCAGCGAAACATAAACACAACGAGGTATCTGACCGCGGCCATTGGTAAAGGCGGGTTTACACGAAGCGGGTCCCGAACGAACAAAACAACTTCCGGACGAATCCTGGTCCTGACGCCCCTGGAAGTTAGGCCGGCCGACATTGCTGGTTGCTGACAAAGCCAGGGACACAACGCCCATTCGCAAGAATATTGTTTATTTCTCAATAATATACAACTCAGTTATTTGTTATAAATACGTTTAAATTAAATAAACATTTTAAAAGTCTGTTGTTGATATTTATGCTACGCTGTGATACATATCTGAAAGAACCAAATAATTCTTCGACTGATTTTAAGCTACCTGTGGTAAAACAATTTAAATAAGCCCTATGAGAGGGCTACCATTACAGAACAAGGCCTGTAACGTCATCCTTGATTCTAATCTCTCGTCCCCACGGAGAGGTGCGTGTCGTAGCTGGGCTGAGCGAACGACTGTTGGCGAACGAGCTGGAGAACGAACTCAGATTTTTCTAAGTTCCCAACAGCGTTGGCACTCTCGTCCGCACTAGATGGTGCGTGCCAGAGCGATGGAAGGAACCACTGTTGGAGACCGATGCTGGAGACTGATTGATTTCTCTCTGACACCCTCTTGTGCTTATATTGGGAGCGGTTCTTTGTAGCAGCAATTTGGATTTCCTATTGGACGCCGAGGTGGGGGCTTAGAATGGCTTTTTCGGCTTTTTTCATTTTTAGGCCTAGCGGTTTGACGCTTGTGATTAGTAGTTTGATTACGCGTGCAATCGCTTTCTCTTGAAAAGCTGCGTCTTCCGATATGCGACATGCCCTAGTTGCGTTTTTTCTTTGCCCGCGCGGGCCCTTATATGCAGTTATATCTAAAGCGGCCCCGGGCTAAATTAAGCCGCGCTCGGAAGCCTTATGTGTGCGGCTCGAACAAGCGTTTGTATCTTGCTCGCTGTTAATTTAGGCATCTTTTGATATGCTGCATGCCTATGTTTGATGTCTGCTTCCGTAGCTATCATTTTCGCGGCCGTTTTTATTTCACATATGAGGGCCCCGCGCCTGTCCTTCCGCCGGGCGCCTAGAAGAATCCCCGGTTTTTTCCTATTTATTACCTTATTTCATTGTGCGCGATTCGAACTGCTTTATTAAATTAAATTTTAAAGCGAATTTGGTGAAGGCGCCGCTCTGCCGAGGTTGCGTCGCCAGTTGGCCGAGGGCCGGTCAAATTTCTGCTGCCGCGGGTAATTGAACTCGAGCGTTCGCTGTTGCTTCTTTGTGTAGGGGCTTCCTAATTTATGGGTGGTAGCTGCTACGTGCTTTTCTGCCCAATTCCTACGGGTGCCATCCTATAAAGTTTATGATGTTTTCTGGTAACTTGAGCGCGAGGGTCGAGTCGGCTGCAGGCCAGATGCGAATTTTTAGCGCTGGCTGGCCTATGCGTAATTAGCTGTCCATCGCGCTAATTGCATCTGCCTGATACATATCATAGCAATACATTACACTAAAACATACGTCTAAACAAGATTAATGCCCCGAAATACGATTTTTAACTGCCCAGGAGCTTTCTTCTAAAAAAAGGCATACCAAAATGTTTGGTCTTTATGGAGAAACGTGTTATTAAGAAATGACAGTTCTAAAATGTGGAAAGAAATTTGAATGCACAAAAGATATGCTACGTCCTGTTTTGAACATTGTAAGGTTAAGGGCGTGGAAAACATTTTGTTTGACGGCAGCAGTATTCAAGTTCATAAATCTTAGTGTTGAAACTCTACAGGCATTAGTAAAGAACCCGGCATTTAAAAGACAACGTTTCAAGTCAGGTGCTGATGTGCAGTAAAATATAAGAAATGGATCTCCAACTTGGTGAAGCAGTGGAAGTTGTGTCTTAATGCCAATAAAGTTTTTTTTTGAATAGTTTGTTAATACGAATTTAGTAAACTTTAAACGTGGTTCATTGAAGCCATCCTCGTTTTAATATGCTTGATTTCAGAAAACTATTGTTCGGTTGCTCAATTTATATCCATTCATGTTAAAAATATAGATATATTCACTTATAATACCATGAGTAGTCACAGTTATGTCGACTATTTTTGTGGTGGTGTCACGAATGTCCATTGTGCTTTGGTACGATTAGGACGAGTGCGATAGCACGAGTCCTAATCCCAAGCGCAATGGACATGAGTAGTGATACCACCGCAAAAAATTTCTACTTAACTTTGACTAAGAATGGTATTCGAGGGACTATTTAATGAACCAAATTACTTTTTCAAATTAGTTTTCAGTAAATCTAGCAACAAACTATACAATTTCTATAGTAACAGAACACTAATATTGACTTTTTCTAATAAAAATCACATTTGTTTAAAATAGTCACTTGAATACCTTCTAGGAAGATATATCCACTGATATTTTTTTGATTTGTCAAGAAACGTTAGAATTCTGGGTTTTCATTGGTCATTTTTTGACAGATGACAGGTGAATTGAATAGTCATATTTTTAATTTTCAGAGCTTAGTTTCCTCGAGGAAATTGATACAAAATCTCAAATTCAAGCTCTGGCATGTTATACGGTATTATCTGCCTCTGCCAATGTGTCTCTGTTTAACTTCAGTTGTGCCATCTAATGCTTCCTAAATCTGAAAAGTGCTTGAAAACTGCTACGGTTGCCGTAGTGTGTAATTTCTACCTGGTTATTACCTGGTCGAGACTAGCACAATGCCAAAGGAATTTGTTTATAAAATTCAAGTAAATTCGGGTGGGGCAGAAAAATACGGATGGGCGTGTGACGTGCAAACAGTCGGGTCATGCTAGGTCACGGCGGGTCTGGTCGTGAATGTGCGTAATATTTGAAAATCGGGCCGTGAACGTGAGTGAAAATTTCCAAGGCGTGATTCATGTTTCACGTTAATTTCAGGTTAAATATTTATTAATGATCTAGAGCTGGAGCAGGAGGTCATTGTAATTCTGTGTGGTAGCCTGCAGCGACGAAGTTTCGCACCTGTGTTGTGTTGTGAATGTTGTGTCTACAGTGAATCGCGTGTGTGCGTCTATAGGCGACCAAGTAGAACTTACTTTTAGTTCACCGGACGTAAAAGTACTTTTAAACCCATAGGAATTAAAAGTGTTGCCTAGTAACATATACCTTCTTGTACTTGTATCAGTAAGGGTAACGTAAATTCCAATGACAGCTTTTGGTATTAAAAGTAATGTCTTTGAAGGCGGTTGCAAGAAATGTTTTTGCGAGAAATCAGTATTTGTCCTTGTTCTAAGCTATTGTAGTCAATTTATTTTTATGTCTACGATTCTGATTGCAACATATCACGTAAACTACTTCACGTGCAAAACATATTTTAATTTAGATTTTTTAGTTCTGTTTGTTTTAAATTTGAACATTCTTCTATCTGAATTTGAATTTTCAAATAAAAGCTGCGGGTCACGTCGTGAACGTGAGTGAACGTTATCGTGAGCGTGCGCGTATCTCTACAGAGAAACAGTTAGAATGTGCTAGCTAGAGAAAAACTGCATTTAGCCTCCTTCCCCTCGATCGATGATCTAAAATGCGTATATTTTGCTAAATAGTTAATGTGTATTTTCGAGTTTTTCGGACATTCCTCCCACCTATAAATCCTCGAATTAAGTTACGTACATGAAACACGGGCTGTATATAAATTGTACAAGTTATGCAAATATATTTCGGTAAAATAAGGAGTTTTTGTGTCGGTTGGCCATGAAAGATCTCTCACATTTATTTGCCCTACAGCCAGTCTTATAAAGGCCACTAATCTGACGTTAACTTTAATTCGCTGTTAAAATAAATAAAAGCGCATCAAAATTTGTTTACTAATGAATAAAATGTCATAAGCACTGACGTTTTGATACGCTTTTGTTTATTTTAACAGCGAATTAAAGTTAACGTCAGATTAGTGACCTTTATAAGACCGGCAGTCAGTGTTTGAAAAGACATTCTTTTTCTGCAAAATTTATAGACTTTCCTCTGAATTATTTTTTTTTATGTTAACGTGTTTCAAAGTAGTTCTTCCCTTCCGACAGATTAACTTATCTTGCAATCACAAAGGCTCAGACGTTTATTTATTAATACCAATTCTTCAGTGTTTCTCATAATCTGTGTTCCAGGTTTCGGGTTATCTTCAATTGGATTCCTACCACACTGGAGCTATAATGACTTACACGCCAAAGAGTGGTTAGTGACACAGTAGTTACACAAAAATAAATGTTTCAGTTCTCAATACATACCATAATTTATTAGTATCTCAATTAGGTATTACCATTAGTGCCAAACAATAGTATATTACACAACGAGAGCTGTAGGAAGCATATTACACGCGAGTTGGAAAAGTTACGCACAAGCCGCGTAGCGGCGCGTGTGTAATTCCACGAGCGTGTAATTGCTCTATAGCTCGAGTTGCGTACTATACTTTTTCTACGATCACACTCATTTCGTTAAACGAAAAAGAAATATTTTATTAACTGTCAAACTATCTGTCACACCATCTTAAAAATTAGGCGGCTGCAGACACCGCTTCGTACAAACAACAGAAGCTAACTGTAACGTAATAAAAAAAATTACGTGTTAGTCATTATCATTACGTAACACTGTTTGTAACAACGAATTTACTAATCAAGTAAACAGTGCTTAATGAGCAATTTACTAATAAAGGAGTAGAAAAATATTTTTATTGAAAATCATATACCCTCTCACCTTAATTGAACAGTCTTGCACATTATAAAACGTTAATTATCGAGAAGTTTGAAACAACTGATTATATTTATTAAAAGGTTTCAAGCGTCGTGAAAGTAAAACATGTTCTCCTCTACCAACAGTGCTTGGACTATCGGCTTGCATCTATAATTATTGTAAATTATTAGCAATCTTTTAAAAAATATTGTGCATATTACAACTATAGCCAATTATTCATATATGAAGGCTGAGGAAATTTAACAACCGAGTTTTTATTAATGATCCACTGGAACAATGGAATATTTTAGTATTTAGTTTTTCCTTTTTTTATTTTTTGAGCACATTACTTAGCTTTTCATACTAAATGTTGTGGTAGTCATCTCATTCTTCGAACTTTTATACCATCATAATCATCATAACTCTATAATAAAGCAGAACACTTCCCAAGGTCAAACATGCATGCGCGTGGTCTATGTGTAGTTCGATTTTGGGCGTGGTCTTGATATTAGCAGCGTTGCCAGACCTGGTACAATTCTACGAATCTGGTACATTCTGCAACCGTTTCTACAAAATTACATTTTTAAAACGCGCATGCATTCAGTCTGGCAACCCTGCATATTCTGACCCGAGTGCTGCCGATCTACCGATGCCATCGGTGACGTAACCGATCTTTGGCGTTTATGTTTGGAAGTGTGGTTAAAGTTTCGAAATAATAGGGAGTTTTTGCATAACGTTCCGCTAAAATGACGGCACGTTAAAGCCCATGTTACCTAGCGACGTCCACAATACAGCCAATCAAAATTAAATCTTTCGATTTTAACGTAACGTTATTTTAACGTGACGTTGTGCAAAAACTCCCTAATGAATTGGAGTGATTCTTCTTCAGGTACGTCATTAAAATCATTTGATATAATATAGTCATTCATGATACATGCTTTCCAGCATTTCACCAGTGGAAAGACCAAATTGAAGGACGCACTTTGTCATCGTATGTACTTCACACTTCATCTAAATTGCTGGCGGATGGCTGTAAGAAACAATATTACAACTGTCATCGCTCTGTAAACTTTTTGTGTGTTCTAGGCAAATTAAAACAAGGTGTAACTTTTCGTGATGCTGGCTTGACGAAAGAGGAATCACAACAAATCCTACTTTTATAGAAGAAAGACTTGCACAATATCGCAAGAGATTTTCGTATAGATTATAGTACAAAACGCCACCGTAACGATGCATGAAGCGTAAAATTGTGGGTTGAAGATATGAAAAATCTAGGTGATGAGTATCCAGTATTGTTATATAAAGAACAAGGTGTTGAAAGTGATTTAGGGCTTCTTGATATCAACGATTCTGCTGCAATGGGTGCATTCAGACGACACAACAGTTGTACAACTGTTGAGTGAAATGTCGCTGGATGCGACCGCTCACTTAGCCGCTCCGTGGTAGCGGTCGCCATTTTAAGTAGCGTATTTCAAAACCGCTCACTGATCAGAAACCGCTCAGTAAGATGGACGTGTTTACCGCGCAAAACAAATTTAAATACAGATTATTAGGTAATTATTGTTAGATAGTATCTACATAATTACGTACTTTCCTATTACACTAATTACACGTTAATTTATCTTAATAATCTCATCAAATAATGTTTACTCCTTCATTTGAACAAAATATAAAGATAGTACACTTTAATTTGTTATTAATAGTATCGTCGCTCATAATAGATTGGTTTATTTGGAAATTCGAATAAAAATGTAAATACATTATTTATTTCACGTATTATAGTTGATTTGTAACTCGTAACACAAAAACACAACATTCAGCTGTATTTATAGGTTAAAATCAACAACTTTGACAGTTAGCTCAACGTAAATCGAAAAAGACCATTCAGCAAACCTACATCGCTCAAACTGAGCGCTTGCTCAGCGCTCACTCAACGGTTGTGTCGTCTGAATGCGCCCAATGATATCAATATGCAAGTGTATATGTTAAATAAATACATTACTGCACTATTCGATAAACATGCCCCCATTTGCTTAATAAATGTATCCAGCAATAAAGCGAAACGACCTAAGCCTTATATAACTTATAACATTAAACAGATGATTAGAATAAAAAATAAAGCTCGCAATAAATACCTCAAAACCAAAAAAGATTGCCACAGAAATTTTTACATAGATATGCGCAATATTGTAAGCTCAGCAATTCGTAATGAGAAAAAGGCATACATGAGTTATGAGTTAAGAAAATGTAATAATAATCAGTCCGTCGTTTGGAAAAAATTAACATGTTGGGGTGTTTCTAATAAATCCCACAAGTGTAACGAATTACCTGCAGAACTATTTAACACGGATGATTTAAACACATTTTTTGTAAGTGCTGTGGGTGATTCTGGCACCAGTAAAAATGTGCTAAATTTCTTTAATAGTAATAAGCTGCACGAAGCATCTTTTAGTTTTAAAGTTGTCAGTAATGATATATATAAGCAACTAAAAGCGATGAAGTCTGAAGCTTTCGGAATTGATATTATAAATTTGAAAATGTTGAACATTGTTATGCCTTATTGTATAGATGCAGTAAGAGAAGTATTTAATAGTTCTTTAGCAACAGGCCTGCTTCCTCAAATTTGGAAAACAGCCATTATAGTACCAGTACCGAAAGTTTCGAACCCTAAGGACAATACAAACCTTCGACCCATAAGTATTTTGCCAACTTTATCGAAATTACTCGAAAAGATTGTATTTCTTCAATTACGGGAATATTTGGATACTTACGCAATATTGCCTTTATGTCAATCAGGGTTTAGGGAAAGGCACAGTACTAAGACTGCGCTACTTAAAATAGTAAATGATGCATATGCCGCTATGGACAGTGCAATGGTTACATTTTTGGTTCTGTTAGACCAAAGCAAGGCCTTTGACGTGGTTAACACCGAGCTGTTATTGGCTAAACTGAATTATAATGGAATAGACGCTAATGCGTTGCTTTGGTTTCGTAATTACGTATCTCATCAGCTACAAACTGTTAGAATAAATAAAACATATTCAGAATACAAAGAAACTATTAGTGGCGTACCTTAGGGCAGCATACTAGGCCCAACTCTGTTCTCAATATATACCCAGGACTTGTCTGAAGTCATCAAACACTGCCGGATACATATGTACGCTGATGATCTTCAGATATATATAACAACGGAAGTATCAAATTTAAACATGGCTATTAGTAAGATAAACGAGGATTTACATAATCTTACTGTCTGGTTTAGCAATAATGGTCTTAGATTAAACGCCAAAAAGTCGCATGCAATTTGCATAACCTCCGATAAAAGAACTGGTGATTATATAACTAAAAATCATAACATTGTAGTAAATAGTGAAGTAGTACAGTGGAGTAGTCATGCAAAAAACCTAGGTATTATAATAGACGATAAATTATCATTCGAATTGCATGTGAGACATATTTACCAAATGTCATTTATGAAATTACGTACTTTGTATAGCTTAAAATATTTATTAGACGAAAAAACCAAACTCATGTTAGTTAAGGCGCTTATTTATCCGCATTTATACTATTGCACTATGGTATTTTTTCCAAATCTCACAGAATACAACAAAACTAAACTACAGCGAGTACAAAGCGCTTGCGTAAGATTTGTCTGTAACGTTAAATACAAAGAGCTCAATGTAAAACAACGTAGTATGTATCTGTATTGTATGTTTTTGTATACTCTGATCTGTACTAAAACGCCAAGATATTTGTACGACTTGTTGAGCAAAAGATCAGAAGTTCACAATGTAAATATCAGTTACAATAGTTACACAATACCACAACATCGAACAGCTAAATTTGAGGGCTGTTTTCTATATATGGCTCCCACATTGTTAAGTTCTTTGATATGTTTCCAGAGCAGCCACTTTCTATTAAGAGTGCCTTGTTAGAATTAGTTAGTAACACGATTTAAGATAGTCTTGTTATGTTGCTAGCATGTACTGTATTGTCTTATATTAAGTTTGTGTGTCTACAGCATTTGCTTATATTTGTGTGATGCCCCGGGAGGGTGGAAGACTGGCTTTGCCAAACCCCGTCGGTGTGTATACCTCTTTGGTATTCAATAAATGGATTTATTATTATTATTATTATATAAAACAAATTACAAATTATCACAAATTTTAATAAAAACGAATTACGAAGTGTATGTGTGGTCAAACCTTGTGCTAATGTTTTCAGTAGCATCGGTTTTATTCAAAAGGCCATCCATTATATTTTTTTCTTCAACAATTGTTGGTTTATTAAATTTTGATACGTCTTTAATTTGCTTCTATTTTGTTGTAACCAAATTGTAGCAACTGTTGAATTTGAAAAGACGTCATTATTATCAAAGCAAAATCGTTGATATCAAGAAGCCCTAAATCACTTTCAACACCTTGTTCTTTATACCGGGTGGCCATAAATATCTGATATCGCATTACCTTTGGAATCAACACCGCTTTATTAAAGCGATGAATACGACTAAACTAAATGTCATTAATGTCATGACAACTAAAATTCCTATCTGTTAAAAATTATTACAGATTGCAATAAGTAATGGAGTTAGAACAAGAGATTTTTATAATCAAGTCGTAGGCTAAACTGCAGAATCCGGGGCACATTCTCCTCCTCTTATTGCATTTTATTACATTACATAGGTACCAATACTTATTGTAATTGAAATATAGTACTAACCCAACATTTATAAGTAGCTAATTCCATGGCTACCGAGATCTCAGATATTTATGGCCACCCGGTATAACAATACTGGACACTCGTCACTTAGACTTTTCGTATCTTCAACCCACAATTTTACGCTTATTGCATCGTTATGGTGGCGTTTTGTACTATAATCTATACCTACAAAAATCTCTTAGCCCAGCTACAGTAGAATCGGCCTGCCGAAAAAATCCAAGTGAGCTGAGATTTTGCATACACCTTTGACATTACAAATAATGTCTCAAAAGTCCCCATCGATATGGTGCTTGCGATTTGAATTATTCAACGTCAAAGGTCACAGAAATAAGTTTTTCACAAATATCTCGCTTTCTATGGGTCGTATGACTTTTTTAGTTATTACAAAAAATGAAGGCTAGGAAATTCTCTACAAAAAAGATTATACAGGTGCTTTACGTACAACTAACCATTCAGTAAATAACACACTGTTTTGCAGACGGGTTTTACTTCCTTTTACGATAAAGGAAGTATTGCATTCACCCCAAAAATTCTAAATTGAATTTTCAACCGATCTTCACGTTTTACAGTCCCCGGAACCCAAAAAAACGTGTTTTTGTTCATTGGTCTGTCTGTCTGTGTGTCTGTCTGTCTGCGAACAGAATATCTCAAAAATTAAAAAAGGTATGGCGTTGAAACTTCATATATAAGTTTTGTGTACTATCTAAATGCGACAGCTATCTTTTGAAGAAACCGGATAACCGGAAGTATGATGTTTACTCTTGTGTTTCAAAAACGGCTCCAACGATTTTTTTCAAACTCTACATTTTTATTACATTTTTAATGTGAGACGAGTGATTTTCAAGTTGAATTTTAGAGGTATTCAACTGAAAAATCACTTATCTCACATCAATACACACCGGTTATGCGATTTTATTCAGAAGCTTGCTGTCGCATTTAGATAGTACAAAAAACTTATATACCTATGAAGTTTCAACGCCATACCTCTTTTCGTTTATGAGTTATTCTGTTCACAGGCAGACCGACGGACGGACACACAGACCAATGAGCAAAAACATGTTTTTTGGGTTCAGGGGACTCTAAAACTTGAAGATCTGTTGAAAACCCAATTTTCGAATTTTTGGGGTGAATCCAATACTTTCTTTATCGTAAAAAGAAGTAAAACCCGTCTGCAAAACTTAATAGTGTGTTATTTACTGAACGGTTAGTTGTATGTAAAAAAGCTATATAATCTTTTTTGTAGAGAATTTCCTAGCCTTCATTTTTTGTAATAACTAAAAAAGTCATACGACCGATAGAAAGCGAGATATTTGCGAAAAACCTATTTTTGTGACATTTGACCTTGAATAACTCAAAACGCAAGCGCGATATCGATGGGGACTTTTGAGACATTATTTGTAATGTCAAAATAAGGTGTATGCAAAATTACAGCTCACTTGGATTTTTTCGGCAGATGCTGCGGTTGTCCGTCTAATGTAACTGGACTATCTTGCGATATTGTGCAAGTCAAAGTGTGAAAATTGCTGTTGATTTTGTTAATTCTGTTATTTTGTTATTGCTATTGTCGCTATTTTTGTGTGTGTTGTTAATTCTGTTTTGAAATGCGCCATACCACAATGTTGAGTACGCCTCCGATTTATTGTGTCGTTTAGCTTAAATAAGGTTAACAATTTAATGTCAATATGATAGATGTCAAAAGTGTTACCAATACGAAACTTGGAAATTACTAGATTCTAACATTAGTTCTGCCATCTATGACCACTGGTTTGGATTCAAGTTGTAGTGACATCTACAGTGGCTATATAAGGACAGTGTGGTCAATTTTAAAAAGGCAGCCATTAAGAGTCGTCTCTACAACAACCAGCCACGCCCTTAGGTATTGTTCTGTGCACGGCCTGCTAAATTGTAAGACAAACGTCACCCTGCTAAATTATGACATAAACGTCATTTTATACGGACTGGACATATTATGTGAAGTTCCGCGATGCTTTACAGAGCGGTGTATACCCACGATCGAGAAAATGTGTGCAATGTGAGGTGGTCAAATGTGCAGTGTAACATTAATTTTACAATAATGTCAATAATATTACCTACTTAAACAGAATGAAACGGCAAGAGACGACGTGAAACGTAAAGAATCGCTGCCAGCGATTAAAAATCCTCGTTAACGAGCAACCTAATATCGGAATATAAGTCAATGTGTCCTTTGTTATCTTCTTTATTGTGTTTTTGTACATAAAAAACGAGAATTTACAACATTCTGCATTGGTCGACACAGAGACTACGTACAAACGCTCAAGAAAAACTGATTTTTTTGATATTCATAATCAAACCGTTCTTTTTATACCACCAGTTAATTTAGAGGAATATAATATTCAGTGTTAGATAACCCATAAATTCTCTTTAATTTGATGCAGTAATCTGTGTCATTCAGACATTTATATAGTATATTATAGCTTTTGATTTGGGCTAATGCGCAATTTTCACAAAAAGTATTTTACTTTAACTCGTTGACCTTTACTTATGCAAACGAAAATTCGGCATTCGCTTAGACAGAACACTGTAGAATTTTATGATGATTATTTCATTCCACTTCATGTTGGGGCTACTTTCAATAATAAAGGACTTAGAAGCAATTTTGTGTGACTATTATGTGTAATTTCGTAAAACAACTCTTAATGGCGGATTTTAAAACAACCAATCAGAAACATGACCAAAATTGACCACACTGTCCTTATATAGCCACTGTAGTGACATCGGCATGGATATGCCATCTACGAGTGCTGGTCCAAGTTCAGACGACATCCCCATGGACATGCGAGCTATAGGTGTTGGTTCAATTTCCAGTGACATCGTAATAGGCACATATGATGAAGAGGTTTGTATTTTTGTGAATTATATGTTACAATGTTATGTACCTATTTTAATTATGGATTGCAGCTATGGTGTCACTGTAGGAAACCAGACGACGGCGAACAAATGGTAAAATGTTATGACAGAAAATGTAGAATAAAATGGTACCATTCAGCATGCCTACAATTAAAAAAATTCCTAAAGGAAAGTGGTTATGTGAACTCTGTAAATATACTGCTCCACAAATGAACTGAACCATTTGCATATATTGGTGCAATTTTTAAAAATATTTTCCAAAAGGGCAGTCATGAAATTTTTGGTAACCTTTCATGATTGTGTCACTATAAAAAGCATTTCTTTTCATAATTCTGTTTAAAGAGAACTAAGTCCATTAATAAAATATTATCATTTTAAAATTTTGAATTTTGCCCAAATATTGATAGCACATTGCATACAAAGAATGCCGAATTGTTGCCAAAGATTTTTAAACGTTCTGGAGAGACTCAAAGAACTATCAATTAACCTTTTTTTGTGATTCCTCTTATTTTTGTGAAATATAGTTTTTTTTATAGTTTCACAATTTTTTAATTTTATTAATATGATTTTGTTAATTCTTCAGTTGATATTTGAGAATAGTGAAATTAAATATGCTTAATATGAGTATACTATAAAACAAAAGCTTTTATATATATATATATATATATATATATATATATACATTGTGACGTAATGTAATAAATACATTTTTATGGGTGGTCAAGTACATTTGTGGAGCAGTATATAAATAGAATTATTTTGTTATTCTGTGTTGATAGAATTTGTAAATATGTTGATTGTTTATTTAGCATAAATGGCTTCGAAATATTCTGTATACTTTATCCATTGCAATTCTTTTTCATACTTAATTTAGACATTAGTTATTCTGTTATTTTGTAGGTACTGTTATGTAAATATTTTGATTGTTTATGTACCTTAAATTCATTAAAATTTTGTTATAAATTATGGAATAATAAGATTAACGATAGCAAGCTGCTTTCGCTATTAACTTTAAGAGTACCTGCTAGACCTGTTTGTTTCTCACCGTTATTCTTTGTACCTTCTTTTTGTACCAGAATTCCGATTACTGATATATTAAAGCTTGTGAATCAAATTTACATACTGCTCAACATTGATTTGTCAGCTCCATACAGTATGTTTGCATCTGTTGTAAAAAAGTATTATTATAACTAAAATGAAACAAAATGAACTATTGTATCAAATTTTTAAGACTTAAATTTACCAATCAGTACGGGAAGTCATAGTAGCAAGTTACGGCGTCGATCCATCTCCTGCAACCATGATTAAAGTTTAAATTAGTTAGGATGATTATTTTAATTTTAATTTACATGCTATAACGCTCATACCTGCATATAGCAGAATATATCTACTAGTGATGGGCTTATTCGAATCAAAAATAACCTGTTATCCGGTTATTGAAATAACCTGTGTAACTCGGTTTTCGTTCCAAGTAATCGAATCAAAAATAACCTCAACCTGATACGTACTTCGTGCCGCGTCTCAGCGACCTGCGAGTGATCGAAATTCTGTAAATAATCATAACTCATATAACCTTTTCTACGTATGTACTTGATTGACCCAAGTGACGCTCGCCGCTGCTTGTTGATGTAATCAAGACATTTGATACTCCCAGACGACGAGTTAAATTTATGAGGCCGTTCCTATTATAGATAACGTTCTGCTGAGTCTGAGATTTGCCGAGCTGTGTTTATAACGGCCTAAATTTTAGCTTCGAAACGCGGTTGATTGTGACTCATAAGGGATAAACAGAAAGCGAAATAAGATTTTCCAATATCGTAAAAGATTTATATTTAATTTTTAATAACGGAGCAATCGGGACAAGAAGTGGATTTCGATGTTGAAAATTTTAAGTGTGTGTCCTTAGAACCGCGGAAGGTTGACTACTAGAGAATTTTAGGAACTAAAAATAGATTCAATAGATACTTTGTATTCGCATATTTATAAT
Organism: Agriotes lineatus; assembly: GCA_940337035.1. Classification (NCBI taxonomy): domain Eukaryota; kingdom Metazoa; phylum Arthropoda; class Insecta; order Coleoptera; family Elateridae; genus Agriotes; species Agriotes lineatus. The sequence continues at coordinate 26,958,751 of OW679200.1, read as the reverse complement.
TTCTTTATGATTATTGATTAGTATTGATATAGCTATTCTCAATGGTTTAAACTCCTTAGAAATCAAATAAAAATCATTTATACAATTATTATAATTAACGATTAACTGAGTTCCTCGGCTATCTGCAAGTTACGATGCCGATGCAGATGACGGTGAACCGCCAACCGGCAAACCGGCTGACTTAATCGAAACTAATCGAGAGCCAAAATTGATTCGAATGATGATTCAAATCATCAATCGGTTATTAATATGATTCGAATGCAAATAATTCGGTTATGAAAATTGTCCGGTTATGCCCATCACTAATATCTACACTGCATCTCTTGTAATAAGGGTAACACCTGTTAGAGATGTCACAATAAATAAATATTAAATAGCTTCAAAATATCCGTTATGCTTTATGCATTAATAGTTATTTAACCAACAAGTGTATTAATGAAGGCGATTAATAATCGAAACTGTTTAAAGCACGAACGAGCGATAGCGAGTGAGTGCCTTTAATAGTTGAGATTATTAATCGCCCATTAACAAACGAGTTGATGACAAAATTTTTTTGTTGACCGCAAAATCTTTTTTTGTGCTGAAAAATTTGATTAATACAACTGACCTCCATGCAAAATATCAAAACCTCAAAATCACAAAAACAGTTAATTAATGAAAAAGAGTGGATTAATCAAGAACAGTGTATTAATAGATCTATTAATCCATCCTTTTTTTTTAAGCAGTTAATTAATGAAAAAGAGTGTATTAATCAAAAACAGTGTATTAATGACTTCTATTAATCCATCCTTTTTTAGGAAAAATAATTCATTAATATTGAAATTAAGAAGCGGTCAACGGAAATAGATATTTATGTATTTAGTGTGTAAAGAGAGCCATTTTGGTATGAGGATGCGAGTTTCGTGCCGAGCGGTAGCGAGGCGCGAAAAAGCAACCGAATACCAAAATGGCTCTTTACACTCGAAATACATACAAAATTTTTTCTACGGTCCTAAATAAATGACAAAATTGTTGAATAATTGAAATTTCGATTCACACCATTTGATGAAGTCGTACCGTCGTTCATAAAGGCCGCGCAATTTGGCCGGCAACAACTCATTGGTTGCTGTTTGGGCCGCTTCAAATACTTCAGGCGGGGTGCAATTATCTTCAGATTCCATCTTCAACTTCACAAAAACTCTCAAACTCAATAAAACTGTTGCGTGATGATGGACGCGCCGTGATGCAATTGTCAATAATTTTAGCCAGTTCCAGAAAAATGACGACTTACAATAATAATCAAGTTAGCCATGGCGATGCGTAAAGTAAAATGAAGTGATGCGATTATTTCATTAAGACATTGTTTACGTGGTTGCGATGTTAAAATGGTTACTAGGGAAAAAATGTGTGAATCGCTAACTTTTCGCATTGACAGTGAGCTTTTAATAGTCACTTTTAGAGGTGACCGTAGAAAAAATTATTTTTGATACTTAGACATTAATTATTCTTTTATGTTGTGTAGACAGCATGTGTAATTTTATTGATTGTTAATGTAGCTTACATAGTTTTGAAATATCCTTATGTTTCTTATCGTATAGGTACTATTTAATAATTTTTGCTATGTGATATTGTAATTTTGCTTTTTATTAATTGGCCACATGCAGAAAAAGATAATCAAATAATTTTACATTATATAATAAATGGTGGTGGATAGTATTAACGTTAGATCCTTAATTAACTAATTTTAATAATTTTGTAGATATTATTATTATTATTAAAGTAAAAATAATTAGATTAACTTTGTTAATACAATTTATTTCATAATTATACAATTATAGGAGGGCATAAATTTACGAGTGCACAAGAAACTGTTAATATCTGATCTACCACAGCAACATCGTCAGTTTTCTTTTTCGCCAGGAACATAGGCATCGTTTCGTGAAGAACTGTATTTTTTTGACGAAGGACTCCAATAACGCGTTTGACGTGTATTCTGAAAAAAAGATATAATTAAGATAATTATTGTAACAATATACTTGCACTACCTCACGCTTGCTATATTCCTGGTTGATTCTATATCCCTTGGATCGAGCTGCCGTTTCCCTTTTAGAAAAGCAGGCGTAATCACTGTGGCCATATGTAGTCCTACGGAGTCTTTTATTAAAAAGCCACGATCTGCCAATACAAAATCTTCTGGCAAGAGATTGTTTAAAATCCCACAATCCTCTGTTAGACCTTTATCGCTTATTCTGCCACCATATCCATGTGATACAAATGATATTGATCCAGGAGGAGTGATGCCTATTAGTACCTTTACCGTATTATGTTGTTTGTACGTAGACCATGTAGTACATTGTACTTCAAGGCTACTTGATATTTCCACTCTCATCTCAAAACAATCGATTATTACTGAAATCTTGTTGCCAAATGCTACCTTGAAGCATTCTGGCATTGATTTAATCAGCTGATATCGTTCAGGCCAAATAATAAAATTTTTCATCCGATGATACATAATATTCAATGTGGTATAAAATATTCTGGAAATTGTTTGTACGCTGACGTTAAACATGTATGCCAATAAACTAAAATCTAAATGTAATCTAAGTTTTATCACCGTTATCAAAAACATGACTCTAAGCATGTTTTACTTACTGAATTAGGAATAAATATATATAATTAAATGTAAACTGTATATATTGTATGTATTTGGTGTAGCATTTGCCATAGTAGACGTGTGTAAAAGAATTTTTTTTTGTAATGTCACAAACAAAGTATATCTAGCTAACGCGCAAAACTTTAAATGCGGCATGTGCCGTGGGCTACGTCATTCTTCCATGCTCACGTAAAACTTTTACATTCACTGGAAAACTCACTTTTCTTAACTTTTAGAACAATTCTTTCCGCATTTTTTTTTACTGCGTTCCAACAACGTCGTATTAATTAGGACGCCTTCCAGAGGCGAGCGTTTCCTTTCCAGAGACTTTCCATTTGAAAAAATATTTTTTGGAACTTTTCCTTACTGCCAATCTCTAGCGTGCTTTTAAAACTTTCTTTAGTGCAACAAAAGTAATAAAATTCGTCGTACATTTTAAATGCGGCATATGCCGCGGGTTTCAGCTAGTATCTTTTATAATTTACTTCTTGCCATAACGTCGTGTAAAGTAAATAAAGTAATTTGGGTTGAGCGAGATCAGGATTGCAGATGAGGATCTGTAACGAACCAATTATTTACCATCGAAAGTGTAATTCCCAAACATTATTGAATGATTACTACCCTTGTGATACACGATTCATCTTGATGCCTTAAACTATGGGAAAATGCTAAAGTTGAATTACTTGACTTGCACATTTTAGAATATTACAGTAAAACTTCACTACACATATTAAAGAAGCAGATGGAAAAGACTGACACATGTTTTAATTTTGTATTTGAACGATTCCAATATATCAATTATTATACCAATACTATCATATACCATTTTCGGAGCGATATTACGAATGTTTCTTGCGCTTGGATATGAATGTTCCCAAACGCAATAAACGTAAGTGATAGTGCCTCAACAATAATTTACATTAGTTTGACTACGAATAATAATCCTGGCACTATTCGTAGAACTTTTGGTTGTAGAATTGAGTATCCATAGCAACGTAAACAAAACGGTTTGGTGACAAATCGGAAAGTAAAGTTAATACAGAAATTCAAGAAATACTCGAAATTAGTTGAACATGACAAGCCTAGCAATGCCAGACGAATTCTAACTTAAACTTGCTCCAGCAAGTCCCACGATACCTGGGTCTTTCTTTCTTCGTTGGACTGCCGATACAAGCCGCTGAACCTTGCAGAACAACTCCTGTAGCTCGACTCGACTGCGAAAACGCTTCCAATTTAGCCGTTGTCTTACACCTAGGGCTCCAACTGCTTCCCACGAAGGCCGCTGCCTACCTCTAGCTCACAGGGCACCAATTGCACTGATCGAACCTCGTACACAGTCTTGGAAAAACCATACAACACTAGATTTATAAATTACATAACAACCTACTACTTTGTACCCAAAGAATATGGAATTAATTTTAAAACTGACTCAACTGGCAAAAGGGTATTTATTTGTATATTAATAATGATTTATTCAGTAAGCCAAATTAACACCACATCACAGCTTGGCTTCATTTCCCCAATTTTTCGTCTGCAATCTTACATTGTTTTGCATTATATTCAAGCCTACCCTGATTAGATTTTGTTCAAATTAAGGCTAACACTATTTTTAATACTGTTTTACAAATTATTATCAAGGCCAATGCAATTTTATACTATTTACAAATATGTTATAAATTGCTATTATAATCATAGCAATATATATGTAACCGCTATATGCGCAGTAGCCTATGCGCAGTTGCTATTTTTTGTATTACTCTGCGCAGTAGCGGTACTCAAATGGGATTGATTTGTTCGTTAGCCTGACTAATCATTAGCACTAGTTAGCACTGACAGAGGTTTTATACTAAAATATATGGCGGCACTGGTGGCTCAGTGTTAAGAGTGACAGACTCGTAACCACAAGTGATCAGTGGAACCGGTTTCAAGTCCCGGAGTAGGCTCTACTTTACGTAGAAAACACGTACGAAAGCACACCTGATAATGCAAGTAGATCAAGAACTCCCGAAATGTCGTGTGAAAAACACTCAGACAGTAGAAAAAGTCCGCTAAACTAACATTAACCAGATGAACTATAACAAGGGAAGATTTATAGTCATGCATTTGACATAAAGTGACACATACAACACGAAACAACAATGAAAACATTAACTTAACATAATATGCACATACGTCGACTAGATGATGTTCGCATGTTTGTTAAAGCTAGTGTATTTTGTTAAATTGGAGTACCAAATAAGGATTTCAAGCCATATTATTATTTTTAAGATAATTTAAAAAGCTAATTGTTCTACTTTTTTTGTCTTTCAGTGTATATGTAAATATAATGTATAGAAAGTCAATTTATATAATATTTGTGGATTAATTCCAGGTAATCTATAACGTGTCGTCTATTGATTGTTAACGTTGAACGTTTGCAGTTACTGGAGCTAGGTTGTGTGCCATTGGGAAATGTAACTGGACACTCCCTAAGTAGGTGTTTCTTGAACATGACTAGGAAAATCTCTGGTACGAGTCGCAAGTGAGAAACTTCGGATTGGTCACCAATACAATACAAAAGGTAGCAAGTTTTAACCTGCTTAGAAAGTAATGGAAAAGCTCAACTTTATCAGAACTGAAAATGCAACAGCTGAGGCCAGGAACATGAAAGCAGGTTTGTTGAGGCTGTTATGGAATTAAACTAGCCTTACTGGGAACATTAAGTTGAGTCTGTTGGAGCTGGTCATAAAACTGTATTGGGTTTGGAGCTTATATGTGAGCGGCTACGCTTTCTACCGATCAAAATTTTACTGCCTGTCGTTGTTTGTGGGATCGCTGATTTCCGACATCGTACCAGGTCAGATTGTTACATTCTGGTGTAAAATTTTTGTATGTACTTTCAATTCAATTACACCACATTGTGTAAGTACATGAGTGTGTCAGCTTAAATATTGTAATAATTACTACTGTGCATCCGACGAAAGAAGCGCCCTGGTCATCAATGGTGTCTGTATGGTATAAGATTAAAAAATTCCTAGTCAAATTATCATCCATAGTTTGACAATTAATTGAAGTTGACAGAGTTGCCATACAAGATGCTTTTTTGAGGTTATGTAAGAGGTTCTAGCTCTCATTCAGCTCTTAATTTAAATTAAAAAACAGCATTCTTTAATACCTACTTATTTAATTTTATTTTATCATAAATTATTACTTAACCAATGAAATGGTTTGGACACAGTAAGGATGGGTGTAGAAAGAATAGCGAAAAGGATTTGTCAAGCAAGATCACAACCAAAAAGAGCAAGAAAATCATAGGCAAGAAAGTAGCAGAAAATCTATTTGTAAAAGGAATGGCTTGGAGTGAGGGTAAAGACTGCCAAAGGACAAAAAAGAATGGGCCAAGCATTTATACGATGTATAAGGGAATGCAGTTATTTTAATTATTGGTGTTATTTTAACTGAGCTGTAGTTATTTAGTTATGTATCTATACGTTACATCTAACGGTATACAAGGTTTTTGATAATATACTGTAGTGACTGCTATACTATTTTTCTAAATTGAATTATTTGTTCGAATTTCAATATAATTTACTTATTGAAATCGATAGCGTCTTGAAACTCTTTCAGGGTGGTTAGTTTATCTAGTTGCTTGTCAATTAAATTTTATTTTAATAATGACTTTGAATTATGTTATGACATTAACTGTAACCTTTAACGTCAAATAATATTCTATTAATAATCTCAATCAATTATGACAAATGCTCATTCTATTTATCTTATTGACTCAATATTATACTGTAAGTACTTGATTATAATTAATTGCACTTTTTAACTTGTCTTTATTTTCTATAGTGCCGATAGGACAAAACTATAACCCACCTTGAACTACTTTCACTCTTTCTATTCCAAGATCACCTTCAATACAACACTCCTCCTGATGTAAACAGCCTGGACCCCTAGTTAGTCCTGCTGTGATGCACTGCCCACTGACGATAGCTGTCAACTTGTCAAAACCCTTAGCTGCTTGTAGGAAAGACCCCGTTCTACTTCACCAGTACTACTGCTGCCTTCCAGAGATTCCCTTGTTCCGACAGCTTCACGGCAAGTTTATTATCACAGATGATCTCCAATTAATTTTCTTCCTCCTTAGATCCAAACTTTAGCAACCTATGTGTTCAGTCACCAACAGAATAGCTCGATTTCAGCAGTCCTTCTACTATCTTCTGTCATCAGATCCATGTGTCCTCAGTACACCCTTAACAAACCCAGCACTTTCTCGAACTAATGTAACTTCTTATCAATTGTATTAATCAAAATAAACTAACTCTATCCAAATCTTATTTTCTTCTTCCTTCTTCTGTTTGCTTCTATCTAGTTATACAACCTTCCAATACTCTTCAATAACTGTTTCTTCATGAATTATAATCTGGTTTATGTTTCTCTTTATTTCTACCTCGTCAATTTAGTAAAACCCTTTTTAAATGTATTTCATCAACTTACATATTAAAAATTAGGTTAGTTAGTTTTTATTAACACAGAAAAATCATATCAAAAGTACATTTTATTTTCTGAGTTGTTATTTTCTAATAATCATAACAAAATCTGCTTAGATCCTATGTTACAATTATTCATGCCATCTATAAATTAAATTTATTTGAGTTCCACCTTCATCATATTATTTTAATAGAAATTACATTTGTAATTTGTGATATGAACATGTATTTACTTTATCCTTTTAAAACCCCTACATAATACTCAAATGTTATCCCGATTATCTTAATTTATCTCAAATTCGAATTCCTTTAATGACTTTCATTCTAACAGCTAATTCTTTTTAAACTTTTCTAAATTGATTGTATTGATCTCCCAAATTCTTTTTTTTAACATTTAATTTTCATCAAAGAGCAGTTTGGCTGATCTTAATGTATCATAACAATACATATTATTTTTTTATTTGATTTATTTAAGAACAAAACGGGCATAGGCCCAATTACATTGTTTGTGTTTAACAAATACAATATTCCACGCGTAGATATATATATATATATATATACCGGGTGCTGACTTGCGCGACGCACCATAGGAATTTGCATAGTAAATTCTTTATGTTCAATTATTTGCTCCCCAAATTATTTTAGAGCTAAAGTGTAAATACATTTTTTGTAGAGAAAAAAATACTGCATCCATTCATACTGTTGCTAACAATTTTTCATTTTCCAGAACCGAAGGAATGAAAGAAATCGAACTAGCATTTTTACAAAAATCACTGATGCCATGGAATTATTGAAACAAGCCGATAACAACGCAAGTGCGTGCGAGGCGATCATCCAGTCACTGCGGTCAAAAGGTTGAACGTATTGTCGTTTTTCTCGTTTTGGTGTAAGTTCTGAACCTGATTATTGCACCAACAATTATTTGATAACCTGCCTGTAGTCTTAAACTTAAAATGAATCAGTCTATTAATGGTTGTATTGTTTGAAATTTGCCGATACGGATATTTTACAATAAACAAGGAGCTTACTTAACGAACGTCCACCATACTCGTAAAACCATTTTTGTTATGGACAAGGTCTAGGAACCTTAGAGACATTAAGCAGAAAATAATTAATAATGAATTATTATAAACGTCAAACATCAATGACAAACAAACAAACAGCACATATTGTCGCGCCGCACGCATTTGCGTTGGCATTGGCTTGTTTAAATAATTCCATGGCATCACTGATTTTTGTGAAAATGCTAGTTTGTTTTTTGCATTCATTCGGTTCCGGAAAATGAAAAATTGTTAGCAACAGTATGAATGGATGCACCATTTTTTTCTCTACAAAAACTGTATTTACACTTTAACTCTAAAATAATTAGGGGAGCAAATAATTGAACATAAAGAATTTACTATGCGAATTCCTATGGTGCGTGGTGCAAGTCAGCACCCGGTATATATATATATATATATATATATATATATATATATATATATATATAAATAATAAAATGGAATAGATACCGTCAATCAGAACGGAAAAAACATCACTCACCAACGTTATTTTCCGCATCATATAACTTCAGTATTTGATTTTTAAAAGTTTTTAATGATATTTCAAAAATATTGATATCCGACGTTATTATAATTTTGTTAGTTATATAAGACATATTAATTATAGGCGAATTCTTTCTTAATTCGGTTCTACAATATGGCAAATACAGGAATGGGCGAGGTCTACACCGTAATGCAGGAATATAAAGTTTAATCAAGGGCAGCAATGTGGGACAGTCCATTCTGTTGTTTAATAACTTATGTATGAAAAAAATCGACGCCATTTCTCTTCTATCGCTTAATCTGAAAATTCGAAACTGACTCCGCATATTTTGATATTCATGGTAGAGTGGATAACGATTATATTTCTTAAAACATAAATACTTAATATATTTGTTTTGTACTGTTTCAACTTTTTGTTTGTGTACTACTGCAGCCGGATTCCAGACATTAGAGGCGAATTCTAATTTTGAACGAATTATCGCATTATAAAGTACCTGTATTGGTTTTATGCTTGTAAATTCATAGGTTGTGCATATTAAGAACCCAAGATTTTTCAATGATATATTTACAAGCATTTTAATATGTTCATCCCAACTCAAAGTTGAAGTGATTAACTAATAAAATACTATTTACTATTATATAATAAAATTCAATAGTAAATACAGTTTGGAAGTTTTTACACTTAAAATACTATGGTCCAATCAGTTTAAATAAACTTAAATATTATCAAGCACCTAATTAGAATTAAAATTAATATCACGTCAGAACAAGGATGTTGCGCTTTATTATCCCATTATTAACCCCTTGCGATGCAATACTCTGTTAAAAGAGAAACTCTAAACACAAAAAATACCTTCTAGAAATATAAAGATGATGAAGTTGGTAGACTTATGGGCAGCTCTCAAACAATAGAGACTTGTAAAACAAGACACAATCTTAAGAAAATCACAAGGAAATTAATGATGTCGATTGACCCAATACTGTGAACTCGGCATTGTCAAGGGACAACAGTTTCAAAATAACATCGAAAGAAAAGCAATTGTCGTGGTATGGGTATACGGTAAGAATGATGACTAACAGTCTACTTCAATCAATATACATCTGGATACCAAACAGAAGGAGAAAGAAATGACGTCCAAGAAAACTATGGTAAGCCATGGATGGAAATACAGATAAAGAATCATCTTGAATTTATCATAGTTCAGCGGAAAATACCACAAGCCTTGAATCTAAAAATTGTTCTATTAATATTTGCAACCTGGTCATATGCTAACTTAAAAATCTCAACCACATCGTATGGAGTTATCTTATCTTCAAATCATGAGTTGGTGATCTTGGTGGATTTTAAAAATTAATTACAATGGCGACTACATGCGTTTTTTAATACAGCAAAACATTTTACGTTAAGGGCTCTAAGTTATGGGGGAAACTTTTATTTTTTCTGTACTTCTTGGAAATTTTGAAAATAGCAGTCGACTTCCGTTTTATTGAAAGCTTTTATACTGTTTATGCTTGTAGCCGAACCCTGTATACATTAATAATAATAATCAATTTGAATCTGAACTGGAATCACTGCTATTGTTCGAAACATCTATAAGCAACTCATCAACAGTTAGATCTACAACTTTCTGACTTTCATACCATTCTTTTCTCTCAGTGCTTGCAACACATCCGCTACAAATTTCAGGTAAACATCGCTGTAATGCTTCGGTTTACATTGCAAGAACTTTGTCATCTCCATACCCATCTCTACCAATGCAGTGTGGTCATAGTAATATTTTTTGCATAGGCCCATATTAATTCAATAGCGTTGAAGACGCAGTGGTATGGTGGTAATCGCAAAACTTCATGCCCATGACTTCTTATTCGTCCACTTCATATACTTTGTTTTTTCTCTGCGACTTGGCTAACTTCAATAAATCTAATCTACTTAAATAAAATTGGATCATGAGGGATGTTATTGTTATTTAACCAATCTATAATGTGTCGTTTTGTCCAGGAAGCCGGCTGCTTTTCAACGAGGGTAGAATGATATGGAGCATTGTCCATGATTATTAGAGACGGTTCTTCTAAATTATTGAGTAAATTGTCAACAAGCCATTTCGTAAACATTTCTGAATTCATCTCCCCATGATAATCTTCCTTCAAAGATTTTGTTGCAAATAACAAAGATGCATTTTTAATTACTCCTGCTGTACACTCAGCATGAACAACAATAAAACGCTTTCCTTCATAATCTTCAGGCGTTCTAATACTTTGAATGTTTGAATCTTGCCATGATTTACCAGGATTTCCTTTAGAATAGATCCAAGTTTCATCCATGAAAACTACTTGCAATGGTTAAATTGATGATAAATTGAGGTTTGCCATATAACTTTTTAAAAACTGAAGATGCGGACTGCAATATTCGATTTTTCAACTAATGCTCTACAATTGTTGTCTTTGACAAATTTAAATCCAAGGTCATATAGAACAACGTTTAAACTGCTTCTGCTTATTAGAATGTGATACTCTTGAAGTTCATCATTTAAAAATTTGAGAGTAATGTGTTCTTCTGGCATAAGAATTAGAATTTATAGAATCAAATAAACTTTATAAGTACGCTTTACGTTCACTGTACATCTTATATACGAGTCGTACAGTTTACCTGATTACCAGTTCAGAAGACTCTGACAGCTCTGCAGTTTTTGATTTCTTGTGAGATCTTATTTTACCATGACTAAATAAAACTGGCTGGTTTCTACTACGAGCCTTGATCCTTTTCACAGTAGAAATTCTCATTCCTAAAGCCTCAGCTGCTCCCTGCAATTATACAATAAGACCGTAAGTACTAAATTAACGTGTCATACCTCTTGCACACAAGATAAAGGGAGTAAATGACCACCATTTTCTTTTTCCTTCTCAAAATAGCTCAAAATTCAGCAACAATTGTTGAGACTGTGAACGCAATGTCTTGCCTTGCACTGACATCTTAATGCGTACAATACCAAGTTTTCTTAGTTCTGAAAAGAACTGCTGCTTATTGTTAGCCAAAACTGTCAAAACACGTTTGTACTGGAACTAACTTCGAAAAATGTTTGTGGACGCATACAACGTTGCCTATATTCCCGGTTTTTTTTTACAAAAATCTGAAATTGTTCGTAAAATTAATCTAATTTATCTGTAATTTCTGGATTAACCACAATCAATTTTTCAAAATAATTTTGCCGATATATCTACTTTATTTACTGTTTACTGATGATATCTTTATTTAATCTACGGATTTATTATTAACGTCGGCAACACTGTATTTTACAGACGCATATCGTGCTAGTCAAATCCACTCCCAAAGACCCAGAGACGTGCTAATGTTATACTATCCTTGGTCGCACTAGTAAATAATGAGAGTGATGCATAAAAAAAACGATTTCTGTGGTAACTTCGCGTAACGATGACGCAGGGCTCATATTTGGCTGGATCCATAGTAGTTGTTTTCCTGTATTAGTAAGTATACCTAAATGTAATCTATGGATTTCCTTCAAGCATGGTTCGCTGAAGCAATGAGTTCTGCACAGCAGAGGTTATAATTCTTTTTAGTTTTTGTAGTCACAAGGAACGTAATACATTCAAGGTTACATTTGCCTTTTATTTCTTTTATACAGGGTGACAGGAAAGTCAACCGTGTCACTTCTGGAGATGCTAGGGGACGCTATATGGAGTCGAAAAGTCCTAATCCATTTTTGGCTTAGAAGCATAATTTCTTTAGAATTCACTGTTGAAATTGGTACCGCAAATTTTGTGAACTGCTGTATGGTACCTACTGCGTTTTTGTGTTTTTGATGTTTTTTTGTCAATTAATGCCAATTTAATAAATAATTGCGTGTTTGATTTTGGTTGTAAAAATATACACAGTTTTTGTATATGGTGTTCTGGTGATGTTGGGTCTGTGAGTACGTCGATATTTTGTCTTCATTGTTGGATTTAAAATTATCAAACTCCGTTTTAAAAGTGTTCTCAAAGGTAATAAATTATGTATGTAGACGGCATATGTTACAATTGTTTTTCCAACCTATCTCAAGACACTGCGTCAAGGCTCCAATTTATGGCAAAGTACAGCAGTTCTCAACTTCTTCTTTTTAATTTTCAACATTCCTTTTTACGAAAACTATGCTTCTAAGCCAAAAATGGATTAGGACCTTTCGACTCCATATAGCGTCCTCTAGCATCTCCAGAAGAGACACGGTTGACTTTCCTAACACCCTGTATATTAAGCGAATGCGATGGGTATAGTTTAGTAGAACGGCTGGTGAGCAGACTGACAGATTCTCTACAAGTATACAATAGATTTAGTTAAACAAAATCTTAAAAATTGAATGTTGTTCACAATAATAAAATTGTACATAATATTTAACTTTTTTTAAACTAGAACAATCTGTGTGCTATACTTTCTTGTCGATATGAAAAACTACATTTTAACAGTTACATTCGCAGGTAGAAAATCTATAAATATCTCAAAATAGTTGCTGGGTTTATAATTATTTATTAACTGCTATCAGAGACGTTGTAGTTAAATTAGACAGACTGTTCGATAAAAATGTATAAACTGGTTTTCAGTAATTATAAATACGTGTTTTCAGTGTAATAAAACTGTTTGTCAGTTCATAAAATCGGTAAGTCAATAAAATTTTGCGAAGTTAAATACGCCCAATCAACCCAGTTACTTAATCACGCTGTGGTTTATTAAGGGCCCGTATCATTTATTACTTTTCTAAATTAGACGCCGGGGTGTGCCACAAAAATTCGAGAGACGACGCCCACTATACGATTCACCTGAATACGCCCCCTTAATAAATAAACTGCTCCAGTACAGGTCTAAAGAGTAGCTTCAGCACTGCGAAAACAGGTTGACCTTTCGCCAAAACCAAATAGCGCATGAAGGTGCTCGGGACCTTAGCAACAACTTTGCCCCCTTTCAAAATTTCGATATCTGTAGCCGTTCGAAAGTTACAGGCGATCCAGACAGAAACACGGACACACGGACACACAGACGGACGGACAAAACGTTCGCATAAGTACGCTGAAGCTACTAATAAGGAAATCTACATACATGCAATATTCCAAAATCGCAGTTAATAAACAAGAACCTATCGAGAAGCAATTACCATATTTCTTTCAACAATTTTGATATTTACTTGAGTTATTGATATTAGTTTGCGAGGTAATTAATCAAACTTAATCGCGATTCATTTCTGTCTTGAACGTAAATATTGCAAATGTTGCGTTCCTAAGGTACCCAATCACGATTTTTTTATCTAAATTCAAACTTTTACTTTTACACACATTGCATATGCCGCAGCTCATACGAAGCGTTGCGTAAATTTCGACGACTTCTACGGGAAAGCAATTAATTAATGGGCAGCTAATGAGAGGTCAAATGCTGGCCAAGGTTGTCTGCTTTGCCGTTTCTGTTTTCTTGTAGTTACAGTTACTTAGATGTGGGTGGACAACTCCACTTACCGGGAACATCTAGGTCACTAGTATGATTCATTTATTTTCATTTCATCATTATTCAACAAAGATTCTACTTTAAATTCAGATAACGTTAAATTGTCTTGTTGCTGTGGTTCTACGTCGCAATACTTTCTATTATTAGTATTTTTAAACCGTTCAAGTAAATAAATGGAGACGGTTTGTATATTGGGTGAGTCTTTCAGTGCCGTTGTTATAAATGTTATTCTTTTAGCTAAATGATATGGGTTCTGTAGCATTTAATTTTGGAAATTTTCAATCTGTAATTGGTATCTTCTTTTTTAAATTGCCAGTTTATAGGAGAAGCTATTTCCTGTTGTCATTTTGAAAGTTAGATTCTTGAGATTGCCTCTCATGCATTTTTTTGGAGTTTTTTTTTGGTGCACTATTGAAAAGTCGCAGCATTTATGCGATGGTTTTGTGGTTTGCGTTTGCTATAATCTGACTGGTTACACCCGCATCTCACGGTACTTAGGAAGCAACTAACGTTTTGTGGTCGCCTTACGGCTCAGGTATGAAACCATTTTGTCTCACGTACACGTTGTTTGACGTGTTACTGGATTTATTTAAAGCCTTTTCGGTTACCATCAAGCGATTCTTCAAGCCACGCCAAGAGAGTCTCTAAGTTATTTTGCAGTTACCGTCAAATGGACCACCACAAGGTGTTCTTCGAGTTACCTTCAGTTATGACGTTATGAGTAACAATTGAGCAAACTTAGTTCATCAAACTTCCTGAAGCGCAAGTGGAGCTATTCTTAACACCTTTTGCCCATGTGAGTACACCTAACGACCTGTTTTGTCGGCCTACAGCCCTCTTGGCTGAATCGTATTGCATCGTATGCGCTATAGCCTCCTGAAGTGTGGTACAGGTCAGAGATAATTATACCGCTACCTGTGCGTACCTAACTGATGTTGCAGCAAGCCAAATATACGTTCCACGTGGGAACAGACCACCTGGTACTTCATCGGGCATTGCTTTTAATGAAAATTACTTACCGTTTTGATTGGAATCTTGGAATAATTTATAATAATAACGTAATCACCTGTTATTTGCAAAATTTCAATGACTTTAGTTTCATTTATTTGGGTTAATTGGTAACAATTTATTTAGGCTGCAAAATGGCAGATGATTTTTGTGTAGCAGTTAATAGTAAACGGATATTATGAGCTTTGGACTTTTTTGTAGATTTTAGGTCTAGACATTTCAACAAAATCTGTTATTTATCACAAAAACGAATTACAACAACGACACTATCTTTAGATGCACATTTCGATAGCTAATCTGTAATCTTGTACCATTTATGAACGAAGCAGTTGACAAAGCCTCTGCTAGCTTTTTTAACTGTCGACAGAATATGGCGTGGTGTAAGAACCAGGTTAATAAATGCTTCAGGCTTTTCAATTGACCAGAAGGATTAATACAAATTGGGCGCCTTGTCGTTACTCACAACATATAAAAACAAAACTAGCTACTTAAAAATACGCCACCTACCTTTGGTGTTCCACCACATATCTAGATTACTCGCTAGAGGAGTTGCAAAAGAAAACACAAACAAATAATAGCAATAGGGGCATTTATTTAAACCCAAAAATCGCAGTAACACATGAATTATTTGCATTTGACCTCAGGCTGTGTTGCAACAAATAAAGTTGTAGTACTATTGCCTATTAAGTGAATTAATAAATCAGAAATAGGAATTAACTTCCAAATATTCAATCTACAAGATTCTAATTATAGCTTAATACATAACTACACGACAACACCTGTGCTTTCGCAATGGGAATAATTCACAAAGCCTAAACCGCGGCTCATAAGTTAGAATGCACATGCTTATTTCAGCAATTTTGAATTATTGAATTCTCGCTCATTAGCGTTATAAAATATTGAACCAAAAGGTTCATTAAACACGTTCAGTTTCATTTTCTAAGATCTTAGTAGGAAATGACATCATTAAGGCCAATGCCTTTGTCGATAAAAAACAGAACTGATAATGGCATGTACTTATATCGAGAGATCAAAAAAAAACCTGTTAACCTCGAATTTGACATTGACTTACAGTGCCACCAACATATTATCCATACGTTTGAATTTCTACAGCCCGGTGAGGATCAGTTTTTTTGGATCTCTTGATAGTTTAAGTTGATGTTGAAGTCCAGCGATCGGCAAGTGGAATCCTGTTGTGTTGCAATTATCCATTAAGACGCTAAGCCTCATTTGGCTACTAAATTCTGAGAATTCCAAGCTCACCACTGTTAGAAGTCAGTTAACAACAAAAGGAAGCGCCACATGTCAAGAATTCCTAACCACATACGGAAGCGGAATCGGAGAACTAAATTAGCTGAATTTTTAGCCTTCGTTTGAGCCCATGTTAGCCCATACAAGACCATAACCCATACTAAACGGTATTAGCTCATACTATCCCGTACCCTCCTTAGTCCTTTGCATCTTGTCAGATGCGTGGTGATGCATAATCCGATGTATAATTATTATTTTGTCGCTCTTCTTATTGCATTACGCCATCTTTCCCTGTTCTCTGTTGTTCTGACAGTTCCCTCAAAATTGGTTTCCAATAGCTTAGTAGCGTCTATCCATCTCTGTGGCGATCTTCCTCTTCTTCTTTTGCCTTCTACTTTGCCCTGTACTACAAGTTTTTCCATACTGTTGTCCTTCCGTGTTATATGCCCAAAGAATTTCAGTATGCGACTTAGTATAATACTACTTAATCTTTGGGGTGGTTGTATTTCTTGCAATACTGATGCGTTTGTTCGTCTTTCGGTCCAAGACACTCTAAGCATTCGTCTCCAAATCCACATTTCGAGGGCGTCTATTCTTTTCCGGTCCGCCGCACGTAATGTCCACGTTTCCGAAGCATACATGAAAATAGGGAACACTAGTGAATTGACAATCATGATCTTTGTTCGTTTTGTTATGCTGTTGTCTCTCCATAAGGTAGTCAACTGTGTCATTGCAGCCTTTGTCATTTGTATGCGTCGCTTTATTTCTTGTTCGCAATTTCCGTCGTTGTTAATATTGGCTCCAAGATATATAAACCTGTCTACTACTTCACATCTTCCAATTTGTTGTAATTCTGGTCTATTGTTGTTGGCTCTATCTATTACCATAATTTTTGTTTTGGTGTAATTAATACTGAGACCATAACTTTGGCTTACTTCTTCCAAGTTTGTGAGTAGGTTTTGAAGTTCAGTTTCTGATTCAGCCATGAGTAGGGTATCATCTGCGAACCGTAGATTCGATATTTTACGCCCGTTAATATTGGCGCCGCCATTCCAGTTTTCTAAAACTAAACGCATGACATATTCGCTATATATATTATACAGTAATGGAGACAATACACAGCCCTGTCGTACCCCTTTTCGAATTTTACACTTTCTTGACAGATGGTGATCAACTTTTACTGTTGCTGTACTGTTTGTGTAAAGCTGGTGAATGATGTATATTAAATGTTTTGGAACGCCCATTTCTTGCAAAATTGTCCATAGTCGATCCCATTTAATATTATCGAACGCTTTAGCGTAATCCACAAAGCACAAGTAAAGCGGCACGTAGTACTCCCTCGACTTTTCTATTATTTGTCGTACATTTAAGATCTGTTCACGAGCACCACGACCCTTTACAAACCGGCCTAAATATTAGAAATTAGAAAGCGAAATAAACTATGCGAAGCATTCTTACCGAAGGTATATCGGCATAATTGCCTAGAAAACGGCACCGCAGCGGTTTCAATTATTGACAAAGTAAAGGAATCCAGCTTATATACAAATATCAGTACCCAAAGAATATAATTAGATGAGATTTCTTACCTATGCTGAATGCGTCTTACGAAAAACAACACCTAACGGCTTCGCTTGTTAAGCAACAAGGACGGCTGCAGTTTAGCCCAGCAATTCACATCCGAGAGAGCGTGCTTTTCAAAAAGTCGATACTTTTCTAGCTATTCGGTTGTTTGAGCGGCCTACTCGAATCGAAATGCCAAAAACAAGTTTATACTCGAAAACTGCAGGTGTTTATCTGTTAGCACAACCGCTTGCTGCGATAGCTTAAATTCTTTTGCTACAATAATTAGATATAACGTGGTCCAAAATAAGGTGCCAAATGCATTAAATTGAAATTAAATTGAAACGAGGCGTTACAATCTTCAGTAGGGAGCTTTTATATAACTTATGGTCTTTTAGATTACTTGTTCAATTATAAATATGTGTGTTTGCGTTTGTGTTCCCTGACGAAGGTATTATCTACTATTGGTACTAATTTCCATAATTCTGTAGAACCCTTTTGCTACGGAGGACATATTGCTCTGCTGCAATTATCGTAGTTATTTGTATCTTCTCTCGTAGATATGAGTACAACAATCATTTCTTTTACCAAATCACGGATATTTTCGCGTTATTCCATGCTTTTTAAAATGTTATTTTAATCACTTTTCATTATTGTTTTATTTTTTAGGAATAAGAAACAATTATAAAAATATTAAATATGGCAATTAATAGAGTTCTAAAGAAAACTGAATTCTTCAGAAAATAAATAAGATTTTACAAGTTGCAGTTCGTACGAATCTTGAGGTTACGATAAGAATAAATAAAGTTATGAAGAAGCTGCACAAAACGACTAATTAGTAAATTTTCGTTCATTATGATTATTTTGAAAGGGAAAGGGTTCAAACTGCGTAGGCACTAGGTGAAATAGAAAAAAAAATTAAGAAGTCTTACAAGGGAATTTTTGTTAGATTTAAAGACCTACGTTTTAGATGATTCTACATTCAAGATAATTTTCAGTGAGAATTAACTGTACTTTAAAGTTTTCGTTGAATATAGTATAAATATTGAATAAATGCTTTATCGCATAATACGATACTAAACTTCGCTAAAAAATAAAGTATTGCCGTTTTAAATAAAATTTGTTACATGCTGAAAGAGCCGTCAGTTGGTGTTCACTGTTTATTGAGTTGCACATAAAAACCTACCACTTGATAGTATGGAACCATTCTGGCCGATCGTGATTTCTACTGCTTTTCAAGGCAAGTGTTCGACCAGCGAAGGTCAGGGGTATTTTTTACTCCACTTCTTGAGTACCCGGGGTGAAATCACTATCATTGCGTTTCTTGCTGCGATTGGAACAGCTTAGCTGTTATGTATATATTTATAATTCGTTGAGCGCGCCGTATATTTAAATGCTCGTCAATGTGTTTTTCGAATTTTGTCTATTTATGAGTGTCATTCTAAGCTGGGAGTTCGCGGTGTCGGCTTGGTTTTCGCTGAGTGAAAGGGTGCTTTGGTTTGCGGTTTCAAGAGTGAAAGCGGATCGGGCCAGTTTGGAAACTGGGCACGGCGTCAGCCAAAACAAGTTCCTACTATTCCTGGCGAACTACAAGCGAAGAGAAGCGAATAACACACAATGCAGTTTAGCGATTTGGAGTCGGGAAGTCAACAAAGAAAACGGTAGGGTCGTCGATTGACGCGATAGCGAAGGCATCGCCATGGAGAGCTGGGAGAGCCAAGGTCGATATTGCGCAACTGGCATTCGTTAGCTGTTATTGCAAGTGGGTCGTTTTATACTGTAATTAGCGACACAAGAGTTTCAATAATAGCATACAAAGGGGCGCTTTCTTGTGTTATGTGGACATTACGCCTGACAATATGCGCAGTTGGGTGTCAGCACAAGGGCGGCGTTTGAAGCAACTGTATGTGATTGATTTAGTGGTATGGTTTTGTGCGCACCGTGCTTTCGGAAGTGTGCTTTAATCATGTTTAATAGAAATGTGTAGAGCAAGCAGTGTTTTGCGCATAGATGGACATTTTTGTTCGTTATATAAATGTGTATTAGAAACAATTTTTTGGCGGTTGATTTAATATCTTTGTGTGTATAAATGCGGGATAAAAATAGGCATCTATTCATTGTAGAATATTTAACATTAGTATTATTTATTTCGTTAGCAGGTAATATGTTTGTCCATGTATGTGAAAACACATTGGCTTTTATTTGAATAGATTTTTGAAGATTTTTGAGCTTATCAGAGTCTAGATCAACTGTTGAGACGATTTCGATAGGAGTTTTTCTTAAACGACTGTAGATAAAGTAAGAGAAATTCCTTGATAACTAGTAAATAACCAATAGTTTTTAATCTCTCTTTTTTTGTGTATGTTCCGGATATATAATGTACATATTTCCTATTTGTCAGGAATGCTAGAAGGGTACGTTCGCATATATATGTGCGCTATTCGGCAATTGAGCGAAGAGCTTGCTTTTATATGTTATACATAAATAGTACCACATTGATAGCTGCGTTTGTTTAGAGAGGCTTCGTCTTACGAAGAAATCCGCTGTAGTTTTTTAATGCTAAGTGATGCCTTTTTAATTAGGGCCTTTTACTACTTCACTGAATCAATGCCGAGCGCTCGTATTTAGTCCAACCTTTGCGTAATCCCCATATAATACGCATTCATTGATATTTTTAATTATTTCCACAATTTGAATTCTGTGTTTGTTTTGAATACAACGAACCTACTGATATTCTTATAATAATAATATTTTGAAGCTACACAGTTAATTTGATTTTCGAGTTTGTCTAAATATGATGAACTTGGCGTTATTTACACATTTACCATATTTTTGAATTTATTTAGTTGAACCTGCATTGCATATTTGCGAAGTTCTATTTGTGGTTGGTTTATTGTCGTTTATTGGGCTATGGAATCTCTATGCTTGTATACCGGTTGCGTTAAACTGAAACGTACTTTGCCAATCTTTCTTCGTATTTAGTTATCTATTCTCGTAAAAGCATAGGTACTACAACATGCAAATAGTGTATCCTTTTATTCGAACTTATCGATATACTTTTTGTGTTCTTAAGATTACGATTGTGGAGGACGGTAAATTACTTTTGTTTGGGTTGTTGGTAATATTGTGCCGCTGTTTTGAATCTAGAAATTAAATGATTTTAGAGACCATCAGATTTGAGAATATTTGTTTTTCTAATTTAGGAAAATGTTTTTTCTATAAAATATTTTTTCTTGTGGTTCTCCTATAGCCAAATCAAATTTAGTGTCCAAATATTTCCAATTATTATTTATAAAAAAATCTGTAAATGGATTTACACGGAACTTCACCAGCGCGAATTAGATCAATTTTCAAACAACAAAATATAGTCGGCTGGGAGTTGAACTCCGCCCTCCCAGGCAAAGATTTCGAGGCTATTTTTTTGTTCGCCGCTAAAATAACTGAGCCACGGGCGTGCTCGGATTGCACGAGTTTCTGCTGCGTTATAGAGACACAGTACTATTCTGTCCCATTTGTAATGTTTGCCCTGTATTAGTTAGGTCTCATTTTCCCCAATGATAAGACATGAGCTATGCGCAAATTATTACTCTTATCTATTCTCAGTTAAAGCAAATATAATACAATTTTATTTGTTTAAGGTGCTCACCCTGTATATATTTCTCCGAAATATTCTCGGTTTCATACCAGGTAGAGATATAATTAGCATGTAAAATATCGCCTTCCTACTACAAATAGTTTTTGAGTTATACCGCCAAAAAACAGGCAGACAGACAGACGGAATTGAGGAAACCTGTTTTTCGTCATTTAGGGACCCTGAAATGTGAAGTAAAAAAATTAACGTTCGTGCAGCATTGAAGCAGCACACAATTTATCTTAAGCTCTTGATGTAATATACAGTTCAAATAAAAATATTGACGAACAAATTGATATTTGGATTTTTTTACAATTCCTGGAACGTGTCAAACATAGGATTTTTATTTGGTTTTTAAAATTACTACAAAATAATTACAATTTTGCAATTTTATTCCGTGAAAGAAGGAAATTCTAGAAATAAATATCATAACATTTTTAAATTAATAGTGAATCAATATATTAAAAAATCCTAAATTTACTTCAAGGTTTATATGATTTGAAACTAGCATATGGAATGACTTGTTAAAATTTTTAAAATATATGTATACTGTTTCTTTTTATAAGAACAATTTTTTTCGATTTTTAAATTTACATCTCCATATGGTATGCTATTTAACGAATTGGTATAATAAATTAAACTTTCATATAAAAAACAATAAAATGTTAAGGTACATCGGAGAATTACAAGGCAGTTTGAAATACTACTTCTTTACATTCATTAAAACGGTTAAAAGTATTTTAATTTTGTAATTTCCCGTTACACTAAGATACCTTCCAAGTTTTTTTAGCCGTTTTTGGATGTTAAGTTCTTTTAAAAATTAAACACCATGGAATTCGAACTACGTGGAGACCCTGTCGTGCCCTTTAAAACAGAAGGTATGCTTTATAGCTCAGCTCATACTCGTTTTCTGGACTACTTTTTATGTCTATATCATGATGCTCATAAATTTCCACTTGAGTTTTATAGCTGAACACAGTGTAAACCTGCTAATTTCTTAAATTTATCTGCAATAGCAACGTTCGCATAAGCATACCAATAAATTTACAGGAGTTTGAACTCTTGATACCTACCACATTTTTAAAAGTCGGCCTTGGCACTTTCGATTATGCAACTGAAATATGTTAATCTCTGGACCAAATATCGGCACCGAGAGAAAAAGGACGTGGTGCATCCCATTCGCCGAGATATAAAATCTAAAATTTCATAACCTGAAACAAGATATTTTGGCGAGTCATAAGATGGACTTTGTCTGTTCTGACAGAAACGTAATCAATTCTGATGGAAGCATCTGTTCGATTACCTGTAAACAATCGTCTCTCGCCATCCGACTTTGGATTGCAAAGGCTGTTCATTTGCCAAGGCCGCCACGGCGACATTAAACTTTAGGAAATGGTCTGGTTATGGTTGAGTGGGCAGTTAATATGATATAAATTGATATTGGAAACACAACATGATTTGAGGTATTTTATATGCTAAATTCTGTGTCAATGTCAATGGAGCTAAATATAAATTGTGGAATTAATGGTATTGAAGGCGACAGAAATTATAAATGTTAACAAAAATTCAGCGTTTTAATTATGAAATTTGTAACGGAACTAAAGGTTAACAAGTGAATTATCGCCAATTTGTTCCTGCGTGTTTGCTAGAAATTCATATTTTATTAGAATTTTACTGCTATAAAGTTCGAAATTGGGGCTTACGTTACGGGAATCATGGACGTATTTCTCGTCAGGTCAGGTTATAGTCATAAATGGCATACAATATTGTAAGTTGTTAAACAAAAAGTAAATATTTCTGAATACTAACTTATCACTGAGGCTGTTGGCATTTGCTGGAAAATGTCAGTCTCAATAAAACCAGAATAAAAAATAACAAATTATGCCCCTAGTATGCACAACAGAAAATATATAGGTACCTTATCAAAATAAATAAATACTTAAGTTTCGAATGTACACTCAAATTCAGTAATAACCACGCCATTCCCGGACAGCACGCTACAATAACCAGATTCTAATATTACTACAGTGCTTGGTAAATATCAAAGTACATTAAGTGAATAAGTACTTTCTTTCCGCCAGGTGGATAAGTATTAAAAACTGTAATCTTTTAAAATAAGCAAGATGGTGGTATAATCGTATATACTAGTTGCAGGTAGGAAAGGTTTGTAGGCAGAGGAATACAGAATGAGGCTAGACTGCACATCAAAACGCCAAATAAAGCAAGTAGGGGTAGAAGAAATTGCAATAGAAAGAAAATGGAGAGCCGATGAACGAGTAAAATAACTAAAAATGGTAGCGTTGAAACTTGTTTCTAAAATATACCTAAAACTATATACGTACATACATTTTACCTTATAGAACATTGTATGTATTGTAATGATTAACACTTGCTATGGAGCAGGTACTGTTATGATTGAAAATTAATAATTGACCTGCTACTAACAGATATCTTTTACCCTCTTCAGTATTTATTTTCGATACCTGCATGACTAAACGATTTACTAATGGGCACACACAGTGAAGTTATCACAAGAAAACAACTCAAAATAAAATATTACATATAACATCAATTTAATTTAGTGAGTTAATGGGAGCTTATTATTTAGTTTAAATGAGTATCGAAAGCGAGAAAGCTTTGATTTAATAATTAATCGTTCTACTTCCCATTCTTGCCAAGTATTATGCTTGTAGAGCTCAACAGTTACAATGAAATGTTTCGCAAAATAAAGTGAGCACACGCTAACTTTTTTTTACTCTACAA
The DNA here is from genome assembly GCA_940337035.1 of Agriotes lineatus. Taxonomy (NCBI): domain Eukaryota; kingdom Metazoa; phylum Arthropoda; class Insecta; order Coleoptera; family Elateridae; genus Agriotes; species Agriotes lineatus. The sequence continues at coordinate 26,934,405 of OW679200.1, read as the reverse complement.
ACTGGAGCCGAGCGCCTCTGTTGGATGCATTCGCTACCGCTAGATATATTTTAAATTCCCGCTGTTGCAGTTCGTCCAAACGACCAGCTCTCGGATGAAAATGTTTAAATTGCTTCAAAACAGACCACACCAGCAATCAAATTTGTATATTAACACGTTCTCTGACCATATGCTATTAAGCTATGCATTTGCGCAAGTCCCCCATAAGAACACTCCATGACCCATATATGGGACATGGTGACACTATAAGGTGTTTATTTCAAGTCCTATGATACAAATAAGGTTCATAACTGCATTGCCATAAAATATACAGCTTGCTTTTCAGATTTCCAAGTAATTGATCAATACAAAGCCCAGAAGTCCATCTAAAACTTTTAACTTCGAAAAAGGTTATAGTATGAACCGTACACTGCTCGTAGGACTTATGATGAACCTAAAGCATGAACCACATATGGATTATTGGACAGGGAAGGTGTTAAACCGCACAAACAATCAAAAATGGTTTATAAAAACAAGATACGTCACAAACAAAGCATAACCTAACATTTGAAACGATCTCGGGCAGAGGTTTCAGGTAGGATTAAATTAGAGGAAATTTTCGGAGCGACTCTTATTTATACCCTCATATAAACAATTGATTCTAAAGCCATGTATTGATTTAACTATTTTAACAATTGTTAATTAGAAAAGATTTATTAATTAATTACATAAAATTCTTAATGCTAATTATACATCTAAGTTCACTGTCGTTTTCAGCGCCGTTCGATCTACAAAGGTGTCAAATTTTAGAACCGTCCCATGTCGTAGCATTTTTAGCACAGTTCCACATTAAAGTCATTAAACTCATTAAACACATTAAACCGGAAAAGTACTTCTACACCTTTGCTGCACTTCGGTAAACGTTATCTTTAAAATGCAATATTCTTTCCACGAATATCTGAGCCAATATCATATGTGCTACGATGTCCTACATTCTTTGCTTGATATCACGGAGCCCAACCACTCTGCCAATGCAATCAAGCCTTGTGTCCATGCACACTTCCTTCACAATATATCTGAGCTGCAGCTTTCGTGGGCTTTTCCAGATAGCATTTTCACTACCCGATCCAGCCCGTCGCAGCTACTGGTCCCCGGTATGTAAACTAGTAGCTCTCATAGGAGCCATACTTAATTTTGTGTTTGTAGGCACCCTATACATACCGTCTGCTCTTTGGTTATCGGCTTCGATTTCTACAGTTGTGGCCTAAAATCTTGAATTGACGATCGGATTTCAGCTGCTCTCGGACTAACCCTGATTTCAGCTCCCACGTGCAGTGATGGCCCCAAACTTGTTTCCAGTAATTTGAAGGTCTCTTTTGAGGTAATGTGATCTTATGTACTTTTTCACTCATAATTATATCGTAACAGTTCAACATACACTGAACCATATACTGTCTCGCACAAAACTTTTTTCAAATGTGTTATTTTGTGCGCTCTAAAAGATAAGTGTTCTTAATCATTCTTGCTTCTTCGTTCTGTGAGTGACCAAATGAAATTTCAAGTATAAGAGTATTATAGCTTAGTATTGCCAAATTAACCTCAAATTCTTCCGGAAATCATAAAAACGCCCACAAAACGCTGCATGTTATGTGAAATGCAAAATTTGCATTGATTTATCTTGAATTATTAGAGTTAATTGCTCATTAATAAAAATAATTTTCTAAAATTTTACTTTTAAACTACTTATGGCGTAAATTTGACTGTATACAATTCGATAAAACCTGAGGCAAGGAAATATGTTTGTGTTGTGGGAATTTTTCGGCAAATGAACTTTGCTAGTTACTTAACTGCATTTAATATCAAAAATGTTTAGCGTACAAGCGAATATCATAGCAGTATATCTATTAAATTAAATATATAACAATTTCGAAAGAAGAAAAATAGTTTACACTTATGAAATAATTAGATACCTGAAGAGATGAAATTTTGCTAAAAGCAACGAGAAACCATGGCAGTGAATATATTTCCAACGATAGGAGATGTACAATGTATGTCGCCAAGCACGATTAAAAATTGCACTTTGACTCTCACACCAACCTCAGATATTGGGTGCGTCACTAAAAGAAAAATAAGAAGAGGTGAAATATAGCTGATGACAATGAAGTAAATAAAAAAAGGGAAAAAATAACATTCAATTCATCTAAAACAAACCAAATAGGTGGAGGTGTTATTCAGTCGAAGAAAATTATTTAGTTTGCTTATTTTGTCTATGATTTGTTGTCTAACATTAAAACTTATTATTCTGATATTATTAAAACCACTAATGCGACCTTAAAACTAGTTATGGAATTGAAATCATCACATGAACATATCATTCCAACTTGCATACAGCACTTGTTTGGGCACACTAAGAAAACGCTGCGTTGTTAACATTTATAACTAGCACAGCAACAGTCTGATCAACATTGTATATACTTAATCACACAGCGACCAATGTGGACCATTGAAGGTTGGCGGGAAATTTCGCAGTCGCCAGCGGAGTCAGCCGCAAGTCGCATCTGTCTAAGCGACTCACAGTGCCAAATCGCCATAGGCATCTAAATAATAAGAAGCGTCTGGAAGCATCGCAGTAAAAATATTTTGCTACCAAAAGTGTTTGAGTGCCACCATCCACTGATTACACTTCAATTAAGTGTTCTTTTAATCGTGTACAGAGTAAGTACGCGAATTGCAAAGGCACCAAAAAGTTTCTTGCGTCGATTTGGTTACATGACATCAGCAGCCATAGCAGCACCAGAGCTAAAACTCAGGGTTCATGACGCAATCCAGTCCAAGGGTGAAGTTGTAGTTCCCAGGCTTCCAGCATTAACCTAATACCTTCCACCATGGTGATCATGGATATGATGTCTTGTTTAGTCGGATTGTTATTGTTCTTAATGTTCTGTCATCTTTCCCTATTCGACGCAGATCTGACAGCTTGTTCTGTATTTGCTTCTAAGAGGTTCTTAACAGTGTCTATCCCGCGCATCGGTGTTTGTCCCGTTTTCGTTTGTTTTCCTTGAATAAACTTATCAGCCCGAATAATGTGGCCGAAAAATTTTAGGATGTTTCCATAAATAATACTAGACAATTATGTTTGGGTTTTACTTCATCTAATATTTGCGTCCTGGAAATCCTAAGTATCCTCCACTAACACAGCATTTAAAAAGCGTCGATGCGTCGGCGATCTGCAGCTCTAATAGTCCAGGTTTCAGATGAGTATTTAAAAACATAAAACACTAAGGTGTGGACAAGGTTAATCTTGGTATTACATGTTAAATCATTGCATTTCTATATTCTACTTAGTTTCGACATATCTGTTCTTCCAAGCTGGATTAGTTTGCGAATTTCATCCTCACACCTTCGAGTGTTATTTATGAGAGCTCCTAGATATAGAAAACTATGAATAACTTCATAATTACCTATGTGACGAGTTTGTTGAACATTATTATTACTCCTGTCCACTATCATAATTTTAGTTTTATTTGCGTTAATATAAAGACCGTATTTTTGATTTACTCTTTCTAACTTTTCTATAATTGAGAAAAGTTCTTTTTCATTGCTGAAAATCTACAACGTGTCGTCTGCATAGCGCAAGTTGCTCCTTTTTTCACCACCAATTGGAATGCCACTGTTGCATTCATTTACAAGGCTCATAATATGCTCGCTATATAAGTTGTACAGTAGAAGTGAGAGAATGCACCCTTGCCTAATGTCCTTTTTGGTTTCTTACTTTGTAGAATAATCATTGTCAATTCCTACCACATATGTTTGAGTTTCATAGAGATTTTGATTACAGCGGCATACCCATGTTAATCATAACGGGCCATCTAACATTGTCAAATGCTTTATGGTAGTCGATGAAGCAAAGGTCCATAGGAATGTAATATTCTTGAGCCTGCTCAACGAGGTGACGAAGATTTAAAATCTGCTAACGAGTACCTCTACTCTTTACAAAAAAGGTTTGTTTAGGTGCAACTTGGTTATGTGTATACGACTCAAGTCGACTGAATATTGTAGATACCATTATTTTACTTATTATATGGGCAATAAGTGCCAACACAACAGTGGAAAATTGTCACCTGATACAGGCTGCAGTTGTCGCTCCAGGTTGTATTGTGAAAATCACGAGAGAATAAAGAAATGCACTTGGTAAACTATTAAATATGTATGGAAATGGCCCCGGGGTTTTATGCATTCATTCGCGATGTCAGCCTTCGAAGGAGTATAATGTTCAATATAAAACACAGTTATTTTGACGTTATTTTAATATAATTTAACAGTACATGTATTGCAGATATAGTTATTTTTCTATTGTTTGTTTTTAAATGCGTGTAGTCACGAATTATTGTGCATTAATGATACATTCTTATTTAGAACCGTTGTATTTGCAATTTTATTCCTAATTTTCTTTGTGGTTTTATATGTGTGTTTTAAAGGTAAATATATATTTGCTTATTTGTGTGAACAAATTGGATTTCTGTCCATCTGGCTGCTTTCCACCTATGAGAAACCCATGTTGGAGTGTTTCAGAACACCGCAGTAAGTACACGCTTTTGCTAAAACACAGTGAATTTGTGTTGATGATACAGGCAATTATGCCAATTATGCCTGTACGATAAGTTATGCGTCGATCTAAACAAAGGCTTTGGGTTTATCAATTACGCGCGTATCAAATAACGAATTAGCTTCATTATCGGTTGCATTAGAAATTCAATTAGGATCTACTGCAATCATGCATCAAGCATGTACAAGCTGCAAGGCAGTTTGCGTAATCCGATTTTGATCGTCGGGCGATTCAGTCCTATTTTAATAGTTTGCATAGTCGGAGATCGGGCGTTTATTTTTTCAGCGCAGCCGATAAAATGTTAGCTGGAGGGATAGATTTTAATATGTTCCGAATTTTAATTACGATTATATTAATTGTTTGACATTATAATTTGTGGTTTTTTCGAATCTTTTAATGTTTCGAATATACTTATGACACTTTTTGGGCGAAATTAAATTTTACTTACTGTTACTGGTATCCTTTATCTAATAGACTTGTCTGTCCGTCCGTCCGGGACGCTGTTTCAGCAGCCAAACCGTAAGAGATAGAGAAAAAAGTTATGAAAGTTATATGTTTGGAATGGTCATGTCAGGTCAGGAACCGAATTTCAGTCTCTAACAATAATTATTATCTTAATTATCCTAATCCAAACTTTTTAGGTTAGATTCTAGGCAAATTTTATCAAGGCGAACGCGACTGGTAGTTTGCTACCAACAATGACGTCATATACGTACGTGTGGTGAATACGCGTTCTATTTGCAAAACGGTCTTTTTTGTTATATTAAATGAGACATTTATCTCACTGGACTGCTAGTATTTTATAAATTTGTCTACACTTACGACTCTTAATGAGCCTACTAGTTTTTTTTAGATTTAGGTTGTGAAGTAAGAGACATCCAAGATAGGTGGTGAATTGATTTGTTAGCTATACTTGTGTTGTTGTTGTGAATAACGACTGACGTCCACTTGTATGAAATGTTATTAAGTGTTTTTCTAACCTTATGAAAGGTTGCCTGGTCCTTATTCACACCATATTCTACCGAGGGTTTAAGCTAGCCAGGGCTGTGTTTACCACTCATTTACGTAAAACGAATAAGATAAGTGATATTAATAGGTAAAGGCACAAATATCGTAACTTTAAACAAGCAACATTAAAAGAAAACAGTATGAATTGTTAACAACATGCAACGTTTTGATAATATATAGTAGAAGAGAAGAACAATGTGAATACCCTGGTGAGATTATGATGTTATTGAATAATTATGAGGAAAAGCGAGCTGGAACCATTAAGAAGGTTAATCTGAAGGAGAAAATTTAATTTGTTTGTCAGGATGATTAGTAAGTATGGTCGTTAAATTGAAGGGTAGTTATAGGACAACAAGCAAAACAACTCGATGATAAACTATACGTTAAAAATAATCCCAAAAAAATTAAAGCATTTAAACTTATTGATGGTCACTGGAATGGGTTTATGTGAACTTAAGTTCGCACAAGTTATTGCGATAAGACCGAATTTTGAAAAATGCAGAGCAACAAGCAGTTGTTTTGGAATTTTAACCGCATTTGGTACATTAACAGCCAGTCTTATAAAGGCCACTAATATGACATTAACTTTAATTCGCTGTTAAAATAAACAAAAGCGCATCAAAATTTGTTTACTAATGAATAATATGCCATAAGCACAAACGTTTTGAAGCGCTTTTGTTTATTTTAACAGCAAATTAAAGTTAACGCCAGATTAGTGGCCTTTATAAGACTGGCTGTTAGTTAATTTACTCTCATATGATTTAGCTAGTGGTTCTCAAAAGTTAGTACCCCTTTGCATCAGACCCCTAATGCATTGTTTTTTTTTTGCGGAAGCAGTTACTTTTTAGTGCAACGTACAGTTACGGCCAAAAGAAGTGGAACAATTCTGCATTAGCAGTTATTCTTGATTTATCGACAATATTAACTTGTGGCATTTTTAAGCAAAACTGGATTGTTGAGAAATTGATGACATTTCTAGAATTACGGCCACTATGTTTTTTTTAGTAAATTTTCAAACAACTAAATTAAAGCAAAATTTGTTATAAGAGTGGTCCCACTTTTTTTGACCGTAACTATACTTCTGCTGACGTCAGTGTGCAGTGCATTTAATTTAATGGCCATACTTATGAATCAACCTCTATGTAGAAAGAAGGATAAATCGATAAAAACTATAAATTAAAAATGGACACTATATTCTTAGTTTAAAATGAAATTAAGTGAAGTGCCTATACATATAATAAGAAGAACTCGTGAAAGTTTGCGGTAAACTTGTTCTGAGTATGGTAAGAAAACGAATTGAATTAAGCAACTTAAACACAAATCCTAAGTACATAAATATTGTATGAAATGCTCTAGATAGTAATATTTACTTTCAATATGAGGTTATTCTCAAACTACTAATAGATAAATAATTTATTGAATTCAAACATACCGTGCGTTCTTTTGAAAAGTATACATAGGGGATACTCGTTTGAATAGTAAAAAGAAAAATTCCCTTATTACTTCCCTCATCTAAACGACGAAAGAAGTATTGTAATCGCGAAAAAATCACCTTCCGAGATTTCTTCACATCTTTACGTTTCAGGGTCTCTAGATGACGGAAAACAGGTTTTCTAAATTCCGTCTGTCTGTCTGTCTGTCTGTCTATCTGTCTGTCTGTTTGTCTGTCTGTCTGTCTGTTGGCGGTATAACTCAAAAACTATTTGTTGGCGGATGACGATAGTTTGCATGCAGATTATATATTTACCTGGCATGAAACCGAAAAAATTTCAGACAAAGATATACAGGGTAGGCACCTTAAAAAATTAAGTTTTGTTTATTTTTGAGTTAACTTTGAAATAGATGGACGTAATAATTTTTACATAGGGCAGGCTTTACATTTGTCGAAAATAAAACTCAACAGGTACAGGATAATGTCGCAAAAGAGTCAAAACGTTTCAACAATAAGACCGTGCTGTTCAATATAGGGGCGCGCCGCACTCATTCCAATAAGTTTCGATGGCGCAGTACGACAGGTCGATGCGGTTACAATTGCTGCGGCGGAGTTCAAACCCCAGCGGGCTACATCTTTTAAAATTTTCTAATTGATCTTGTTCGCGCGAGGAAAGTTTCGGTGTAAACCCCTTTACATATATGTTTTTATTGTTTTACCCTATACGTAGGCAACCAATAATACAGCAAACTTCAATTTTAAGTTTTAATTTAAAACAAATAGCATGCTGTGGCAAAAATAAGGGAATTTTTCGTTTTAGTATACATACGAGTATCCCCTATGTATACTTTTAAAAAGAACGCATGGTATATAGTTTAAGTTTTTATAATATTGTCATGCTTGTAAAAGCAAAATCTGGCCGTTAGATTACAGCTGGAAGTAGTTTTTTCATTTATAAATTGGTCCAGTGGGATCTGTATACCTGAATCAGCAATAGTTTATCATCTTTTTTATTATACCTGCATCAGAATCGCCGTTTAAAGCACGCCTGAATGCAACAACGGACATGGACGCGACAACAACGTAAATCATTCTCGTAACTATAGTAGCAATATTATTATGCCCTCTCGATTTATCACCACAAAAATTATTTCTAAGTTTTTAGTGCGTAATTTATTTCCAGTATTGGAGGTATAATAAAAAATAGCGTAAAGTATTCGTGGATAACTGGTTTTTAAAACACTTGCTCTATTTCGAGCACTCCGGCTACGCCGTCGTGCTCGAAAACTCGAGCGTGTTTTAAAGACCTTGTTATCCACTCATACTTTAATATACTATTCTGCACAGTAAATGTACAAAGCTTTGATCAACCTTAAAAGTTTCAAACCTACATGAATGTGAATAAGGTGAAGTTTTAAAAACAATAATTTTATCATATAAGGTTTATTGAACTGTAAAGGATGTTATGTAGTCTCAGTTGAGTAAATAGTGGCTTATCTCATGAGAACCCACAAACCGTAGACAGAATGAGTACTATAGATAATTTTATTTAATAAACAACACCTCCACAGAACAGAAGAGCAGGCCAAGAAGCCATCAACCAGCACAAAATAATGTCAAGGATTTTAAAAGATGCATTAATAGTTAATAATGGAAGCTAATAGAGTGATATAATAAGTTTACTTGACGAGGAATTTATTTCACAGATTTATAAAACATCAACATTACAGACTAAAATTAAGCTTTTCGATAAAATTACTATGCGCCGTTGTCTCACTGTGTCCTTTCTAAATAAAATTATAATCTTATAAAAAAGGTAGGTATATTACATAAATTAAATGTCTCTCAACGTATAGGTCGACTTTAATCATTGCATTGCAATATAGTAAAATGTGATATTAAAGATACCTACAAACGATTTTTATTTAGTTATTTAGATACACTGAAACAGATTATGTTTAAGTGAATTGCAAACTGCAATTGCAAAGAAAAAATTGTTAGTAACAATTTCAACCTCCGTTTCGACTGAAATAAATTCTGAAAATATAATGTACACAAAACGTTACGAAAATACTTTTAGCTTATTGTCAACTTTTTACAATCAATTGTAAATTGGTTGATTAAAAAAAATCATTGTTATACATTTTTGAATGAGTTGCCGTAATTATATATTTTACGGATTATTTATTATTTATTTTTCCATAACACATAGAAACAAAATATTTTCTTACGAGTATAATATATATTGCATTCACTCCACCATACATTAATATTTATAAACAATGCGACATCTAGCCTTTAAGCAACCACTGAAAATAGGTTACCTAAATTCGCACCATAAGAATTCCAAACAAAATTACGTTTACTTTTCGCACTTAGAACGAGATTGGTTCCAAGGTTATCAATTCAGATCATCAACGTGCTATTGTCTCAGATTAATCTCGTTGTTATGATATGTCTGGTTTGAAATTGACATGTTTAATTCACAAAGACAATTTGTCCGAAATAATAGAGGATAAGGTTGTCGTTAGACCTTGTGCACTCGTACTTAATACTTTTTCGCTTATACATTTTGACCCAAATCCTATCTAACAGGATTGTTCGGGGCATTCAAATGATGTGTTTACTAAGGCGAAAACTGTTTTCAGGTTGTCTAGAACGTGTTCCATTAAAACTAGAACTGAATTTGGTATTATGAAAAATATTTCTCTTTTAATATATTGAAGCTTTTAAATATTAAATAGATACATATTAGCATTTCTATGTAAAATTTTTAAACTTCTTAAATATAAGGTGCTCTATTAAAAAACTGACAGAAGTGCTACTCTTAGTGTAAAGTTGTACAATCGGGAGCATAGAAAAGTGATCGCCACTAATAATTTTCAAAAATACATTTTGTATTCCAACTTGAAATGTTAAGATGTTGTAATCAAATTACGAAGGTTATGATAGAGCCTCGGCCTAGCTTTTTTATTTATTATTGTTTAAATAATATTAATTAATTAAATGACGCTTTTTCATGGGTTGGGTCTGTACATCCTGCCAATTTGATATTTAAAAATTTACTTTATAATATACTGGCTAATTATATAAATTGTCATGGTTTGATTGAATGTGCCCGTTTTTACGCTGTCTATTTGACTAATGGAATAACTTTGTACGGGATGTTTCAATGTTTTACTTTAATTGGTAGTTGTTTATTTTCGGTATATTTCCCTAAACAAAACGTTTGAATATTACTAAAGTCAGCATCACGGATTTCATTACACATTGACTGAATTCTAACTATATCATCTGCTAGTCTATGTTCGAGAGGAGAATTTTCAAAACCAAAGGCGCTTTTAAGCATTTTAAGCGGATATAGCCTGTTTATGAAGTAACTATTACTGCGAAGAAGCTCTTATTTAAAATTTCTTCGAAACTGTATTTGAATGTAATTACTTTTCTCTTATTTATTAAATTAGTATATTCCATACGAGTTCTATAAACAACCGCAGTCTGACTTTTGAAAGACAGTCATCGTATTTTCACAATCGTTAATTATTATTTTAGAATTCATTACCGCTTGCTTAATTTTAATAGCAGGTTATAACCGCATGCGCTATAATGGGGCGGACGCCAATTCATCACCAACTAATCCCTAGCAAATTTTGTAGGTCTTAATGATAGGCCAACTCATCACCGGCATCAGATAACAACCGGCCAACTCATCACCAGAGGAAGGCCAACTGATCACTAGCATCCTAATTACCACTTAATCGTTTTTGAACATTTCAATGATACTTAAATTGCCGCCTACCCACAGATTTCGTATGAAACACCTAAACAGGAAAACAAATAATCGAAAATTGGTGGAAACACTTTTTATTAAATTAATGCAAAATAAATTTACACAATATATACATAAGTAGGTACACATTTAATTGTTAGTTATTTTCAAATATCATTCGAAGTCGAAACTTTATACCTATGCGATACAAGCTTTACAAAGTCGTAATCAAATATAATGCCGTCTTTCTGCTCACGCAACTTTTCTTGTAGAAACAATTCAGCTTGCTTAACCCTCCGTGTTTTCACAATGGCTGGAATGTGTATACTCTGGATTTTAATGTATATACCAGTCTGCACATGTAATAAAGTTTGAATAAAAATATTTATATTTGGGTGAGTATTGTAGAAGGCATTAGAAAAGTGAGCATGGAACGATTCGCATGGATTGGTTGTCAAGCCTAAATGGCTTGAATCGGAAGCCCATAAAGATGGAGGGAAAGTAGCATCTTCACTAATGTAGTTATCCACTAAATAATCAGCCATTCTACCGTACGCTTCTGGAGAAGGTAAATCATCCATAAAATTATTTACAAAACATTCGCTAACGTTGCGGGGATGAAGGTAAGGTAATCCAAAAAGATTATGAAGCCACTTTGCATCTGAGTGAGACTGTTTATAAACAGAAACCAATCCTAGCTGCTGAATTTTTCTGTACCAACTCTGAGCCAAGTGAAAACGACATCCAAATATAGTGGCGGATGGCCAAACGTGATTAACGGCGCTGTGAATAGATTGTTCAAAATCTAAAATTATTCTACACGGACTTAAAGTGAAATTAAATAATTCCGATGACTTATTTAAATTTTCAAACGTTTTAATATACGTTTGGGTATGTTTGTTAGGAAGGAGACAAAATATCAGTGGTATGTAATGACCATTACGTACGCAGTAAATGGTAAATAGTTGGAAGAAGAATTTAGGGGCATATTTAAATGTGCCGTCCATGTAATAAGTGTCGGCTTCTGACAAGCATTTTAAGTTGGAAACACAACCAAATATAATTATGTGATTTTCGGTATCGTTGCCCAAAAGAAAACATTCTTCTCGATAAGTTTTTGGGTTCATCGTATTCAAGACTTCGTGGACTTCGTGGCTGTTTCGTGGATTGGTCGGCATGATGCTCAGATGACTTCGGTTTATGTTGTGTCTAATTAAATCGATGACCTTCGTGGTGATCTTTCCCTTATATGTAGAGTGAGCGACTTCCGAATTGATTATTTTCGCTGGTCTTTCGCACAAATCGTCCACAGCCTTTCTTTTACACGAATTGCTGATGGTTTGTCTGCTTAACTTCTGCAAATCCGGATCATGATTGTGATTTAACTCGTGCCAAAGTACGATGTCATCGCTGCCTTTAAACAAAACAAAAAATTTATTAATTAATTTAAAAAAAATAAAAAAGAGAAAGTAAATATATGTTACACGTGCAGGGTGCTCCTATGCAAACAAATTTGACTTGCATGTAACCATCTCACGAGAAATTTCTAACAACTAAAATACAGGGCTAGGTATCGGAATTTAGAAAATTGGCTGACATTTTATATTTGTTATTGCAACTGTAGTCCAGTCAAATGGTAGAAAATAGGGGAAAGTTTTGGTGGAGTTTTGATATTTGGTTTCTAATATGTTTTTTGGGTCGCTGTACACAAATATCAGGTTTTCCAATAAGAATTTTGACCGGAAACAGGTTTTTTAAGCAAAAACCTGATATTCGCTTACAGCGACCCAGAAAACATATAGGAACCAAATATCAAAACTCCAAAGCTTTCGCCTATTTTCTACCATTTGACTGGACTATAACTTCGCGGCGCTCTTGCGGCTGAGCGATTGGCCAGAGAAAAAATCCTCGCCTACATAAAACGTAGCACATTTTTTCTTCTTTCATTTCATATAAATTCAACATTTACGAAATAGGATAGTTTTCGAGTAATCTTAGAAAAACTCAGAAAAACCCGTTTTTACACCGTTTTTGCTTAAGAAACGTGTTTCCGGTCAAAATTTTTGTTGGCAAACCTGATATTCGTGTACAGCGACCCAAAAAACATATAGGAACCAAATATCAAAACTCCACCAAAACATTCCCCGATTCGCCCTTCTTGAGCACCTTTTGACTGGACTACTGTTTACAAAATTTTAATATTTCGCTCTGCATCTTTACGAACTATTTACTTTACTTTACTTCTGCACTTCGTTGATATTAGAAAAAAAGAATGCTATCACACGAAGTAAAAATGAAAAACCACGACCATAAAAAATCAGGTTGATATCAATAAAATAAAAACGGGATCTGTGCCCCAGAAGGCTGATAATAATCTAAAATGGAGAACAAAGAAAAAAAATTAGTGCAAATTTTCTAAAATTCGGTTTCTCAGTTTTTAAAGATTTCTCGTGAGAAAATTACATGTACAGGGTGGTTTCTTTTTCGTTTATATTATAGGGTACATACTGAAGGGTAAGAGATACAAAAAAACTAGTATGTCTCATCCTCTTTTTTAGTGGTTAGTTTAATGGCGTAATCAGAACTACGCTAACTAGATTGGTTTAGGAAATACAGGGTGATTCTCAAAATCTGCTGTTTTTTGTAATCTCTTGTAACTTATTAATTAGCGGAGTTACAAAAAACATGCAACTTTTTACGCAGAATCCAGCAACGTACTTGAAAAAATTATAAGGGTTTTTATTTTTGAGACATTTTGAAAATTATAATTTTTTTTAATGCGACACCCTGTATCTGGGTAGCTCATAAAATTATTTTTTTTACCATTGCAACGATATGTAATACTTAATATTTTATTTTATTCTAAATAGCGAAAATACCAAAAAAACCCAAAATAATACGATTTTTTTAGTTGGCCATGGGTTGACTCGCTATTATTTATTGTTTTAGAGTGACATTTCAATGTTTCGTTTTAATGACAGTTAATACTAGTTTTATAATATTCTAAAATCGTAAGCCAGAATATCTTCAAATCTAAATTTTGCATAATTGTGATTTGGAAAAAAAGATATATTTTGTCCTATATTAATTATGAATTAGAAAAAATTGGAGTTTTATACCACATCCACACAAATCTTTTTTTGCCTGTTGACATTTTTACTTTCCCATACCCATAGGTATAGGGAAGTCTTGGAATCATGAAAATTTTGGAAATCGAGATTTTCACAGAAATATCCGTTTTGGGACTCTAGGAACCCAAAAAAGTGGTTTTTAAAAAATGTCTGTCTGTGTGTGGGTGTGTGGGTGTGTGGGTGTGTGGGTGTGTGGGTGGGTGACGCTCCTACAGCCGAAAGTATTGCTCCGATTTTAATGCGCTTTGGAATGCGGGGGTGTATCGAAATTTTATCGACAAAATAAGCTTTTCAAAAAAATCCGAAACCGGAAGCGGAAGTTACGCATATTTTTTTGGTATCACTGTTTTCGTGATAAAAATTTTGAAAATTTTATCGCGGATAACAATAGAGAGTCATAAGACAAATTTGTTAGTTTTTTGCCGAACTCGCTAGGTTTAAAATCAAGGGCGCTATGATTTTTTGAAGATTTTGAGTTTAACGCCTTAATACTCAAAAACGGATGAATCGATTCAATTGATTTTTTTTTCTGAATAGTATATGAAGGCTAACATGAGGTGATATAAAAAGTGTTTTGAAAAATATTAAGGGGCCTAAATTACAAATTTTCAAAATTTTGGAAATTTTCTAAAAATTATTTCTCAAAAACTGCCCACAGGAATTTGTTTAAACTTCATACACTGATAGACCCCGAAAGGGGCTATCGATCTGTTTTTTAAAGAATCTCATGAATTATCTGTGGCGCCCTCTACGAAGCTTTGAAGTTTGAAAATTTAAACCCCTTTAATTAATAAACAAAACAAGATAGGTAGTTGGGGTTTTTACTGAATTGCTCAGTGCATAATGGATCATATGAATATGCAAAAAAATATTACACTCGTGGATATATGTAAGCGCACCGGCCCCCTCCCCCCTTTATTTTTGAAAAATATTTTTTTTATTCTAACGGTTGTTATATTTTCGCGTCAAAGAATCTTTTTCCGCGAAAATAAAAAAATAGATTTTGTATGCCCTAGAAAATATAATTTCCAGGTACTTAGAAAATTTCACCTCGGTGCTACAGCCGTTTTGAGGAGAATAATACATAAACTAGCACAGTGGCGGCTTGTCCACTTGGGGCCATCTACAGAAGCTCGGTGGTCACGTTTTGAACTACACATTCTTTTATATTTACCCGCAATTTACGTGAGAGTGTAAACGCTTATCACGGTGAAGACGTGAGTAATCGAGTTGAAATTTTGATATGTTGTAAAGACTGTTGAATAAAGACAATATGAACAGTTTCCAATATGGGAAAGTCCAGGGAGGTAGTCACGTCCACTTTTTCCTATTCTGAAAAAAACTTTAATGTCATTAACAAAAAAAAAATTACGATTCAACTTATGGCCAACTAAAAAAATCGTATTATTTTGGGTTTTTTGGTATTTTGTCTATTTAGAATAAAATAAAATATTAAGTATTATATATCTTTGCAATGGTAAAAAATATCTCAAAAATAAAAACCCTTATAATTTTTTCAAGTACGCCGCTGGATTCTACGTAAAAGGTTGCATGTTTTTTGTATTTGCAATTTTTAAGTAACTCCGCTAATTAAGAAGTTGCAAGAGATTACAAAAAACAGCAGATTTTGAGAATCACCCTGTATTTCCTAAACAAATCTAGTTAGCGTAGATCTGATTACGCAATGAAACTAACTACTAAAAAAGAGGACGAGACATGTATATTAGTTTTTTTTGTATCTCTTACCCTTTAGTATGTACCCTATAATATCAACGAAAAAAAACCACCCTGTACATGTACAGTCGTGTGCAAATAAATCTGGGACAGTGTTTTTTTCACATGCAGATTCAGTTAAGAATTTGAAGAATATTTCCATGGATTTCCTCTTATCAGAGAGAGTTACGGGTTTCAGTATCTGTTAAAGTTTAATGTAACTCTTTCTGATAGCAGGAAATCCATGGAGATATTCTTCAATTCTTAACTGAATCTGCATGTGAAAAAAACACTGTCCCAGATTTATTTGCACACGACTGTACATCTGATTGCAAATAACAGCTAATATGTAATATCTAATATGATGTACACAAAGAATAATTGAAAATGAACAGGGCTATGCAACCAACATTACAGTAGTTGATTTACGTTTTCTGAATGGTTTATACATGATCAGAAATATTATTTACATCGACAGTTCTATACAATTTTTGAAAATTATAGTAGCCTAAAAACATTGTTTCAAATGTGTAACCTGTGCTGCATAACCCTGTTCATTTTATATGATCGTGTGTGTACAATAATAGTATATTGTAAACCTAGGCGGTAAAGTGATTATTTTCCAGGCTGAAAGAAGAAATGGACAGGCGAGCTTTAGCGAGCCTGGACACTTCTTGAAGCTTGGAAAATCACTTTACCGTCCATGGTTTACACATTATTTTTCATCCTACAACACCATCCTGCAATAATTTTTTCAACATAGCTCTCATACAGGTTATTATTTTGAAATTGACAGAGCTGTCAACAATAATAAAACGATGTGCAAATGTTCGCAAATCGAATAGCGTTTGTAACTGCAGCGCCATCTACCCACAGTTAGATATAAGCTTCTACAGAAATCTATCTGATGTTTATTTTATATTAAAAATGTAACGAATACATTGCTAAAATTAAGTTTTATTGAGCAAATATTTTTATAAAAGGGGGATAGCTATTATTTAAAGCAAAAAGGTTAATTATAAACGCGATTTTTTTTTAATCTGGTTTGACAGATTATTGCAGCGTCCCCTACTGGAAAACGTCGAGTTTTTTTTCTTGCCTAGCCATTGAAAGTTGTTTTGCAGGGCTAGCCTTAGAAACGCACACTTTCTCGTCTCTATGGAGATGGTAAAAATCGATTTTCTAATCAAGTAGGATGAAAAATATTAAATACTCGTAACTATGACATTACATGTACATGGAATCTGTTTGCGAATAATTAAAGGTGTCGTCGGCTGAAGTACTCGTACACAATATTTAGCAACTTTGCCAAATTTAAACCCTATTCCTCGAGTTTCAATCACCCTGTATATTTATGTAGTTTTATTCACGGATTTACCTGTGTTGCGTATATCTGCGAGTAAAACTGTATGCATGTGTGATGGTAAGTTAAAACCCCATTTACTAACGTGCATTGTAAATAATAATTTGCCCCTTGCAGGCATACATATACTTTGATTGCTACATATAGGGCTTAGAAATTACTAGATTCTATACTAAACTTCAAATAAGCATGCAGTACTTAGAACTAAGCAGTAATCATAACTCTGGCCGTGATTGGCCGAAACAAAGTCATCGTTACAACTTACAACCATCTGAAAATCAAATATTTTTTCAAAATTGTCAATTTGACATTAGGTATGAATCTTACAGATATAACAGGAAAACAACGTCGTTTGTTGCAAATTGTTCTGTGAACAGAATATAAAATTCCACAGTAGTTTTCACTTGTTACAGTGATTCTTTATGATAAAAAATCAACATACTTAGCTTAAGGGATTAGTGATTCCAAAAAAACAGATATCATGACATTACCTTTTTTTTGAGGTACCTTTTTTTTTTTCTCTTTAACTACTACCGTTGCCCCCCGGAACCGCTCAAGCATTACTTCAGGGGGCGCGGGCGTCACTTAAACCTAAACCTTAATTAAGTGAAAATCTAGACCGCCCGTGCCGGGAGCTGAACTCTCAACCTCCGACTCGAGCGCTCCATGATTTTCACTGTGACCTCGGCTGCAACGGCGATCGCCGCACGCCTACCGAGGTCCCTATCATGACATTACCTACTGGTACAGTTACTTTAAATTTTTGCTGCGAAACGGGATACTTCGTACCTCCATTCCATGCTGGATCTATGATTTGGGAGTACTGTAATGTACACATGTCTAATCGGCCCATCACAAGTGACTACGTTTTCTAGAAACGACTGGCATTCTTCTTTGAAACTGTGAAGCAATTTTGAATATACCTGAACGCCCTCTTGCTTCTGAGGATCAGTCAGGTGTGCCAGTACCCACCCCGCGGAGACTTGGCGAAATTGAAGTTAGTCATGAATAATATTTTCAACATTTCTAATACTTAACGAAGTTTGTTCTATCAATAGTAGAATAATCCACAGAAAAAGGGCTTGACAGTGGTCGAAAGATACTGTGGCACACAATCTTCTCCTATCAATCAGTGCTGCAATTTTATGTACCTTATTTTGTCGATATGTTTTTGAAAGTAGTAATATATCCATGTAAATGTAAATTTCTGTTGTTGAAACGTTGAAACTATAGTTGTCCTTCGAACTCCCATATTTTATAGTTTGATTTGTAGAACCATAACTAGATGGGTTTTTAAAATTGGATCCTAAATATGTGCGTTCATACTGAATACTTCGTTCAAAGCGTCGCCTGCGTTGATTAACACAAACTGCGTCTTAGTGGTTCAAAGTAAAATGTGTTATAACGTGTGATTAGATTAATCAAAGAGGGCATAGAAAAAGAAAGATAGCTATACACTGCATGTCCAGCATTAATTCAGTTACAAGGGTCACTTTATGACTGTCATCTCGATTTGAAACGTATCAAATATCACAGCGATTTCAGCAATAATTCTGGTTTATAAGTACTAAATTGTACTAGCATTACATTGCCCACTACAGACCTGTGCAGATTTGTTGAAACAAACTCAAAACATTTCTACCGAACTTAAAAAAACAGTTCCGAAAAGTCGGATTGGAGACGGTTCTAATACAGTGAACATAATATCACCGTGCACAACATAAGTAGTAGTCGTTTATAGCAGTGAAATTTGCACAACTCGATACACATTCAGTGAAACACATTATCAAATCGACGAAACTTTTAGTTTGTATATTTTAGGTTATGGTTTTCACAGACGGCTAAAAACGGTCCATGCTAGAAATCTACTTCAGAAATGGCCAAAAATCAATTTGGAATGGGTCTATTTCATGCGAAACGCATTTGACGATTTTATTGAAGAATTTCCAGAAGTGACGTTTCATTATGACGAGGGCGCAGATTTTAGGCAGTTAAAAAAGTTAAAATAGGCTCCTTATTCAGACCACATACGAGGTTTAGGCACTAAAAACCTAAAGTAAGCAATTTAGGCTGCATGGCCTAAATTAGGCAAAGAATAATTTTTTTATTTTCTGAACTTAAAACGACTTTCGGGTGTGTTCTAGGATCTATAGAAATATTTGAGAAATCACAAACTTTAGTTAGTAATTTTATAGAATGCACGAGTTAAAATAGCTACGTTAGTGTAGCATTTGGGAATATAATTCTTTCTTAATGTTGATTCATCGAGCATTTTTTTTAGTGTTTTCTTCCAGGAAGTCTCTTAAATGATCGTTTTTTAACTT
This sequence comes from Agriotes lineatus, assembly GCA_940337035.1. Taxonomy (NCBI): domain Eukaryota; kingdom Metazoa; phylum Arthropoda; class Insecta; order Coleoptera; family Elateridae; genus Agriotes; species Agriotes lineatus. The sequence continues at coordinate 26,915,080 of OW679200.1, read as the reverse complement.
ATTGAAAGGTATGTTGGCAGCAAGAAAAGCAAAGCACATCTCCGAGACAATGCTCAACCCAAGACAAAAAAAAGCGTGCTGCGAGATTCGGGATTGTGCAGATTTGAGGTTAGGTTTTAGATTGGTGGCATAGATAAAGAAAGCGTCTTTGTGTAGTTCGGGGTTTCCAGGACGTTAGCAACTATGGTCACATGGTTATGAGTTCGTTTAAAAACGTTCTATCCTTTTTTATTAGACAAAAGTAGGTGTATTGCAGCGTCTTCTAGCGGTTAAGGCAAAAATTGTTCTACGGCGCCGGTTTTACCAATACAGTGCGCACGGCATGATTGGTGGATCGGTAATGTCGGGATTATTGACAAATAATGACAAGGTGCGTTCAGAAACTTCGCTCGGGCGTCGTGGTCATGTAGAAGATTCACCCTAAACCGTTCATAAACGTATTCTAACAAAAAAAGTACCTAAAAGCTCAGGTTCATGGACATTGTTACAAAGATTCTTCATGCTTGGACAGGGCTTTGAGATAAAAAGAAGTTACATCGCTCAAACAAAAAGCACTCTCATGAAAGTGGCCAAGGTTTCTGAACCACTAAAATTCAAAAAACAGCTAAAGCCTATTTTAGGCAGTATAAAAAGTTGCTTAGGCGTTTATTTCACATTTTAGGCATTTAGGCTTTAATACATATGCATTAAAAAACTTGTTTTTGTATGAAATAAATTTCTGTCGTAGTCCCATTCATGGGCCTAAAAAAATGACAATTATGCAATTGCCCTAGAATTCGCGCTGTAATTATGACACATGTTAGAGCTCTTCGCCACATTGTGGACGTTTATAGAGAAACAGGTAAAGCACGTACTGGCAGGCCAAGAGAACGGAACGAAGAAAACATTGAAGCTGTGAGAGCATTGATCGAAGGTCAACAGCATACATTAATTCGACAATTGCATCAACAGGTTGATCTTTTCTACAGTACTTGTCAGCGTATCCTTAAACAAGATTTACAACTTTATTTCTATGGTTTACAAGCTTACCATGAAATTGTCCCAAACGATTTTCTTCAAAGACAGGCGTTCTGCCAGTGGTTCCTTAACAACATCGATAATCATGATCAGGTGTTTGAAAATAATATTTTGTACTGATTAATGTTGGGTCCATCTTCCTGGGTACATCAATTCACAGAATATGAGGATGTGGAGTTCATACAACCTACATTATTTTATTGAGACATCTTTACATCCACAGAAAATTGGAGTTTGGGCAGCCATCAGCAAAAGGCGCATAATAGGACCTATATTTTTTGAAGGTAACAATAAACAATTTAATATATGTTTTTCAACCATACAGATTTTTTACCAAGATCAGTTATTTTGTATTTGCAGGAATAATGAATGCTGAAAGATATCGCATATAAATTTTGACTCCATTTATGAATCAATTATTGGATGAAGGCTATTTTCAACAGGATGGGGCTCGAATTCATACTATATGGCAAAATTTGCATTTTATTATAGAATTGTTTGACAACTGAATCATAAGTTTAAATACGCCCGCTATAGTTCCTTCTAGATCATGCGATTTGACCCCTTGTGATTTCTTTTTGTGGCCAAATCTTAACAATTCGATTTTTAAAACCTCTATCGCTGATATGGATGACCTTCGACAGAGGATAGTGAATCATATTAAAGAAATAAATCATACTCCTGGGGTGCTAAAGAATGTTTTGAATGACATGAAAGGAAAAGTTACGCTGTGTAGAAATGTCGGCGGTGGCCACATACGTACAGCATCTTCTTTCATTACAATGCTTTTAGAACTGTCTTTGCAGCATTGTAGCAAAACGAAATAGTTATTACATTATAAACAGAGACTAGTTATTTCCAATTATTAGCAGTTATTTATATAATTTAAATTTAAAAAAAAACAAGTTTACATGAAACTGGCCTTGAATGATTAGTTTAGTTGCTGTTTATCAATATTTGCTAAGATTTGTTGCAGTAGCATGTAGTTCAAATGTCAAAAATTCAAGCAGCGACATACGAAATGTTTTTTTCTGGCCTGCTTTGATGAACTAATTTTGAATCACATATTATAATTTACCGATTTCAAATTTTAGTCCATTCTTGAATGAGTTTGCTTCATATGTATTTCATGAGGTTTTTGGCAGTATCTTTCGTGTTGGTCTTGGTTGCTTTTTTTTTCTGAAAGTCTTCGATATTTCTACCAGTCTGGCCAGAGCTGGAAGACGTTTAGTGTCTTTTGGTACAAAATTAATTTCGTTACTATTCAGTAAGTTTAGGAGTACTTAGCTTTTGCATAATATGTCGATGCCAAATCTGGCGTATGATGAACTATCGTGCTTACTCAGAAACGGAAAACTTTCATATTTTCCTGATTCTGCAAGCAGAGTGTTGGCATGTGGTGAGAATTGCAGTAACACAAGATTTGGCTATTATAAAAGGTGGGTTAGATGCAAATAATTTAAGTCTGAATTATTCAAAAAGTGTGTTTATTACTATTAGTATACCGGGTGATTCTTGACTTATACGCATAATTGCGAGGAATGATAATTCGTGATGTGTAGTGATGGGTAATTAAAGAAAGTGTAGTAAAACTTGTTTATTACCGGAAATTAATTATATTGAGAGTGGTGAACTAGTACAATATAAAATTAACGCATTTACCTTAACCCTTTAACGCGCAAAATTACTGTACGAGGGAAAAATGTAAATTTTATGTCGTATGCGTTCTTTGAGATGCCAGGAAACCGAAAAACAACTTTTTTTTCAAAAATCCATTTTCACTTTCCCAAAATATGCTGGTAAACCGTTCTACCAGTGAGCATTCAGGACAAAAGATGCTGGTAAACCGTTCTACCAGTGAACATTCAGGACAAAATATGTTGTGAATATTCACTGGTATAACAGGTGGTAAAATAGTTTTTGAAATTTGAACTGAATAATATAAACTCTTGCGAGTGGAACGCTAACGTTCTGTTTAAAATTTATGACTACCCCATCGTAAACAATCAAAAATTTCAGCTAAAATGCCACCGCGATCGGTTTGACCGTAACTATTTGCCTAGCGCAACATAGCAGCAAAACCAATTCGATTATATCTTCAGTAGATATGTTTATAAATACTCAAAACACAAAAACAAATTGTATAAACCGTACGTTATTACTAAAAAATTGGACATAAATATAGACTATTTTTGCGACGCAAATGAAAGGTTTCCAAATATCAATTTATTTTTCAAAATCAGGACAAAATTATTTCTACTACTTATCAATATTATAATCCTTACATATTATACTAAAACACTTACCAGCTGAAAACTTGAAAGTTGCTCCCCCAAACTAATAACAAACACAAAACTTCACCAATGCGCGTACACATTTCAAAGTCGTGACGCGAAATGCACGCTGGTAATACTGTCATACCAGCTACACATTTATACCAAGGATTATTGGGGTAGTTTTATAACTACAATAATTGTAGAAAATATAAAATTAGACAAAGGAACTGCAATGTCTGTAGAACGGACACAAGACGTTTCAGAGCAGTATTAAGTTTCAAAACAAATGTTATTGATTGTTATGCGTAGTGGTATAACTGTCTACCAGAGAGCGTTAAAGGGTTAAATTGTATCTGTCACTCTCCGTCACTAGTTGTCAAATGCGAGCTTCTGTTATTCGTAAAAAAATTATACCACCTAACTTCACCAACGCAGAACTCATGCACATGGTATTAACGTATGTCCCTTTATCTGGCATTTAAAATGTCCAATTCTTTAAAATTAAGAAAATCGTTAAAAAACCCTGCATAAAACTCATTCGACACTTTCAGTAAATATATCAAAGTGGTGTACCTCTTTTACTAAACAAAATAATTACATGCTTTAAATATCCTTATATATAAACGTGTGTTGTGCCTATATATTTGCGTCTGTCACCTTTTCAACGTCAACGATCGGGCGCAGTTCATCCGTCATCGACCTTGTCGTCACCGTGTTTTCTATAATGCAAACATAAGCAAGCAGGCAGCGGAATTTAACCCAGCGCATAAATACAAATTCTATAGATGATTTCGGAATTCCTCATATAAGTGATAAAATTCACCTAATTTTTGTCGTTTTTAATTTATATCCTAGAACATTATGGAAAGAAATGGAGGAGGCCTATGTCCAATACTGGAATGAAAGAGGCTGATGATGAACTTACGTTACATGTTCTTTTGGTCGTATTATGACACATGAAGGCTTGAAGATTTTCTCGACTCTGCTATACTATCTTCCTGCTTTGCTCTCTGCTCCACTTTGTTTGTACCCTATATTTATTAAAAAATGCACAAATTATTTTAATAATGTATGGTCACCTATGCGATAGGTTGAAGGGCCAGTTTATATCTATGTCAATCTCGCTTCCATATAGGTTAGTTTGATAGTCTATCTTGTGTCTGAAGATGCGGTAGTTTCTAAATAAGTAGATAAAATCTTTACGGTAGTCGACTGCATTAATGTCCAAATGATTAGTTCCAACATTTACCATCTACCGTGGGAGTGACGTCGCGCGGTCATGTTGTCTCATTGGTTAATACACTGTATCTCCACCAATAGCGTTAAAGGGAATCTATTTCGAATTTGAAAAAATCATGTATGTAACCAAGGAGTAGCTGCCGGCTCTTAGACCCTGCTGTCCGGGTGGCATATACGTAATCTGCAGACGCATAAGGTATTATTACAACTGCTCTGCATCAATCGGTAATTGATTAATATGAAGCCAATGAGAGTTTAAGTAAAGTGCAGACACAGAGGGGCATTAGACGTCTGCAGTTTACTCAGTGGTTTCGCTTGGACTTGCTATATCTTATTAAAAGTACCGTCTAAAATTACTATAAAATTTTTAAATATGGAAAGTATGCTACCAGAAGACTAGTACAAATTTGTTAACGACATAATTGTTTGATTAAATCTAACTACCAAAGAGGAAGTTGAGGTAAGCTTTGCATGTTTATATTTCGAGCAAATAAAGTTTACAGACCGAAAAAATGCCGGTAGATATACAAACTGTATCCAACCAAATTTAGCGCTTACAAAAGGTAATTTTTCGAAAACAGTTTAAAAGATTTGGTGTGATACACGTACACAACTTCCTTTTACAGTTATTTTATAATTAGCCATAAATTTGATTTTTAATTTTTAAGCATTTGTCAAAAATTTTCAAAAATTACAAATTCTACAGAAACCGTACGAAATAGAACGTTAGTTGAAGAGAAAAATTTTCTATAAAATTTTAAGCTGAATTAAAAATGCAATAATATAGCGGATGTTCTATTTAAAATAGGAATTAATAAAAAAAGAAAAAAACAAAGGAAACCCATTTTAGAGGTGTTCAACAAGAAAATCACCTATCTCACATTAATACACATTAAAAATGTAATAAAAATGTAACGTTTGAAAAAATCGTTGGGGCTGTTTTTTAAAAAAATATAAAAAAACTGAAAAATCGCAAGAGTAAACACCATACTTCCGGTAATGCAATTTCCTTTAAAACCAATTTCCCGACAGCCAATATCCCGACAGACTATTACCCCTACAAAAAAAGCTTTTCATTACGGTGCATGGAATTTATTGCAAAAGCACAATCTTGTGCACCAGAGCTTGCAGATAATCTAACGTTCTCCCTTCGTTTTTATATTCATTGTAATCAAAAACAATTTTCCGAATTTGTGATTGTGTCGCCCACCATTTTTTCTTATAGTTCGATCAGCGTACGTCAAAATGTTGTGGGTGCCGCTATCATCTCGTAATGTGTAAAGCAATGTTGTTGCGCTCTCGGCGGTGGTTCAGGTTAGCGGTTAAGGTTAGTTGTTAAATCTTGATGATTTTTTTAGAGAAAAAATACGAGAAGAGAGTATGTTCAACGTTACATTTTTATGTTCACTGTAACATTTTTGCGTATGCGCAATAGACTGGATCGTCCACCAAATTTTTACCATGTATTGTAACGTAATGTAATTTTTACTATGTATTGTAATGTAATGTAATTTTTTTCTTCTACGTAGAGAAATGCAATGTAATGTAATGTGTGTCGGGTAATATGTATGTCGGGGAAAATGTTTGCCGGGAAAGTGGCTGTCGGGATATTGGCTGCCGGGAAATTGGTTTGTCGGGATTTTTGCTTGTCGGGATTTTGGTCTGTCGGGCAAATGTCCTGTCGGGATTTTGGACGGTAATCCCAATGAACAAAAACATGTTTTTTTGGGTTCAGGGGACTCGAAAACGTGAAGATTTGTTACAAACTCAATTTCGAATTATTCTAAAAGAAAGTAAAAAGGTGACTACATTTTATTTTCAATGGATAAATTGATTAATTTTTGTACACACAACAGGACGCAAACTACTTTTACATTCTAAAACGCGTCCAGCGGCGTTTGAATTAATTTAGTGAATAAAATAGATCAGGATATTTACCAATTTATTAGTTTAACTTATTAAACAGTTAGTTTTTACCCTCTATTATACTAAAGTTAATTACCTAATTACTATATGTAAGTACATTAAGAGTTCCCATATTAAAATGACAAATTTTATAATTATTATTCATAATCTATCAAATAAATTCATGTCCACAGTTCCATCTTTTGTATTTCAATTTTGCTTAATATTAATTCAATTTTCGCAAACATTTTATTTGTAACTCGTCTTTTTTTAACGGAAAATCATGAAGAAAGAATCACTTTTTTAAACAAAAAACGTAAAGAAAGTAAATTTTTTTAACTATTTTATTGAAATTGTGAATTGTCAATTTGGTAGTTGTAAATTTTAGTCCTTTTCGAGCAAATTTCGAGTTACAAGGGATCACTATGCAAAAAATAACGTGAGCAACACATATGAAAGCAACTTTTCTTACTCATTTGCAAATTCGTGAACAACAGTATGACTTTAACTAGTTGTACAGTATCCTATTGCGTTGTACATACAAAAATAACTATTTATTGAACCAGTGCCCTAAGTGAATTATTTTAAACATCAGTGTTAAAAGTTAGTCCAAGGTAACGTGCGGATTTATCGTAAATTTGTATGTCAACATAACTTAGAATGTCCAATACATTGTGACAGAAAAAGTTTTAACGAACTAAATTTTTATACTTCTGTTGTGTCGTAGAAAAAATATTGTATGTAACAAGTAAAAAAGTGTGATTATGGCACTTATTATGTAGTCCAACTCGGCTTCGCCTCGTTAAGTCGCCTGCCATAAGCATGTACTTTTTATTTGTCTTTATTGTTCTCGAACTAGACAAAATTGTCATTTGTAAGTATCGACAGCTTAGGCTTGTTTGAAAACAATAAGAAATAAAGCGGCACATACAAATTTTGCAAGTGATTTCAATGGGAACTGTAGTTGTTTTTGAATGACTACGAGGAGAACTAGAAAAGTTATCTACCTAACTATGAAACGAATTACATACGGTTTTTTAAATAATTTTATTTTTCAATATAATCTCCCCCAACTTCAACGCACTTATGCCATTTGTCCTTCAAAGAGTTAATGCCCGTTGAAAAAAAAAGATTCTTCTTGGGTCTCAAAATAGTCCTTGACTGCCTCCCTCAAATGCTCGTGTTTCAAAACAGGTTTTTAGGTTTCTGAATAGATAGAAGTCGGACGGTGTCAGATCCGGACTATAAGGTGGATGGTTTAGCTCAATAAAGCGGCATTCCTGCAGAATTGGTTAGATTTTGGCGGCCTTATGCACGGTCGCGTTGTCATGAAGAATGAACGATTCACCTTGTGATAAATTTGGACGTTCTTTGACAATAGCTGTACGTAGCTTTTTGAGGGTTTTACCATAAACCTCTGCAGTGATTGTAGAGCCTTTAGGCATATATTCAATCAAAAGAATACCTTGCATGTCCCAAAATATGGTTGCCATGAGTTTTCCAGCTGAAGATTGCGTGCGGGCCTTCTTTGGGGGAGGAGACCCCTTATGCACCAATTGCATAGACTCTAATTTCGTCTCAGGGTCCCAGTGATGTATCCAAGTCTCATCACCAGTCACTATCCGCATTAAGAAGTCGGGGTCCGCTTCCAAAGATTCCAAATTGTTTCTACAAATTTGCTGTCTATGGCCATCCCACACGTGTGTTACATACTATTTTTCCTGCGAAGGTTTCGCATTCTATAACAACTTTAATCTTTTAATTTGACATTTGTTAAAAAGTTGTCAGTTTTAGCCAGTAACAGTATGATTCTTACATGAGAGTGCAGAAAGTGAATACTTTCTGCACTGTCGTAGAAGTACATTTAATTATTATACTAGTTTAATAAGAAAGCCTATTGTAGCACGAGTGGGTTTAGGGCACGACGTGCGCAACGAGGAGTGCTCCAATAGAACTAGAGCTGCAATGACTTTTATTAAACGAGGATAATACACTAATTTTATATACTTTCAACAAAAAGAATCAAAAACTTTTAATTTTGACATTTCATAAATATGACAATCTGTCAGTTGTTTGAAACAAAGTAGACCGTTTCAATGGTTTTTCATATGAAAATAACAATACAAAAACAGTGCTTTCGGTGTTATAATAACCACATTAAAACATTAATATAAGTAAATAGTATATTTTTGTCAAAAGATAGTATAGTTTTTTTTCGGGGGATGAAGATTTGTGCAAGAGCAGCGTCATGGTAATTTTACGAACGAAACATTTTATCGGAAGAAGTACTAAATGTTATTTTTCTACGAATATAAAAAAAAATTTACATTATGTATTGCAAAAACTGCCACCATTCTTGCGAGCAAACAATTGGTTATTTATTCATTTCCATAGCAGCGCGCACTTTCATCTGTAGTGTGAAATAAAGAGCTACTTTATAAACTCTAAACTATCTAATAAAGCACTATTTTATAGCGCAGTCTAACATAAAGCCATTTTTACCCTCGTAAAACTATCACTTTCGTAAAAAAAATACTTTTTGTGCAACTGTCAATAAAAATGATATTCTTATTCCAAGTAACTACACTTATATATTATGTCAAAATTAAATATTATGAGAGAACACTTTAAAGGTAAACACTTTTAACACGTTAAAAATACTTAGTAAACCAATATTTGTCAGATAACTAAGGAAAATCAGTAACTTTCAGTTGTTCGACAGGTCGGTATTTTGAAAAATGTCTACCACGGCTTTCTATACAGGGTTTTCCGATTGCTTTTCACCATATATCAATTGTGTTTCATTATTTGTCAAATATAATTCCCATTTGTCAATACTGACAAATGTTGACAAGAGGGAAAAGCATTTGAGATAAAGTGAATCACAACCGATACATAGTGAAAAGCAATCGGAAAACCCTGTATTATAATCAAATTAATAAAAGTTACTTTTATTAATCCGTTAAAATGATCTTGCTGATTTTTAATGACAGTTGTACAATAGTATACAATAGCATATTGTACAACTAATTATGAAAGTCATACTTTTTTCACGAATTTGCAGCTTTATTAACGAGAGCGAAACCCGAGTTTATCAAGCAAATTAGTAAAAAAAGTTGTTTTCATACGTGTTGTACGCATAATTTTTTTGCATAGTGATCGCTGGTAGCTCGAAATTTGGGCCGAAAAGGAGTCATATTCCAAACGTGCAGTAACGTGAGAAAATTCTTATATCAAAATTAAATAATAGAATCTAATTACATGTGACCAAATATCTTTCGTTTAAGTGGAATAAACCGAACATATCAAGAAAAAACACAATACTAATAATAATATTAATAATAGTCTGTATTTATCAACTCAAGATACAATAAATAAGAAATAATAGTGGTCACGGTGCTTGCGTAAAGTGCAGACGCATTATAATTCAACACGTCTGCAGTTTACTTCTGTTTTGATTGGCCGTACGACTTCGGAAAAAAAGATGTGATGGGTTATACCTTATGCGTCTGCAAAAGAAACCCATTTTAGAGGTATTGAACTGGAAAATCACCTAGTTTACATCAATACACATTAAAAATGTAAAGTTTGAAAAAAATCGTTATAGCCGTTTTTGAAAAAATCGAAAAAAACTGAAAAATCACAAGAGTAAACACCATAATTCCGGTTATGCGATTTTCTTCAAAAGCTTGCTGTCGCATCTAGATAGTACACAAAACTTGAATTTTCAACGCCATACCTCTTTTCGTTTTTGAGATATTCTGTTCACAGACAGACACACAGACAGACAAACCAATGACCAATGAACAAAAACATGTTTTTTGGGTTGAAAACTCAATTTCGAATTTTTGGGGTGAATCCAATACTTCTTTTATCGTAAAAGGAAGTTAAAATCAAACGAGTCGCGCTAGTACTTGTAACATTGATAAGGAACAAACATATTATTATCTGTAGAAAAATATTTTTAAATCATTTATTTAAACTGAATAAGTTAATTGTTATACCACGTTTCAACAAAAAACTTGGCGGTCCTATTTTCGACCTTCCGAGGTCCGGACTTGGACCGCGGTCCGCCAGTTGCCGACCGTTGGTATAGAGGTATAGACCATCACATCGTTTATTCCGAAACCATACGGCCAATCAAAACGTATGTAAACTGCAGACGCGTTGAATTCTAATACGTCTGCACTTTACCCCAGCACTGCGAGTAGGTACTATTATACTACTTACTATTTCTTATAGCAGCAATGAGATTAATTATAACAACAGCGATTTATATTTATTAAAGTTTAAGCTGAAACCCAAACGCGTTTCCGTATGGCACATGCTTTGAGCTATGTCTCTTCACATAGTCTGTTTACTTTTTCCAATTATACCAGCTTTTCGACAGGTTTAATTAGATTCTATTACTTATCTTTGCTTTAGGAAATTCCCCCCGATACTAAACGTTTGTAATACTAGTTCCTTGTACTTGTTTTTGTTTTCAAATTCGTCTTATTTCTATTGGTAAAAGATTCAATTTTTTATTCTTCTAAGAAAGGCCATACAATACGCTTGTTCGAATCTGATAAAAAAAGTAATTATAAAATCCGTAGAATGAGTCAAATTGAATGCTTTTGTTCTATCTAACGGTATACCTTTGAGTAATCGAAATATGACTTCCGTATGATTATTTGTATCACTAACATGCACCATCAAAGTATTTCTGTAAAGTAAATGCCATGACTCCATTCGATCAATCATATTTTCCACGTTACATAATCAACCAAGTTTTTGAGAATTTTTGATATTAAAATATTTTTTCCTTTCTTGGCGAAGAAAGTACTCGATTTCTGCACTCTAATGTCAAGTGATAATCATACTGATTGGCTAACATTAATATATGCCAATTTTGTTGGCAATATTAAATTGAAAAACTAAATTTCTTGCAGAAGGCGAAACCGTCATAAGAAAAATAAAAAAAATTATGTCAGTGGAACACGAGTGCTCGTTAGCACTCGCGTTTCAAATTTCACTTGCGTTTTCCAATGTCATTTTTTTCACACTCATATTACAATATACCATTATGTAACTTATAGTGTGCATTTCTTTCACTTAGATAGCTATCAGCTTAGATTATTTATGGAACAATTTTTCTTTAAGGAAGACTTGAAGACTTGACTATTGGTCATAATACAACCAATGAGAATTCGACCAGCGGGCGATTGAGTGACAGAGAAATACACTTTGTCATTTTCTACACTGCAATTTCCTGTTGAGTCTACAAATAGCATCTCATTTGTTTGTGATAATCATGGTGCACGTTTTATTATGGGTGTTGCTATCATAAAAAGGTTCTCCGTTGGCTAATCTCTCAAAATCAACACCTAACGTAGCTACTTGGATACAATTGCCGGCCGACCAGCTTCAGTTACGGAGACGGCGTGTACAGCTCTTTTTTTATCAAATAACGGCAAGTGTATTCAGGCATTCGAACGAGAATACATAAACTCAGGTAGCACAATAAATCCGAAAGAGAAGCTCAACTCAACTATAGGTCGCAGTAGCAAATCAAGCCAGAATGCAAATATCACAGTATAATTCATGAAATCTAGCATAGTACATACCTATACATATCACAACATTATCGATGCATCAGCAGAATCGCAGGTGGCCACAATATTACTTGCTATACTAAAACGTTAGAGGACTTACAAGTACTACTAAACAGAGTAACAGAGTGTAGTCAGAGGCAGGGTATAGACATCAATATAAACAAGACGAAATTAATGATCATCAGTAAAAATAATATTTCCAGATGTCAACTCATGATAAACCATACACCTATCGAACGAGTGGAAAAATATACTTACCTCGGTACCATCATTAATGATCAGTGGGATAACTCACAGGAAATAAGGATTCGCATAGAAAAGGCTAGAGCCGTGTTTAACAAAATGAGTACCATCTTTAAAAGCCACGATTTGACAATAAATTCAAAGTTGAGTTTCTGAGATGCTACGTCTTCCCTATCCTTCTTTACAGTGTAGAGTCATGGACCTTGACAAAAAAAACAGAGAAAAAACTGGAGGCATTTGAAATTTGGCTCTATCGCAGGATGTTGAGGGTGTCATGGATAGAGAGAGTAACGAATGACGAAATTCTACAAAGAATGAAAAAAGAAAAGAAAGTACTGACTACAATAAAAACAAGAAAACTCCAGTACCTAGGGCACATTATGCAGAATGAAAACAGATTCCAACTACTTCAAGTTATAATACAAGGAAAAGTACAAGGCAGAAGAGGTCCGGGTAGAAGAAGGATTTTATGGTTTTCTATGACTACCACTCAGTAATTTAAGACAGCGGTCAACAAAATCATCATAGCCTAAATGGTTGCCAACATCCGGAACGGATAGGAACTACAAGAAGAGGAAGATACTATTAAGTCTTGCTAAATTAACAGTGATAGCATGAGGTAGCTCGGAAGAAGAATCAAAACTAATACTTACAATTTACATAACAATAAGGAAAACGCCCTAGTTCACACATTAAAATGAAGCTCAGGGGCCGGCAAAGCTTACAGCGGTAATATCACAGTTTTTGCAGAGCAGGGTCGTGGGGGACTTCACCGTGCAAAACTGGGACAAAACATAAGATCCTCTCCTGCAGTCAAATAGCGGATCCGAAGATCCAGGAATTGCTAATGCATGGAACGCCCACAATGCAAATAAGAACAGCTGTATTTTAAGCCTTCATTTGGTTCTTCGGCACTAGGTGCTATAACGAAAGAAGACCCCACGATAGCCTACCAAGACCGACAAATTAAATCGACACGAACTCTTTACTTACCGTGGAAAATGTCCAGGCGAATTTATGAACCACGTGGCAACATGGAAAATTCCTCTAACAGCGTGGAAGTCAGGCTTCCCTTACCACGAAAATCGGGACATAAATCGACTTCACAGTGAAGACGCACATACATATCCTCAACTAACAGCAGCCTACCAAATTAAGTCCCCGAAATCCCAATTGTTACCACTGCATGTTCTTTGCTTCACAGATCAGATCGGAATAAAGGGACGCGTCGCCGAAAACCAAAACCAGAACTTGGGTTATCTCCGCCAGGCCAAAAATGGGCGTAGCGCAGCGCGGAAAATACAAAACGGTGCGCTCACAGACACTCATGCGAACAGATGCGCAACAGAGCGGACTGAATACTACAGCATGCGAAATTGAAAGGCGGCGCAAATGAAACGTAACAGTGTACATAAAGCAATTGAATAATTGTCTTGTGCACGTAATCTTTTAAATAAGATACCAATATTTCCGCCTGTTTGACAAGACATCGTTCTAAATAATTTAGCATTTTTGCCTTACTTCTTTTCCTATAAAAACATTAAATCTGGATTTCCAAATACTTTGTACATCATGCTTGGTTAGAAAGAAACCTTTGTCTATAACACAATTTTCATATTCACCTTCTAGAAGAAGCACTGCGGCCATATCGGAATAATTCAATAATTCGTGTTTTGTTTTGTCCTAAATCGGTTTAAGACGCAATGATTCTGCTGTTAATATAGTAGGTATGGTTAGGGTCATTTGGAACTCCAGGACACATAGCCAATCACAAGCAAAAACGATTTTGTTTTTAGGATTTCTCGGTGAATGATAACAAATAACTGGTGCAAACAATTTGTATTTTTGCTTTGCAGTACCTATAGATTTATCTTTGGTTCTAGTGTGAAAGTGGCAGTGATATATTCTTTTAATTTACGATACAAGTGCAAAAAGGTCGTGTTTATAGCACGCGACATGAAAATTGTTCAGCGAAGTGAAGCCGATGTATTAGTCTGTGACTGGCCATGTCACATGAAGTTTGAAAATAATCGTAACCATATACTCTCAATAGGAGCAGCATTGCATCATACCAATTGAAGACAAAACAAAAACAATTTATTGAATTATTCAAACATGGGCTTAGTGCAACTTCTGCTGATCATACATATTGTATTGAAATGGTTGGTGAACATTCCCGGAGGTGAATATAAAAATTATGTTTTACATAAGCATTACTTTTCAACCAAGAATGATGTAAAACGCATTTTCACGTGTTACGTATAATATTTTTTCTACGATTGTAACAAAAGTATAAAAATTTAGTTCGCTGAAACTTTTTCTGCCACACCGTATTCGACTTTTGCCACTGTCTAGGGTGTAAATCACACAACGTCTCTGAAGTTTTGATCTACTCCCGTCTTCAGGTGTTCCTGGTTAGTCCTGAGAAGGACTGATATTGTACGTTTTTCAAAGTAAATTTGTGCCTCCCCCGGGGTTTGAACCCGGGACCGCTGATGGCTGTGATTACTACTCTGCCACTCTAACCACTAGGCCACCAGGGCGGTTATATATTTTAGTTGTAAACTTATATATATCTTACTGCTGTATGCGCAGTAGACTATTTTTGTAATTCTCTGCGCAGTAGTGGCATCCAAATGGGCTTTAGTTCTGCGCTAGCCTGGCTAATTGGTTTTACTGCAAGCGCTATGTATGTAGCTTGTTTCAGTTTCCTACGGAATCTGTTCTCCTCTTTAGATACAATTGACGTGCTCTGCGATCTTGGTTCTTCGATTTGATGGTTTCGCCCATTCTAACATTTTTGCGGTGTTCCGATAATCTCACTCGTAGGGGTCGTCGTGTTTCTCCTATATATTGTCTTCCACACTCCCACGGTACGCTGTAGATACAGTTCTTTGAACTCTGATCTTCGTTCTGAGGCTTGGTATGCGTCATCATGCCTCTTAGACTTGTTGTGGACTTGAAGGCAGTTCTTATATTGCATCTGTTTCCGATTCTTCTCAGTTTGTCGGAAACTCCTCGGATGTATGGTATTACGGCCGTGGTTGTTGGCTCCGTTTTCTCATCCCCTGCCGGTGTTGTATTTCTGTCCATCTCTTTAAGCGTTTGGTTTAGAGTTCTTTTTGGTTAGCCATTAGCTTGCAGCATTTCTGTGATTATCTCAATTTCCCGTTTGAGGTCTTCTTCCTCTGTGCATATGATTTTGGCTCGGCTATATAGGCATCTCGCGACGCCACGTTTCACGCTATTGTGGTGGTTAGAATCGTAGTGCAGGTATCTCCCCGTATGGGTTGGTTTTCGATATACCTTTGTTTGTACCGTGTCACCAATCTTCTGGACTAGTAAGTCTAGGTATGGGAGTTTGCCTTTCGATTCTATTTCCATCGTGAATTTAATTGTTCGGGTTTGATTATTGAGATGTTCCAGAAAGCCGTCCAGTGTCTCTCTTCCATGGGGCCATATCACGAATGTATCATCTACGTATCGCAGCCATAGACTAGGCTTGTTTTCATATTGAGATATAGCTCGTTCTTCAAAGTCGTCCATGTAGATGTTACTGACTACTGGAGATAGTGGAGATCCCATGGTCACTCCGAACGCTTGTTGGTAGAACTGCTCGTCTGCTTGGAAGTACGTGGTCTTAATGCAGATCTTTAACAGCTCCATTATTGTATCTACCTGTAGATCTGTGCGTGCGGCAAGTGTGTCATCCAATTCCAGCCTATTTCTGATGATTGCTAGTGCGTCATCTGTCGGCACATTTGTGAAGAGGCTTACTATGTCAAAGCTCACCATCATGTCATTCGGAGCTATGTGGGTTTGTTTTATTTTGTCTACAAAGTGTTCAGTATTTTTCACGGTGGATGTTGTTTTAGCAGCTAGTGGGGATATTATTGTTAACAGGAACTTTGATAGAGGATGGCATGGTGAATTTATGGAACTAACTATCGGTCTTAGGGGTATTCCCTCTTTGTGTATCTTGGGTAGGCCGTATAGGTGAGGCGGTTTGCTGTAATGCGGAGTAAGTTTCATTCTCTGGAAGTTTGAGAACTCCTCTTTGTGTTTATACAACGTCTGGTATATTTTCCGTTCGACCTTCGGTGTTGGGTCTGTGGGAAGTTTCTTGTATTCCCCCGCATTGATCAGGTCTTGGATTTTCTCTGAGTAGGTGTTTGAATCCATGATCACTGTTGCATTGCCTTTGTCTGCAGGTAGTATCTTGATGGTAGCTTCGTTTTGGAGAACTTTGATCGCTCTAATCTCCGCTCTGGTGAGATTAGGTTTAATTCTCCTTGATGGCTCAAGGGCTTCCCTTGCTCTCCGTCGATACTCTTCTGCCTCTTCTGTCTTTGGGCGTGTTGCTGTTTCCTCAACGGCTGTTATGAGATCGAATTTCGGAATATACCTTGGCGTTACGGCGTAGTTTAGTCCCTTCTCTAGTACCGTCTTTTCAGTTTCGTCCAGCTGTTTGCTGGATATATTTATGACGGCCTTTCCTCTAGTTTTTGCTGGTTTCTTGTTCTTAATTAATTGATCCAGCTTTCGTAGGTGTACCTGTTTTTGTTTTTCCCCAGCCTTATTGTAACTTAACTTTGTAGCCGCGTCTATCCTCACAGAGTCTTCTGCACTGACTGTGTTCCTTATGGTGGTGTAGAGGTCTTCGATTTGCACTTTAAGTTGTTGTTTAGAGAACCGCTGGCAGTAGAACCAATTAGCCAGACTAGCGCAGAACTAAAGCCCATTTGGATGCCACTACTGCGCAGAGAATTACAAAAATAGTCTACTGCGCATACAGCGGTAAGATATATATATAAGTTTACAACTAAAATATATAACCGCCCTGGTGGCCTAGTGGTTAGAGTGGCAGAGTAGTAATCACAGCGATCAGCGGTCCCGGGTTCAAACCCCGGGGAGGCACAAATTTACGTTGAAAAACATACAATATCAGTCCTTCTCAGGACTAACCAGGAACACCTGAAGACGGGAGTAGACCAAAAAAAACTCCCGAAACGTTGTGTGATTTACACCCTAGACAGTGGCAAAAGTCCGAAAAACATATCATAATAGACCACTGCCAAAAAATGACATTCAGAGAACAACATTTTAACTATTAAAAGAAACGTTAACAAGCCTACTTTTAATATTGTTTTAGAAAAACAATGTCTTATGATTAGGTCGTCCAAAAAGAAGTAATATCTACCGACAAGAAAGGCCTAGGTACTTGATAACAAACAATCGTAAATGAAATATAGTATATCTGTCTGAAATGTGATACTATAGAAATTTTGTTGAAATGTGAGAGAAGTTGGTAATTTTTGTAAGCGCTAAATGTGGTTTGCATATTTAACGGAATTTTTTCGGTATACAAACTCGCATTGGTCGAAATATAAATATGTGTAAAATTATCCTCAACTTTTTCTTTGGAATTTAGGTTTGCTCTAACAGTTGCGCCGTTTATAAATTTGTACTCGCAGTCTTCTGATAAAATACTTTCCATGTTGGTCTTTGCACGAACTAATAATTATTTCTTTGACTGCGCAAAAAAACATAAAATACCATGTAAAAGTGAAAACACTGAGTAAACTGCAGACGTCGAATGCCTCTCTGTGTCTGCACTTTACTTAAAATTTCATTGGCTCTACATTAGTCAATTTCTGATTGTAGCCGAACACGTATGCGTCTGCAGAATACGTAAATGCACCCGGGTGCCGTGCACCGCTTGGACCCCGACTTAAGATACCCCTGAGTAGATATTTGAAACGGTGTAGATATAGATACATTTGAAATTTTAAAATAAAAACAATGCACACTACCTAACCTTGTTACTGAAATGCTTTTTGATTAACAACGAATAATAAATACTGCACGATAAATATAAACAATCTTTTTTTTATGTCGGTTTGTAAAAGTAGGGATAATCCAAGAGGTTGACGTCACTTGCATATATTGATTATGCAGCGGACACGATTACATTAAACTTCACGCTTACTTAGAATCGGTGTTTCGCTGTGCAAAGTTGAATTGGCTATCTTTAATTAGATTTTTTAAAAATGCGTCCAATTATCGATGCGTTAGTTAAAAAACTGTTCGAGTAGGCGGCGGGAGCTGACAGAAATAGCATTTTAAATACGCGCGTCACGAAAAATAATTCGAAATCCCCTCACCTGTCTGCTATCCTAATACTTGGACAACTCGGTGTGATTTAAATGCAACACAGTTTGGTTGTAAGCAACCCACCTTTTTACATGACATTCATTCGTCATTCGTGTTGATTAGTATAGTTGGTTGCCAGTTTAGCGGCAGGCCGTGGTTGCCAATTAATTTATTTTTAGTTTTCTCTTCTAACAAAACTAAACGATAGCAACAATTAGAAAATGCAGCTTTCGGTTTGGGCATGTCCTGTAATTACCCACATTTGGCACGTGTTTTTAAGCGAGTATGCGGAACTGTTCAACAGAACAGAGGAGAGTTATTAATTATCGCGAGGTGTACAAAAAGTTGATTATTTGTAGTATTTTTTAGTACGGTGCATGTGAATAGCTAGGCGTGTGTATATGAACTACTTTTGAGTACCGATTAGTCATTATTATGTTTTATCTTGCATCGTGTTAAAGATATTTTACGCCGAAGGATGGAGTAATGCTGTGTTTACCGCTAAATGCTATTACGCAGAACAGTTGCCTAAAGTCAGAATTCAGAAGCAAAAGGTTAATATTTGTAGGTGGAGATTTAACAATTAGTTCAAGAGTGATTAAGTAGACTACTATATGTGATGATTCTTTTGCCATCAAGTAGTCTATTTCACAGTTTTGTATTCCTTATTATAGCTTTGCTGAAGCTTTAGTTACAGTAATTTTTTAATAGGTTATATTTATGGAACCTCGTCAGTGCCATCCGATTCCTTTAATATGAGCAATTGTTTTGATAGTATTTTTAAATCAATATACGAAGGCTTTTCTGTTAATTGTTAGTAGCAGGCCGTAAGTCCCAATAAAAACAAAAACGCCTTCATTGTGTTATGATATCATATGAGAGGATATGGTTTGATAATAAAATATGATAAGAGAATCTGGTAAAGCATTGAAGTTAGTCTTTATAAAAGTTTAGAATAGAAAAGATTATTTGAATTAAATTTTAAATAGAGATTATATTTTAAGAAATGAGATTGGAAAGAATAAATTTCATATATTTTAATGTATAAAGTAAAAATGTTGGAAAGATAGAAATTATTTAATACTGATATCAGATACGACAGACCAAATTAAAATATTAAATTTATAACAAAGTATGTAGGTTTCAAATGTATATTAAATATAGTAAGCATCAATAATGAAATATGGTAGTTAAGCGAGTTGTTTTAAATAATTAAGAATAACAAACTTATAAAAACTGTACACAGAATTTTGAAAAAACCTTTTTGAGACAATAAAATTTGAAATTATGCCTTATTTGTATGAATAATTTTGGTGGTATGCAAATAAAAAGGCTGTTAACAAATCTACGTGGTGGAAAAATATAAAAATGTTATTTTGAAGTGATGGAAATACATGATCAGTGAAGAGATTGTGCATAACAGTTAATTATAAAGAAATAACCAGAAAACTACAATATTTAATTAAGATTTGGATTGAGCTGCTTTATTGGAACTGATACAATTTATGGGAAGGAGTGAAAAGGATTGGACTGGTATGGTACTGCAAGTGTAGGAGCCTGAGGAAGGACTGAGGAATTTTCTTGGAAAACGTTCGGGGTGATTGGTGGTGTTTGGAGGTGTCGTTTTCATGCAGAGGTGGAGTCGTCATGACATTGGAACCTGAAAGGAAGTAACATTAGTTGGAGAACATAAAAAATAGTTTACTAGCAGAATAGGAGGTTGGAGTCTTCAACAAATTGGATATTTTCTGGAAGATCTGACGGATGTAAATTGGTTTGACATTTGGTTGCAGTAGGACATTTTCGTGTGGTGACTAGTTGTACAAAGGGGATCTTCGATGCTGGATGTGCAATTAGTAGAGTCAATAAGGTTGGTTAATAGTTTAGTTTAGAATAAAACTGAAATAGATGAACAATATTAATTACTTACAATAATTAAATGAAAAAGTTATTACTTACTATAAAGGATAGATAAAGTCAGATATCATAATCATATTGAAAATAATGTACGTTGGTCGTATTTGATAACAAGTAATAGAATTATTTTGATTTCAGTCAAGATAAGTGACATTTAAGGTTATATGACAAATGAAATTTATTCTAAATATGACAAGCAAAAATAAGATAACTAGATAGAAAGAACCTAACCCTGATGATTGAGTTTTCATGTTCTAATTAATTTTAAAAGAGAAATTATTTGAACTTACCTTTTTAAAACAAGAAATAAATACTTATAGCTAGCAGAGCAGGGCAATTGAATTGAATATTTATGCTACAGAAATAAAAAGCCAGTGTATAATTATATGGTCGCCTAACGTAGTGTAATTAACACTGAGCTGTATCATAATAATACATTGAAAGCTATTTGTTCCAGGATCGGTAGTAGAAAGACAAGAAACAAGTATTTTCATAAAGCATGACAATCAATCCGAATTATATATGTTGTAATATTTAGTAGTGTTTATGTATGAATACCATGACATACATTTCTTATAGTTTTCTTATATTATTTTAGCATGGTTCTTATATTGTTTTTTAAGAAAATTCCCTAGAAAGTAAATATTAATATGTGTTGTTTCTGCTACATTGCTTGTAACCTAGAAACTGATTGCTACTCTCGATCATGAAAAATAATATTTACCTTAGTACTACTAAACTGTTAAGTCCCTCGGCTGTTTCTTGGAAATAAACTTCACTCCAGAGATTAAATGTCAAAAAAATATAAAACTAATTAATACATAAGCTTGTGAATTCCTTTGATTAATTTTTTAGGTTGATATTCATTCATTAAATATTAATCTGCTAAAACTCGCATGTTGCTCAGAAAATTTATATTAAATTTAAATTAAATATTTCGGACTATTTGACATGAACAAAAATCATTTTTCTACTAATCATTTTGAAATTACCGCTATTTATTTTCTGTAGAACTGAGAGCACCGCACGATAAAACACAAAGATGCCGGCCCTGACTAGTGTTGCCACGAGACGAGACGAGACGAGATGAGATTTTATCCATTTTGATCTCGATTTCGATAATTCTCAATCGTCGATTTTCGATCTGGAACTCGAGGATCTAGATTCCCGGATATTATAAAAGGTGTTTTAAAATCGCGCATACAGCTCGTATAGGTTAATGTTATACAACAAAAACCGAAGAGGAAGTTCCTTTATAATATTGACTATTGCTCCTAATATGTTTTTGTTTTTTTTACTGTTTTGATTTGACAATAACGGCACTACGTTTGTTTTCTTTATAATTACATATATTTTGTCTGTCCAATGTTTTTGTTTTTCCATGACAAATTAAATATTAAAACTATGTTTTATTTCATTCCGTAAGAGAAACACAATGTGTGTTCTTATAAAACAATCGGGGCGGCAAAAAATTGTCCTGGTTCTAACGGCAATTTTTCTTAATCCGGCGCTGAACGTAGATATTCATGAAAAACCAGTGTTGCTCGCCATTTTTCCAAAATGGTGTCGTGGGAGTGTAACGCCTCATTTTTATTTGTGCGTTCCTTGCGATTCTCTTCTCGATTCGGGTTTGCATCTCTAATAGAAATATCATGCGCGGTCTTCATTTCGTCGAGCAATTCGCGAAAGAATTTTAGATTTTTCCGAAATACTCGCAACTTTCCATAATAGAGTTTGCTAAAATAATATAAGAAAACTATAAGGAATGTATGTCATGGTAGTAACACATAAACATTACTAAATGTTACATTTTTTGGAAATTAATATATATTTTAATGAGATTTTTTAAAGTGTATTAGCTTCAGCTAACATAACAATGTCAATGTTAGAAACCACATATTTTTCTTTTACAAAAATTAAAATTTCAATTTTTAAATATTTTTCAAGCTTTCACATACCAAGATCTAATTTTATAATTAATTGTTTTTTAGGCGAAGACCTTAAAAATTTATAATTGGAAAACATATCACAAAATGTTAATTACTTCTTTAGATTTTTTATTATTTACCAAAAAGTAATATTTTCGCATAATTTTGAAGTTTTTGATGAAAGGAGCCTTTTAGGAGAAATATTTTTCAATGATCACTAATATCTATTTAAATTTATAGTAGTTTATACCAGCTGTCTTCAGGTATAGTCAGACACTACACATTAATATAATAGACTAAAAAGGAAAATGAATTATAGGTTAGATAACTTAAACGATGTATAATTATTCTTACCATATGTAAAGTTGACAGAAATTTTTAGATTTTAAGATGTAAAATGTTCAAGTTTAAAACTAATTCTTACTATATAAGTTGAATATAATATTTAAAATGAATTTGCAAAGATAAAACGTCGGATGTCAAAAAATTTAAATCTAAAGCTTTCTTATTTTAAATGTATATCTTGATACAAAAATTTTTATTCTAAGGATATCTTGATATTAATAGTAATTTAAACGGTATATATTTTTTTATTTAATTACAGAATTTTTTTAGAGAAGATTATAGTAAATAGAATGAAGATTTTCTATGTCTGCTTTGTAATTAATAGAATTTGTATTTTTTTTAAATTTCAATCATTCCATATATAAGGCGTTTTTCTAAAATATTTTCCTTTTGCAGTATTTTAGGTGAGTCAAAATTAAATTATGATAATTATTATTGATTTTATGTCTGCAATTTTAACAGATTTGGGTTTTTCGACAGACTGAATGTAGTTTTCAACTGCTTGTTTGATTAGTCGTTCTTCTCCAGCAGAGGAAGTCGAGGGATAAGGCTGAAAAACTGTTCGCAAGTGGTTGGCGAAAGCATTTACTTTCTCTTCAGGGCTTCTTGCCCAGGAGCCATCGGGTGTCCGTACAGGCGGAATGTACAGTTGGGGTCTTTTAAGCTTTTTCGTAGCTTTCCACAGGGAGTAGTTAGTGTCCTCAGTGGGAGTTAGTTTTGTCAAGTAAGCTTGAATTCCCTGATTATTTAATTCATGCAGTATTTGTTTTAGCTCTCTCGTTTTTGTGTTAAGTGCAGTTTTGTCTCTAGGGTGTCTGGTATTTTGCCAGATTCTTCGAAGTCTTCTTTTTTCTGCTATCTTTTGTTTAACAATTATAGGAATCGATTCTCGAACCTCCAGCTCTGGAGAGTCTGGTGTGGAGTCCCATGCTGATTTTTGGATAACAGAGTTGAAATGTTCTACGGCTTCATGTATATCTCTTGCTGTTTTCAGTGGAATGTTTAAGTTTAATCTATCATCTACCAGTTCTCTAAAGTAGTCCCAGTTCGTTTTCTTGCTGTGAATTTTAGGAGCCCTGGGGGGTTTCATTATTTGAGTACAATATGTGACTAGGACTGGTGAATGATCAGAGGATAAGTCCAAGCATGTTTCTGCTCTTAAATAATTTGTTGCTATTCCGTTTACCACACAGAAGTCTAATAAGTCAGGGATCTTTAGCGGATCCGATGGCCAGTACGTTGGTTCCCCAGTCGACAAATGCTGCAAGTTATTATTCCTCATTGCTTTAAGTAATTCTCTGCCACGAGTTAGAGTGACTCGCGATCCCCACTCTTGATGTTTTGAGTTGTAATCTCCTCCTGCTATAAATCTAGGCCCCAGAGTGTTGAAAAATGATTGAAATTGATCACTTTTAATTGTGTGTTTGGGAGGGCAATAGACCGCAGACATGATGACCTCTCTATTGTTTAATACTACCGAGATGCTGGTAGCCTGGAGATGTTCTTGTTGGTATTTTTGTAACTCGTGATGTTTTATTGCTGTTTTGATTATAATTGCAGTTCCTGCGTGAGCCGTGCCGTCTGGATGATTGGTTGTATAGATAGTGTATTTTGGTATTTTCATATAGTTTAGGTTAGTAAATCGTGATTCAGAAATTAACATTATGTCAATTTTATGGTTTATTAAGAATGTTGTAATTTCTTGGCAGTGCTGCGCCAAGCCGTTGGCATTCCAGATTGCTATATTAAGAAAAAGTGACATTATGAAAGTTTGGTTATAACGGTCGTGAGTAGATTTAACATAGTATCCATCCGTTCCATTAGTTTAATCATCATTGTTTCGATCTTGTTGTCTGATTGAGTATTTCCAACATTTTGGTTAGATTGGTGATTGACGACTTGTTGTTGCTGCATATTTTGTTCTGCGGCTCTTTGAGAGTATGTAATACCAGGTTGGACCATCTGTTTGCTTCTTAAAGGAGGAAACATTCGTCTTTGAATTTCTTTAGCTACTTCGCATCCCCTGTAATTTGCTGGGTGGTTCCCTTGACAATTAACGCATTTGACGTCTTTGCTTCTCTGTTTTTTTTCGCAGTCCTTTGTTAGGTGTTCCCCCGCGCATTTCACACATCTTGGCGTTCTGAAGCAGAAGTTTTTGGTATGACCGTACCTCTGGCATTTGAGGCACTGGAGCACTTCCCGTTTAGCGTGAGGGGGTTCGAACTTGATTTTAAGGTTCATTAGATATTCTATGTCATAGATTTTTTTGTTGTTTTCATTTTGTTTCAGCTGGATGTAAAACATAGGTAGCGGAGTTTTTCGGGTTCTATGTCGAATATTGTGGATGCTGATTACTGTGTGTCCGTGTTCAGTGATTTCCTTAGCAAGGGTATTGATGTCTATTGTGGGGTGCATGTCGCGTAAGACTACTCTAAATGATCTATTTTGTTTAAGTTGGAAGGAGTGAAATTCGGTGTTTTTTTCTTTTAAAATTTTAATTACAGTACTGTAGTTTTCAGCACTGTTTAGCTGAACCTTGGCTTGAGTATTCCCTACTAGTTTTATGGTATATTTGTCTTTAGCCTGCTCTGTTAGCATGTCTGTGAGAGGTTTCAGATTGTTTACTCCATATATAAATATGGGAGGTGGCTTTGTCTCCTCCAATTGTTTATTTTCTTCTTTGTTGGTGTCATCTTCTGCAAGTGCTTGGAATCTGTTTGAGGTTCCTGGTGTGTTGAGCCAGTAGTCTTCCAACTTTTTTTGTTTTGTGGCGCGTGGTTGTTCTGAGTTGCGTCTTTGCTTTCTCGAGTTTGATGTCTGCCAGTCTCCCTGGTTAGTAATTTGCATTGGAGTTGAAGATTCTTGGCTTTGAATATGTGATTGGTACAAATTTTGTTGTTGCTGTGAAGTTTGCATTGGCGAGGGTGTAGAATACATTTGTTGCGGAGGCATATGTTGTTGTGATGAAGTTTGCATTTGTGTATGAGAAAATATTGGTTTAGCTGACATGTGTGTAGGCATCTGTGATTGTATTTGATACGGTGATGGCATGAGTTGGTGATACGTATAGTTGTTTTGTGGTTGTTCATACAGATTTTGCGGATTAACATGTTGCACACCTATGTTTGGAGCACCAAACATGGTGGCTTTACGTAGATGGGATTACTGTAAAATTTAATTTTATGCAGCTCACCCTTTATCACATACGTTGACCTCAGGTCACTTAATAATCGCCTTTCACTTGATATTTCGACGCGCGGAGCGCGATAGCACAACCTCGCTGCTCGAAATTCAAATATCGACTTATCTAACATATAATTCATTTTCCTTTTTAGTCTATTATATTAATGTGTAATTTCTGAAGAAGTCAGCTAAAGCTGACGAAACCTAAAATATATTATATAAAAATATTATTGACTGAATCATTTTCCAAAATTATATTAGCTATTTAAATGGCTTCTAAAAATTCTAATCCAGCCCTGTTGCAGTAGTCTGGTTACAGTAATTCCTTTTGACTATCGCAAAACTATAATTTCTGATTGGTATGCAGAAGTTTTCCACCCTCAAGTTCTTGAAAAAGTGTGTAGTGATTCCCGAATATCTGGTTTACGTGGCATTTTGTTACATCATTCTGCATATGGCCGAATAAATGCACCCTTCATTTAGTCCAAATCTTCCTCCCACCGGTTTCCTTTCTCTTCCAATGATTAACAAAAGCATAGGTACTTACCTGACGCAAATGGCTGAACTTCAGCGGATGTTTGGCGACTTATCAAAGAATGAACAAATGCATTATGGCTAAGGGGAAATATTTTAAAAAAATTCTTTAATCGCAGTTTTTCTTCTAACTAATAATTAACAGTACAGCCCTCTTGTATAAAAAGAAAGGACAATAAAACACAATTTTTAATTAGTACGAATTTATATAAAACGTGTTACTGCTACCGTTAATAATTCCTCTACTTTGTTCATATACGCTATACACGGGTGTATTCCAATGAAATAGCATAAATGATAAGGGTGAATCCTTGAGTCAAAATAAGAAGATTAAGGCAAACATACCTTTGTATCAAGTCCCACCCTTGATGTGTTACAGCTCCTTAAAAGACAAAAAACATATTTAAGTTAACTAATCAATAATACCCGGACACAGTACTCATACTTTACACACGTTAGTATCTATTGTTGAGTAATATACACTCACATATAGTTCGGAAGTTAATGCACAGAGGGAGCTGATGCAGCTAATTACTGGAGTTCCTATATGTACTAAGAGTTGAGCCATTGGATCCACAAAGCAAGGACCATGTGATATAGCAAAGATATGTTTCATTTGTTTTAGATGAAAGAAGTATGCATAAAGCTTAAAAGTGGCAAAAATCAGGTACTTCATGGTTTGTGGATCCAAAACAAGCCACCCCAAGTCCCAACTCTTGTATATACAGGACTCTACTAATTACTTAAGATCACTAAATCAAATTAGTTTCGCTAACACAGGTAGGGAGTTTTTTACGTCATACCAAACTCGGTTTTTCAGTGACATACACAATCAGTTTTTATTACGACTGAAAACAATAATCTGTCTAACTTCTAACCTAAAGAAATGATTATGCCCTAGCATTCCGAAAAGTAAACTAATAGTAAAAACTGTTATTTATGCACTTTCTAGTAGCCCTATGATACATTTCACATTGACAAACTCGTTGTTGGAACTTGAGTGACCTTTAACTACTGCCGAATTTTTTGGCCGAAATAAAGTGTCTTACCATTAAAATGTTTAAAAAAGTTTTAGAAGTTGACAACCAACTATCTTTTCTAACATCAAAAGCGCCAATAACAAACATTGAATGCATGGATAACATGATTTTTCGGGTATTTTTGTATGACTGCTACTGAAAAGTTATATTTTTGGTCATTTATTTAATTATATGTTTGTGAATTAAGAAATGACCAGCCTCTCCACATTCATGGCAGGGGTTGATTCCAAGACTTCTGTGACACCCGTTAATTAATTAACAGTTAAAAAAATAAAACGGGCGAGGTTCGACTGCCGTCAGAGATTGAGTGGGGCGTCGCGTCGGCGATAATTTTCTGGAATTCCTCGGTGAAGTCTTGCGTGGCACCGAGGAAGATGGTTTCTTCGTCTTGGGGTTCTGAGAGTGATGAAACCAATTCAGGCGCAGCATCTTCCTGACGATGGCCTGCTCCTTAGTGCTTAGATTCTTGAAGCTAGAGCAGGGTGGAGCGCTGCAACATACGAATCGATAGTCAGTGATGAGACTAATAAAGGTCTTGTGGATGAGAGTGTTGGGGGTGGCAAGTTCCAAAGCTGACTCATCACGGAATGCTACTTTTTCTCTACATAGATTCGAGTCATCTTTGGAGTTCTGGAATCCAATTCTAGAGTTATAGAGTGTGAGAGCGACATTGTTGGGGTCCAATAAGGGTCTGATGTGGTGATGGCTTGGGTTTTGTTGAAGTTGTATTTGAGTCTCCAAGCGGCATGGGCATTGATGATGGTTCTGACTTAGATATGGCGGTGTCATCCGAACTCTTCGAGCGAGTGGGTGAGGAATGGTGGCGTGGAAGGCGATGCAGAGCAGAGCGGCAAAAATCGAGCTTTGAGGCACCACGGCCCTTGGGGAGAACGGTTTTGAAATGGTACCACCGACTGTAATCTGGTTGCGGACGGTAGCTGCTATAACCATTGATGTTGGTCGTGCTTCTTTGAAACCGTATTGGAAGTCGGGGATGATATTGTGGCTCTCTAGGAATCATCGAAAACCGCCAAGGTGGTAATGATTCCGAAGCCCTTCTCAACATTCTAGGAAGGTTTATCCTAGAACGTTGAGAAGGGCTGCGGAAACATTACCACCTTGGCGGTTTTAGAAACTAGGGGAAAGTGGTCGAAACGTAGGCAGTAGTTGAAAAGCAACGTGGGAAGTGTGACATCTACATTGGGAAGCCTGTTGTTACCGTGGGCAATGTTTTTGCGGTGGCAGATGATGCCCTGCCACCTGTTCTTCGATGGAATGGAGAATGCTGATATCGGGAATAGTCTAAACTGGGACGATGGCTCAGAGTGGACGAATGCTGGAGTTGCTGTTGTTGACCAAACGAACTTCGCTGTAGTTGTCATGAGAGAAGTTGGATTGATGGTGAGGCCTTTCAGTTTCCTTCAGAATGTTATCCTCTCGTGGTAGTTGAGGGCAGATTGCCGTTCAACGCTGTTCTCGAATTCTGGTGGTTTGACTGTATCTCCCCTATGATGCTAATTGTAATTTTATATTTTCTGGTACACTTGTTTGACTGCTTATCCTCAACATTTTTTCCGGATATTATGGCAATTGATATCTCTAAACTGTTGTAGCCGAAGTTAATGTTGAAAAATAATCTATGTTACATCTTTGAGTTTATATCTCCTTGCCAATTTATTTCAGCTTTACTTTTGCATTAATTATCGTCAACATTGTTTAAATTGTTCTTTTCAAGGTTTTTGTCTATGACATTATTCTTAATATTCGTACTTAATCATATTATTTTGTTCTGTTATATGGTATTTATTAATATTCATACTTTTGTTTTCCTTGTTATTCATCTTTATCACTCACTTGTCACTGCAGTTGCTAGTAGATCAAATGGCAGAATAGTATACTATGCTTGGTAAATAATAAATAAATAATAAAGAGGAGTCAAATAAACAAACAATGGTAATGCATCCACAGCATATCTAGATGTAATGCACGCGCTTAAATACCATTTAACATATTAGTATGCCTTTTACTTTGCCTACCTAAAAGGGAACAGATAGTAAGTTAGGATAATGTATAATAAAAAATTAATAGACTTTGCTGTGTGCTACTTTATATATATATAAACAAATCCGGCAGCAACATTACAACCTTTCATTACCATATATTAATAGTATAATGTTAAATAATTATTCTCTTTTTCATACAGCTCTACACGATAATTATAGGAAAATATCTAGGCATTCAAAGCCGCAGGTTAGCAATTAGACTGATACAAGCTAGATATTATAATTACCTTTTTTATATTCAAGTTGACATCGACAACTTATGATCAGATAATTTATACGCCCGGTTTCCTTCCTTTAAACTTTAAAATTGACAATCATTAACTCCAAAGATCAAAGAATATGCACGAATTGTTTTGTAACAAGATGTTTTTAAAAAGTGGTCTCTTCTAAAATGAT
The DNA here is from genome assembly GCA_940337035.1 of Agriotes lineatus. NCBI lineage: Eukaryota > Metazoa > Arthropoda > Insecta > Coleoptera > Elateridae > Agriotes > Agriotes lineatus. The sequence continues at coordinate 26,885,247 of OW679200.1, read as the reverse complement.
AATCTTCCGTTAGGACAATAATTGCAAGAATGCTGAAATGATTTGGCGGTCTTAATGGAACTGGATGGTGACATTTCATGAACGTAGGTAAGTTTTTTGCAAACCTGCTTGTTACACAAAATGCAGTGGCTGCCTCGCCTTAATTGATTTAATTGAATACGCTGCATTATCATTTTATGCAATTTGGAGCATTGCAAAAAATGGGAACATAGGCATTGTTTGCGTCAGAATTGTACAAGATAAAAAAATCGACGAGCCAGGTCAGCTTAACACCTTTCACCTCATTATTGTGTAGGTAAGTATCAGTTCGTGATTTCGGTAATATTGAAAGTGTTAAATGATTAATCAGAAATACTAATTGTCAAATATTCACGTGCATATTACTCAACGTGCACCTTAGGAATAGGTTATTGCATTTAAACCTTTTCAAGATGAGAATTGTTTAAGAAGTATGAGTTAACGAAGTGAGTTCACAATATTGGCTGGATATTTTCGAATAAACCTATTGACCATTATGCAATGGAAAAAAGCTCCCTTGCATTAGGTATTACATCGATTTATAAAAAATACGTTTAAGCATAAAACTACAATACCTTTATTATTTGCCATATAAAATGCGTTTGTAAATTTAAAAAATGTATACGTATAACACCACGCTTTTGATTACAAGTAAACAAGTATTTGAGGTATTTGAACCAACAAGTGAAATATTACACGTTCTTATTTGCACTACTTTCGAGCTTTTCTTGATAAATTTACCTTATCTTCTTCCAAAATTAGCTATGTAGTCTATATTTATCGTAAATCTAGAACATACCTGGAAAACTCGAGAAGACCCACACTATTTCAGAATTACCAAATCAGATAACTGAATTGTAACTTTTCTACCATCAAATTTTTCACACAATCGATAGAATAATTTAGACAAGAAAACATTTTTAGCGAAAAATGTCTTCGAATTTAAACACTAATAAAACATGGTAACTATGTTTATGAGAGTCGATGACTGTCGTTAATTACTACAATGGTCATAAAATGTATGCACCCGTAAATATTATAGTTGTAGAAGAATAGAAGATTCTTTAGAACAGATGACGGGTGTGCTTAAGGTAATATTCGGTTAAAAATATACAATATTAATGGCAGATTTTAACGGTAGAGACTAGGTCAAGTAGCGGAGAAATACAGAGAAAATATGCAAAATGACAATGGTAATAGATTAGTACAACTTAGCGACTAATTTCCTTTGAGAATATTAAATGATTTCTTCCAACATAGACATACAGATAATACAGTGACGCCTGCGCAAAGTATTTTTGGAACATTAAACTATAATGTGAAATTTACACGGCGCCATTTTCGATAACTTCGTCTGGGAGTATCCGCAACACAGCCCTACTTTTTCGCCCCCGAAAAGAATATTCAATTAGAAGGTGATTCAAGTGGGTGTAAAAGTACAATACCCAGCCTATCCAAAGCACTTTTGAGTCCAGATTCATCCTGGTGAAGCAGCCAGCCCTGGAAGGTTACCTGAAGCCTTGTTTACTCCAGCAAAGCGAGCCAGACGAAGCAGCCCTACAAGGAAAAAATATAGGACACATCGATCCAGTTTCCTACAAATGGAGACTAACTAACTATTGTTATGATACACTAACGGTAGTTGCAAAATAAAAATATAAAAAAATTTTTTTGAAAGATTATTACAATCAAAATTTGAGGTGTTTAGATAAGATTGGGTGTTAATTTCAAAATGAATAATGAAAATTAGTTGAGACAATGAGTAAGGTAATTTGATAAGTAAATAGCAATTGACTATTCAACACTATAACATATAAGCCAATCACATTGCAGACATTTGCTTTTTTCAACCAATAACAGCAGTATATCACTGAATATTGGGCACCATGCAAAATATTCACAAAACAATGTACGTACTCAAAAAATAAATAGCCTTGTTGCGAAGTATCGCATAGCAACGATGTTCTGTCCTTAGTGATATCGCTAGGTTACGTAACACTAAACCCCAACAAACTGCGTGACTTATTTTAAAAATTTTAAAATGCTGTGTTTTTGAAGTATTCCGCTGAATTTAATTGAGAATGAATAATTATATTAATTGTTGGATTATTTTTCAATAAAGTTAATCGTTATGTATTAATATTGTTAAATAGTCTTACCAAATACCACTCGAAGTGGATGTATTTTTTAAAAATATTTTGCCATTTCCATAGAAATTATTGCAAATTTCACTCAACAAAACCACATTTAAATGTCACTCGCCTTCGGCTCGTGACATTTTTTATGTGATTTTGTATCGTGAAATTTAAACGCAATAATTTACATGGAAACGACAAAATATTTGTCAAAAATATATCCACTGCTTGTGGTATTACCCTTGAGTATTCAATTTTGATGGTTGAGTTCAATTTTAATAAAGTTTCAAGCCAAGGTTACAATTGACAAATGTGCTTGCGATAATAATAAAAAATTGTAGCATGTAATAATAGGACATTAATATTTTTAAGAAGGCAAGAAGAATTGTAACTACGAGAGATAAACATTTGTTTAGTTAGTTAAATAAACAAACTCATAAAAAATGTATATCGAATTTTGAAATAACTAATTCTGAAAATAAAAAGTTTTAAATTATGCCTTATTTTGTATAATTATTTGGTAAAATACAAAATATAGGGGCTATTATCAAATCTACGTGGTGAAAATATGAAAATATAACCTGGAATTAATAAAACCATACAATCGGTGAAGAGATTGTGCAAAACAGTGAATTGGAAATAAATAACACAGAAGATTACATTATTTGAAGGGATTAGGATTTATTGATACAAGATATAATTAGGATTCATTGGTGACGTTGGTGGTGGCATGGAAGACGGGTCAAACATTTAAAAGGAAGTTGTCGGAATTAGCTGCTTGATTTGGACGGTTATGTGGATATTGCTGGATACAGAGTACTATCTGAGGAATAAAGAAGGTTATATTGGGATCATCTATAATACTGAAACTTACCAGGAATCGATTGGAGTGACGGTGACATTGATAAAGGGCGCAGGACTGGATTCTACGAACAATAGGAGTTATTGACAGGTTAGATGCGGTTTGAAGGTTGACGGACCATCATATTTGCGTTGCAGACTGTGAACATCGGAAGCTGTGGACGTTGTGAGCTGTTGGTATTTGGATATTTGCAGTGAAAGCTGGAGAAGTTTTAAGGTTTGTGTTAATAATTCATATAAAAGCATTGTTTGATTCACACAGATGCTTGCATCAAAACCTTTTTGCTTATAATTATTCATGTAATTCAAATCATAACTGTTCTATCTCATTCAAAGGTCGTGGTAAAGTCAAATTTGCATCTTGCCGTATTTGTTTGCCTCTGTTAATATTGGAAAGGAATTTGTAAGCCTCCCTTAATGACTTTTAAGCGGATGGATACACTTTCTAATAGGACTTAAGCCGACTTAGCGTATTTGGGACTCATGTGTTTATGGATTTCGTTCAATACAATGTCTCATTGAAAGAGCTTAGCATTAAGATTTCTTAAAATAAGCATTTATTCCTAAACAACGTGCGACGCTCCGATTGGCTACGCAGGATCGCCTCAGCCAATAGTGTTTGAGCCTTCTTCCCCTCCTTGTTGAATTTGCGAGTTCAGCTGATTGTCAATTCAGCTTCAGTTAGATTCAGAATTTCGAGTAAGCAAGTTCAGCTATGCTTTGTGCAGGGTTGCGGTCGGTCTAGCTCCCTGGTAAAGACGTTTCCAGGTTGTTTTGTGTTACGGTTACGCGCAATTCGCTATTTTCGCGTGGCCAATCCAAGCGTGTCACAACAGTTGAAGCTATTGTAAAAAACCATCGGTCCATCAGTGACGTTTGTAATCGTTGTTACTCAATATACTCGTGTTTGTTAAGTCTTGTTTCACTCCAACAAATAACTGAACCCAAGTCAAGGGTTATTAAGTGGCAGTTCCCGGCAATCCCATTGAACCGGAATTCGCAGCGGATTAACTGGGGGCCCCATTCGTGGAAGCCTCCTTTCAAGTTAATCATACAAAAAACAAGCATTTTGAATAATAAACAATAAAAGAAAGAGTGAAAATAAACATAATACAGTACTTACTTTGGTGAATTGATTCATAGATGTGTCAATGTAAAGGATAATTGTCAATACTTGGTTTGATTAAATGTAGAAGTCAAGTTGACAGGTAATGTCATTCAGTAGTCAAGGATTTATATAAAATTTAAACTTCAACTAATAGATAACTAGATTGGCGAACCACCCTGATAAGAGTACTCAATTGAAATAATTAGTTAAAAGTAAAATTTAACATAATTGATTTGAAAAAGAAATTAAATAAGGGCTAGCTCAAAGTGGAGCTACTGCACTATATTAAAATAGAAGACAAAAGTGGCGTTGAAGAACTATACGTTAAATTGACAGAATTTAGTAGAAGAAAAGAAGATGGCTAACGACAAAAAATTCAGAAGACAGAAGTAGTATAAGAGAAATAACAGAAAAATTAAAGTAGAAATCGCAAAACAGAAAAATGCGTGGAGAGTAAATGCCCATAATTTTCGTCTTATGGAAGGATATTTTAAGGTTATTATTGTATGCACATCTGGTTTTCCATTTTCTTGTATTCTATGTCATCAACAAATGGTAATGTAGGCAGATAAGCATATTGATCCAGTTGGATTCTCGGAAATTCTTTCTTCCTTCATTCTTGGACGTGATCATACCAGCATAGTTGCCTTTGTTGTTAAGTCTTCAACAATTGATGTGTTAAATTCCATTATTTCCTGCGCTCATTTATTTCGAACCCCGTTTAGTTGTGATATATCCGTGAAACGTCTCCAGAAATCCAATTCTAATGCACATAGTTTTTTTTTCTGTATTTGTATTTAATTGCCATGTTTTACATCCAAATAGTATTATACCTCCGAGGAAAAGTTATAAATTTGTTTTTTTCCTTTTCTTTTCGGCATAGGTTAGACGTTTTACATTCAAATATGTATAATCCTCACACGACTTAATTATTTTGTTATCATCCAGTATCAGGTCTTTAGAGGGACCATACAAGGGTACACTACTCTGAAACCGGTTTGTAGTTCTATTTCAGTAGGGCTATACTCTTCTTCTATTCAATGCATTAATACTGTAAGACTTACTGTACTAGTGACCATTACGCATCTTTAATTTTCGTACTGATTCTTCTGACCTTTTTTTGTAAATACGAGTAGTTGTAATGTTCCAGGTATCAGGGATATTTTTTCCAATTATTTAACGTTTTAAAAGATATGTTAACGTCTATTCAAGGGTTAATTTTATATGATCTGCTGTTTGCGCATGATGGGGTAATTGTAGTTAAAGATCAAGGAGACGCAGACTGTATGTATGGGAAAGAAGTTAATAGAAGAACATAGGGTATGGGGGCTAAATATCACTATTCAAAAGATGAAAGAGCTTGAAGGCCCAAAAAAAAATAAATACAGACAATGGCACAATAGAGAGTTGATCAGGAGTTGCTCATTAGGTGTAATGTTGTATTAAGGATGGGGCCAGAAATAAAGAAATTTTAAATAAAATCCGACAGCTGAAACGGAAAATATAGTTCGTTAAGTTTATGGAAGAAGAAAATAACAAAAGACACGAAAAATATTAAATACAAGTATATTATCAAAAATGATACGATCTACGGTTCTGAAGTAGTGAACCAATCACATCAAAGAAGATGAGAAGTACTACAAATGGTTTCCCTACTAGGATGTGGCGTATAGCGAATAGACAAGGTGCGAAATGATACAATAGAACAATGAACGAGCGTAGAATTCCTAAACATCAGGTAGCCTCAACGCTTGTACGAGTGCGCTCTAAATAGAAGAAGACACGTCCACGTATCAGATGAATAGAAGAAGAGGAAGAAGCATGGAGGATAAGGGGTTTTTACGAAAGCATTGGGAAGACAAAGAAATTTAACGGTTCGAACAATATGCAACATTCAGGAAACTTTTAGATGAGCTTAGCAACTTTAATCTTCCAAGGGATGACCGAACTTCAAAGTGCTTTTAAAGCAGACATCTAAGTTTTATTTTATATTAATTTTGCTCAAAAGAGTGGTATAGGTAATAAAGAAAATACTTTACATTACCCATTCTCTTTTACCACAAGGTGTAAGGCGGGTGGAGTTAGATGAGTTTATTCCTCTGCTTTATATTTTGCTTTCCATCTTTTTCTATCTTGTGTTGGGTGTTGCTTCTCATGGGATGCATTTTTTCGCGGTCACTTCTTGCCATTCCATGTTTTTCTTGGTTTTATCATTTTGTTTCTCTATTGCACTTTTGTTTCGTACACTCTTTTTGTCAGCCTTTCATCCGGCATACGGCACACATTCTCAAACAATCTTAGCTGTTCTTCGACTATTTTGTCGTTGGGCTTAAACCTCTAGTTGCTGTCTATACGTTTTGTTCCTTATTCTATGTCTTCTTGTTTTAATTTCTATAATTGTTGCAGTCATGCTTATATCCCCCTTTTTTAGATAGCAATTTGCGAGTTTAATTCCTGGGGACGCCTTTTATCTTTATTGATGATATTATCTATCTCTTTGGTGCCTATATGTCCCATGTATTTAATCATTGCTGGGCTAATGTTATCGATAAAATTACTAAATCAAGTACTACATAAAAATAGGGACTCCTTAATCAATTATTACTATGTTAAAGTATATGCTTCGAACAATATGACATAGACTGGATCTGGACGTCAATCTATTAAACAAATATCGACCTCCAATTCTTCATTAATGACATGTTTTGTTATTGAGAAATATCTTATCGTATACCAGCTATTCAACATACTGGTTTTACAACTTCATTAATCTGATTTACTACCAATCAAAAAGACCGGGTTAAATGAGTTTAGTGGATCGGAAGTCTATGATGGCGTTAATACATCAAAGGGCACCTATGCAATTCTTGTGTCAGTGTTCGAACTATTGCCATAACAAACTTGCTCTCTCATGAACCATTATAGCTAGATTTTTCAATTAGGCGGAAGAGGTTAACAAGTTTTTTGCTATAAACTCGTTGTTACGCAATAACTACAGGTCCACAAATGTTAAATCCTGCAATAGTTGTCAAGCGGTTGCTATGGAATTCTTTGTTTATTGTTTACTTTTAGAAGAGCACTTATAGTCAATACAAACTTTCCTCCATCTTTAAGAGGGAAGGTTTAAATGTAATAAGTATTTGAAGTGTACTAGAACTTAGAATAAAGTAATAAAATAAATTTATTTGGCTATATGGCAATAGATTCTATTGCTATTCTTAACTTCTATTCAGATTCTATTAAATTCTGACGTGCCTTGAAATATATTGCTTTTTAAGTTTTAAAAGCAAACTGAAGGTGTCTTGAAACTAATAAAGTTCAGCATAATAAATTCGCACGTTTCATTAATAAACAGCTATACCGTTTTATAGTAGGTGGTTAAGATGTAGATTAGAAAACCTAATTTTTGTTATTTATTTGATTGGCCTGAATTTTGTTTATTTAACATAAATCTAAGTTAATTGCTTCGCTAGAAAAGAAGTTTACACACGACTAAACTATATATGTTGTCTAGATTTACATGTTTACATAAAGTAACCAGTTACATACTTTATCAAATATGGTAAAATTATTTTTGGTAGTGTGAAATGCAGTGGTCAATTTCGCCAAATAATAAATAGAAGTTAGGGACCAGTGAAAACGACAATATTTTTTGCGTCTTCTTCGCAAACGGGCGATATAGTCTTAGTAATCAGTCTTTTATGTATTTCGATTGCTTGGAAGGAGCATGAAAATTGGGCAATATCTCATTTCTCACATCCAGATGCAAGCATTTGTGTCATATCTTCACCGTATTGGTTCATAGGAGAAGCTTCAGTTGTATTCAGGATTCATTCCGATTTATCAATTCATAATATTCTCCAGCTTTAAATTCACCTTAAGTAGTTTCGACGAATATCTGCCGTAATTCTTGTTTTCCTTCATTTTAAAAATTTTCTAGTTGCTAGTTCTCTTATATGCTGCCTTTCATCTTCAGCATTTTCGGATAAAATATGCGTTCAGTTGTATAGTTTAGTATATCATATCCTAAGATCTGCAGTAAAGCCAAGAAACCTATTGATTATGTCCAAGAAGTGTTGTGAGCCATATTTGCATGTGGATATATTTTATCTAAAACTAGGAGGCAGCGTAAATTCCTATCACAGTTGTGGCAAGAGTAAAAAGGTTTTTCGTTTTTCAATTGCTATATACCAACGCAATATCCTACTACGTGAGTGAGCCATCTGGAATTTGTTAATTGTTCTATATTTTTCTGTGCCAAATAAAAAAGTTCTCCTGAAGTAGCAAAACATACATATTTTGCATAAATATTTCTGATCAGTATCACGCTATTTGGTTAATTTTTTTCAAACCTAGTGATTTTGCACACATTTCTGATAAGTTTTCAATACTGCCTGTGTAATTACTAGAAAGAGATGTGAATCCATCAATAAATTGAACTAAATGACGTAATGGCAGTTCTTCTGGGCGAAGTTGCTACGAAACGAGGTCCGTAATAGTTACTTACTATACTAGTGGGATAAGAGCATCATTAATATACGTGTGTGTAAGTTACAAACGAGTGCGTAGCACGAGTTATGTAAGCACACAAGCATATTTATGATGCATTATCGCACATGTATTGTACACAATTTTATTTACAACTGCCTTGAATTGAGAAAAGTGCATTCAGAGAAATGTCAGATCTGTAATTTCCAAAAATATTTTAGTACGAAAATGGCATTATGTCATTCATTTGACACTATTTCAGTTAGGTAATAAAGCCATTGCATAACTGAGTGGTGTAATAAAGTCATTACATAACTGAGTGATGTAATGGGCTTCATTACCTAACTGAAATAGTGTCAAATGAATGACATAATGTCATTTGCCTACTAAAATATTATTGAAAATTACAGATCTGACATTTCTCTTAATGCACTTTTCTCAAATCTAGGTAGTTGTAGATAAAATTGTGTACAATACTTGTGTGATAATGCATCATAAATATACTTGTGTGCGTATATAACTCGTGCTACGCACTCGTTTGTAACTTACACACACGTATACTAATGATGCTCTTATCCCACTTGTATAGTAAATAACTATTATAGACCTCGTTCATTACTTTCATTACCTAACTGAAATAATAGTGTCAAATGAGTGCCGTAATGAGTTACTTATCCCATTGAAGTAGATAAATGAATTTGTCGAGTGCATATGCCCTGGGGTAGCTTAGTAGCCGAGGGTTCGTTGATGGATCTAATTTATTTATATATTATAATACTGAAAACAAGTCGCATAGACTAGTATGTTAACAGCACTATTATATCTCATTAAAATTAAACTTAATACTAGGTTATTTATAAAGCGTATGTATAATGCCGTAAATAAATCAAACAGATGTATTCTCATGAATTCTCCTGCACGGCTCTTTAAAATGCCTGAGTAGATTGGCAACCCTCCTGACACGCCATCGAAGCGAGTGTTCCGTTGCTCGATGGAGCACGGCCGTTTCTATAACTAAAAATATTAATACGGCAGCTCGTGTTATTGTTTGTGAAGATAGAAGCATGTGCTATGCTTTTGTAATTATTTAGGCTAGTGCAAATGAATCCCGCGTGTGAAAGTTTTCCGTAGAGGCTTAAGACATTCAACGACAGTTTTGTATGGCCGATGCAGTACGGCATTCGCAAAATTCAATTGTGATTCGAAGCCGAAGCGTTCTCGAAATCTTTGGCCGGTTTCGTCACGAATTTCAATGCAGCTTGCTGGATAAGTTCAACGAGCTGCATTACATTGGATTGCGTTGTAGAAACGCTCTGTTTGCTGAGAGGAGTTTCTTGAACACGTAAGTATTGCCCTTGCTTAGTTATGGCTGCGGTTATACCCAAAGTGCCTGTATCACTTCTGCATGTCTAAGGGATGAATTTCGTCACCGAAAAATCGGTTCGACAGGAGAAGATTCTTCAAGTTTAGGGAGTGAATTCCAATACCAAAGAAATCAGCTAGACGGACAGTATCCTGCAGTTTTAGGAAATGAATTTTGCTATCGAGGAATTGGTTCGACAAAAGGAGGTTCTAACTTTTCAGAAAGGTTTTGGAGTATTGGTTGGTTTCTTCTGGTAGAGCTCTGGACTTAAGCACCGGACTGACAAAAGCTCGCTTCTTGGTACGGGGTTGGTTCGGTTGGCTCGCTTTGCCATAGCTCTGGCTGGAGCGCCCGGGCCTTAGGCTAGTTTCTTCTCCGTCTGAAGCGGAATTTTGAAATTTTGAACTGGCTGGAACTTCTTTGGGCTTAGGGTTGATTGGTTCTCGGAGGAGGTTGTACTCATGGGTTGTCGCTGACTGAGCTCGCTGAGCACCAGCTCTCTTGTGCTGGAGTTATTTCGCCGGGTTGAAGCTTGATGCAGGGACGGACTCAAAAAGTGAGTTGAACTGGTAGGGCATCATCTTCTTGTACCCGTCCGGGCATCTTTCCATTTGGATGTTTTTGTGAGGAAATTCGGGTTGGAAAGCGCCGTGCTTACCTTCTTGCGAACTTGCGTAATATTGGTCCTTTGTCACCAAATCCACGCGCGCTGGAAGCCAAACATCGATTATGGCTTAGCATGGTGGCGCTTAAATTCTTACATAATATTAATGATGTTATTAAATTTTTACAAGCGCAAACGTTACGAAGTAAACAAATGAACCACTGCAATGAATGACATAATTTTTCTCAATTTGTGCAATAACTTCAGTTTTTCAACCAGTGTTGACGACGATACCATAACATTTTTGTATTGAAGGAATGCACGATACTTTTAGCAGATCCATAAAGTGCTATGTAGCCGATGTATTGCATACCAGGTCCAGAAAGAAGAACAATATACTTTTTGACGATTGTGTTTCTATAGAGTTTCTGCCCTAACTTTTTTATGGTTTAATCCTTTCTCTAAGAAAATAAAGTCCCTGCACCTAGAAACCTGGCCAGTATAGTGCATTATGACTAAACACCAACACAACAGGCTAGTGAGGCACTCAGAGGAATTTGCCGATACTGCTAAGTGAACTAGTGTAACCATCTGAGCTACCATCTCTCAGCTCTTCCAGCAAATGCTATTTCAAACAGGGGTAGAATAAAGGCGAATTTTCAGCGTTTTGAAACTGGAATCCTGTAGCTAAGAGTAAAAACACCGGCCGAAATAAAGTTCTCTGGTTCTCCAGGATGGGGATAGAGGCGGTAGGCCTACTTCCCATGACTCATAAAAAGACATTTTGGTAAAAAATCTAATATGTCAAAAGCTGTATAGCAAAATTTTGTGACGATAAAAGTTATGAAAACTGTAGATGAATTGGATGCTGGAACGTATAGAGACTAGTTCGGTCGACTGTTAAGATACAAAATGTAGCTGAATTCTTATGAAAGGCAAGAGACAAGAGTAAAATCAGGAGTGGCGGTGGGACTCAATACATAGGAAGTGGTCAAAACATATTATAGTTTATAGTAACAGTAGCCACCTACACCCCAATTGACGACGCAACTATACAAGTAAAGGAATAGTTTACAGTAACTTGACGAATGCCATTCACAGGATAGAAAATAGGAAGCGGGTTTATTTATAACGACTGATTTTAAAGGTCGGGTTGGAAAAAATAAAAATCATGTAATCGTAGCGTGATAACCAAGAACGTACAAAACGACAATGAAATCCGGATTACAGAAATCTAAATAATTGTTTCGAGGAATATTAAACCAGTACAATAACATTCACAAGTATACATGGTAGCAACCAACGAAAATATAGACTATGTGATCATTATACAGCGTAATACAGGCAAACCTATAAATGTTTGCATAATTTTGAAAGTTATATGCTACTCTGATCACTTGCTGTTCAGGGATTCCGTCGATTTAAGCTACATCAACATAAAACACCTCAGAATGGTAACGAAGAACAAGAAAACAAAGAACCATAATACCCAAAATACAAATTCCAAAGTTATCAAGACAAACAAACTTTTTGATTAAACTGGTAATAAACACTTAGAGAATACCTACACCAATCAGCAAACATTCAAGAAGGAAGAAGGAAAGAGACACATTCTTATAATTACTCGTATTCCGTGAAGTTGAAGAACTAGTGAATGAAGGGAGACTCAGCCGATAGCAAATTATATACTCAACTAGCAACTAGTGAGACAAATGTCTCATTTAAAAACACAAAAAAGACCGTTTTGCAAATAGAACGCGTATTCACCACACGTACGTATATGACGTCATGGTTGGTAGCAAACTACCAGTCGCATTCGCCTTGATAAAATTTGCCTAGAATCTAACCTAAAAAGTTAGGATTAGGATAATTAAGATAATAATTAGTGTTAGAGACTGAAATTCGGTTCCTGACCTGACATGACCATTCCAAACATATAACTTTAATAACTTTTTTCTCTATCTCTTACGGTTTGGCTGCTGAAACAGCGTCCCGGACAAGTCTATTATATATATAGATACTGTCAAAAGAAGTATAATGAAGTTGATAGACTTATGGGCAATTCTCGAGCACGAGCAGCTTGGAAAATAATAAAGAATCTGCAGAAAAATCATATGAAAACGACGACAAACTGTGCTGAAGTGAGTGGGCTACAGAAAAACATATAAATTCTTCAAAGGAAGCATGCACAAGTTATAAAGAAACAAAGATAATTTTGAATATCCATATATTAGTTAAAATAAATAAAATGAGTGTACGGGTTGTAATTCCTTAAATTATAAGGGGTTAATAAGATTAGTAAAAACACGGTCATCACTAGGTTACAATACGACCAAGGGGCGTGTCCGTAACAAACAATGGATCTTGATACGATAACTAATCTACTGGCGTGAATAAACCATATATTTATACTACTATATTGCTAGCAGGGCCTGGGAACGCGCGAAAACATTACGGCGCCGACATAGTCTCACTCGTCGTACTACGCGTCTCGTGCCCATGCCTGAGAATTCGAATTCCGCCTTTAGAAGCGAATTTTAAACTTGACCGTGGGGTTCACTTCTCCACCGCGCGGACTACGCGCTTGCACACAGCTCAGCAAATACATCGAAGAGTTGGTTGTCTGTCTCACTTACGCTGTGACCTCCCCACTCATAGCCGCTAGAAATATAGTAGTAATACATATATGGAATAAACAAGCAAACGTGACAAACAATGAACTTCGTTACAATCACTAATTGCCTTGCATGAATAAACAGTAATCGTAAAGTAACAAACAAACGTGATAATGAATGAACTGTGACAGGGGACGCTACATTCTAAATTCCAACGTAGTACTACATTAACACTAATTTAATTGGTTAAGCTAAGAGCTTGGTGTTGGCGTCCAGTTGGAGAGCCGTCGTACAAGGACGCTGGCCAACTATCTGGATAAACCGCAAGACTGGGAGGCAAATACGTCTGCAGTATTTGTTCTACTCAAACAACCGATTCATTCTAACGCCGCTTTCTGGCAGCACATTTGCGCTAAGTAACGGTCCACCATAGGATCAAAAATAGATTATATTAAAGCACGGGAAAGTGGTTACAGGTAGGCACAGAATTTGAAATGTGCTCTACCAGACCGAGCGGTCTTAATTCGTGAAGGGAAGGCGGGATTTTCACCTGGGTTTAACAACTTGTACCGCTATCTTTTTGTAAACTTCACTTCACTAGCTTCGCTTCTTTTGGCACTTCTTTCATCCCAAGGATTGTTGTTCTTTTAGCTTTCAATAGTCTGCCCGCAGCACTCTTTCTTTGGTTTATTTCTTCATAAATTTCTCCATTTTCTTGTATCCACACTGCAAAGTATTTCAATTATTCTACCTGCTCCGGGGTTATGCTCTCTATTTTTATGTTATATTGTGTTTTCTTTGTACTCATTATCATCGCCTTCGTTTTCGTCTTGTTTATTGACATGCTTCTTTCCTCCATATTTTTAAAGTATACCGTCAAATTCTGTTGAAGCTGGTGTTCTGTTTCCCATATGACAGCCGCATTGTCTGCATAAGCCATTAGGTAATTGTATTTTTTACATCCTCTAGAAGTCTACTGTATAATCGTTTATTTGCATTCCTTGGTAGCATCATCTAAAACTATGGCAAAAAGCAATGAGCTGAGGATTTATCCCTGGCACCGGCGTGGACTAATACTAGCTTGGATACTGGTGGATATCTAATATCTCATCTTACATAATGTATACTTTTCTGGTAAAGATTCTTAGTCGTTTCGGTCAGTTTTTCGTCTATGCCTCTTCTATTTTAAGCACTCGCATACGTCTTCTCTTCGTGTTTTATCTAAATCTAAAGCATTTTAAAAATTCTATTTAAAGAAATCACTTTAATAAGGAACTTAATTTTGCCGAAATTCGAAATAATTGTTTAATTTCTAAAGCTAATTGTAAAAAGTGTAGCTGTACATATATCTATAATTTGCTGTCAAGATTGCCAACAATGGACCATCGATTGGTTTGTGCTATTTAAAAGTCTTCGGTGATAGACTAGGTACGAGTTTAGCTATAAATTGCACCGTGACTGTTTATGACGCATAAATCAGGTCATGTTGTAATTTACAATTGCAGGTTCAAAACCAGTGTCGTAAATTGAATTCTATTTAAAGCTATTGCATTTTACCGCCATCTATAAACGTTTTCGATACCACCTATAACCCTATGTTCAAAATCGAGCGTATCATTGGGCACTTACATCATTTAGGACAGCAACTGCTTACAAATTACTTCGAGGTGAATGGTACCTTTAGGAATGCATATTTTTCTAATCTGATATGAGACGAACTATTGCAATACATGACACTTAAGCGTTTCTCTGTCAGCGGTAAATTTAGAGTGACGGAAGATAATCTAAAATATTAACTTGTTATTACCACGGACGGTGACCTGTTTTTAGCGATAGGAACATAGGAAGTATCGAGTTGTGGTTAAGTCGTCTATGCATATGCAGAGGAAACATCACATCTAGCAAAAAGGTCAGTTCTGTTGCTTTCAGAAAAGTGCAACTGTTTGGCGGGTTTCAAATCGGTCGAATAAAAACGTTTCGCATTAAACTAAAACAAGAAGGATAAAAGGTATGTCCGATGTGGTAATAATTAGATCATGATAACTAATGGAGGTTGTGACAGTAATAAGTTTTCTGAATTGACGATTCTATCTGTAGCACCAGTGGTCTGACCTTTTCAAATTTCGTTCTGAAAACTTCCGTATATCTCAACACCGTATGCAAATCACACTGTTATGTAAATGTTGTTGTGGTGCATTACATCCTCACAGAACTGGTAGAATTGTAGATTTATGAGAAAGTGTTTCGGTTAGATATGAGTTGCAGTTTGATAGAAAAGTCTGTTGAGTAATTTTGCAATGTGAGATATCAACATTTAGTCTTAGTGTAGTATAAGGTTAATATAATCTTTTCATTAAAGACTAACTGAAGTTAATTCATTTTCATGAAAATCCTATGCTCTCTAACAGAAACGTACAAAATACGATTAGATTTTTAGTTGTGCTACGATACATTTAATTTCATGCAGTATAAACATGATTTTTGCATACATTAAGATAGTATTGTTGGAAGCTAGCAAACTGTCACAATTTGTAGATCAGGTACTACTAATTAAATCATATATTTAAAGATTTTACCACTTCCTGGTTCTCAATACGTAGCATGTTATTTTCTTCCTGTGCAATTAATGACTATAGGCGGTTACAAGAAGCAAAGAATGCGGATCACTTTACAATCTGCTTGTTTTATAATAAACATGAACATTATTTTATGGCAAACAAATATTTGAAAACAAAAATAGAGTCGAGCCTTTCTGATGCATAATGACGTTCAAGAAATTAAGAAAGATAAAACAACAACATCAAGAGCTGTTCTTTTCCATTTCTAAGCATGTTATATGAAATATTGCTAAATGCCTACATAACTATTACAGAGTGGTAAAAAAATATATATCTAGTCGCTTTTGAAATTTTTTTGCATGTAAATTTGAAGAATATAGCGGTTCTTTATTGTGCTCGAACTAGCCAAACCGCCAATACTTAAAGTATTCTGGCTAGTTCGATAACAATAAAAATGTAGATTACAAAAAATCAAAGGCAACTAGAGGTCAACACAATATATATTTTAATGCTCGGCTTCTTTAATTATGATTTTATTTTGTTATAGGTAAATAAATGTGCAATAATTACAAGTGAAGTGATTAGGGTGCATGATGACGCACTCACGGTGGTTTTGGTTCTTCTTATTTTTCTGCGAGGTGTTCGACCTGGAGAGGGCTATTGTGGAGACGACGCTTGGTTCGACCTCTTGGCGAAGAAGTAGGTTCGGGGCGGCCAGGGACTTTACTCTACTCTGGGAGAACTTCTGGAATTTAGAACACAGAGTGTGAACGTCTAAGCTTTCGGCGAACAGGGTGGTTTGGCCGTAAAGCTTAGCTGCTTAAACTCTCAGGGGAACAGGAATGGTTCTGCTTGTCTGAATTTTGCTGGCAACCTCTATTTTCAACGATACGCAACGCAGCTGAGGTTAATTTGCCATAAGTTTTTCCTGGGGCTAGCCAAATTTAATTGATCTGCATCTTGTTGTAGGTGACCTAAATGGGCGTATTTTAATACCACACACGACCCTCTTGGTAGATAAGGTAAAGTTAATTAATTTAATGGCGCTGATTTATCTTTGGATTAATTAGACTTGGTGGGACAAACATGGGGTGCTTTTATGCTGGCATATGATTTTTGATTGCGATTTGTTGTTATTTTGTTATCTTGGTATTTAATTGTCGGGCGGTTACTTTCATATGTAGCCGTTGGAATCTGTAGACAGAGCGTCATCATCCAAAGGCTAAATTTGTTTCGGAAGTAGGTGATTTAACGGCTTGCGTCCAATCGTTGGTTGGCGTCGCATGTAAACAGAGCTGCTTTGTTTTTAAGATGCGGAGGGCTGAAGTTTTATTTCAATTCGGTATTCGGCTTAGATTTATACAAGGCGGCATCGCATCGACGACTGCCGTGGATTGTTGCTCGAAAGCGAGCGGATTAATAAATCATATCAATTCGCACCGGGTATGCACTTGGACTAAGCCTAGCTAGAATGGTGTAGAGGCCGGAAACCTGCTTGGATGTGTGGTGCTGCATCAGGCAGGGGGTACTCTTTTGTTACTAATAATTGTTGAGGAAGGAACGTGGGTTGGGCCATCGCTGGATCCACTTTCTTTGGTTGTGATGCATGTTCCTCGTATCAAACTGAAAATCTGGTTAACATTTCATAAGCAATTTTAGATATCAATTTTAACAAATAAAAGCTTCAAATTTTTTTCGATAAATAATAAATACAAATTTTATGTGATATTTAAATTTTGCAGAGCAGTTTAGTTTACTGTAAACGTTTAAATTCATACTAAATTTGCAGCTTGTAATTAAGCATCTGTTGTTTATAAATTTCATTTATTTAATAGTTTAGATCTAGTAAATAATTGCCTGTTGTCTATCGATTTTAATTATTTTGTCTATTTTCAAATAAATT
Source organism: Agriotes lineatus (assembly GCA_940337035.1). Taxonomy (NCBI): domain Eukaryota; kingdom Metazoa; phylum Arthropoda; class Insecta; order Coleoptera; family Elateridae; genus Agriotes; species Agriotes lineatus. The sequence goes on along the minus strand of OW679200.1, from coordinate 26,867,594 downwards.
CTGTACGTACTGGTTAGTTAGTGTTTGTCAGTAAACTGGTATAATTTCACCAGTAATTGCACCACCGGCGATTGACTAAGAGCTTACTTTCTTAAAGTGTAAACTTTACCTTATTTATAAATGCATTACGTGTCAAGAAGCCTCTACACTGATAACGATGAGTTGCGCGAATTTCAATATTGAATATAGATTTTTCTTGTAGCGCCTGCTGCCATTAGAATGAACTTCGTTGTATCTATTCCAAGCTCCATATATACTCAATTCTTGTTTAGCTTGCGTAATTTCTTAATATACTCTGTATTTAAAAAGCTTTTTTCTACGATCGTGTCAAAATGACAACTTTTTGCACAGTTTTTAGTCTCAAAAGTGACGTTTGTAGCACTCTTAATATTAGCGCCAGAATTCGGTCTTTTTAGCACGTTGCCATTGGTGGCGTGTTTTAATATTAAATTAAAACACGCTTTGCCGTAAATTTGAATGTCAACATAACCTAGAATATCTAACACAATGTGACGGAAAAAGTGTCACTAATTTAAGTTTTTATATTTTTGTTACTATCGTAGAAAAAATAGCGTATGATACACGTGTATAAGTGCCATTAAAGCACTAGCGACGTTAAAAGCACTCCGCTTTGCGTGGTGCTTTTAAACTCGTAGAACGTGCTTTAAAGGCGTACTTATACACTAGTATCATAATATACTATTGTAATACTTTATATGTATAATAAACATAATTTAAATTCTGCGTTTATTTTGGATCTAACAAACCCAGTATAAATTATATAATAATTTGAAGTGAAACTGTTTAATTAACTATTTTGCAAATATGAAATTCGTTATTTGTTACTCGTAGTTTTAATCCGAATCACCTATTTGTATCATTATTAGCTTAACATTTATTAGAACCTTGAAACTTAAACTTACACACAGTTTCTTCTTTTATTTAACCCACTGATATCTTCCTGTATTTTTTAAAAGATAAGGATTGTGAGGGAACTCATTAATGAAAAAAAATCAATGTCGGTGAAACTTTGTTTTCGAATGCCGCGTTCATCAAATATCCAAATATTCAGCAAATTAAACCACCTACATGCCCTACCCATTTCTATTTGGCAAAAACACTTCAAGAATGAGCAGTGTCCAAAATCTTGTGTAAAGATGGAACTTTTAAATGCTATTTTATTATGTTCACAAAACAGTTTCAAAGAACATATTTTACTTCTACAGATTAACAGGAGCATACTCTTTATAATTTTGGAATTGCTTTACAAAAAGGAGGCTCGACGTTGCTTATCCTAATGTAATTACAGCTTTACAGATTTGCACAATTACTCGTATATATAAAAAAATTACTTAATTGTCATAATCAGAAGCAGTCCAATGCTCAACAACGCTACAGTGTTGTTAAATAAATACTCAAAGAGACACAACAACGGTCAATGTCAAACATTAACATTACATTTTTTCTATAGCACATGTTAAAGTGTGCTTTTATCAACTCAAAACAAAAGGTCAAGTTTTACTTTAACAGCAAGGGTAGATAAAATAGCACTTTAACATCAAGGATAGATAAAGTAATTTAATTTTCTAACTTTTGTTTAAATTAAATATGACAGCTTCGTATTATCGTAGCAACCCAATCTAGCTACTGACATTTTGAAATGTGATTGACTGTCATTATTTTCTTTTGAAATTGTTAAAGTTCTTGCTATAGAAAAAAATATTGTATTATACACGACGATAAAGTTATTTCTATCCACTCTTGAATCATTAACGTCTCGACTTCGTCTCGACGTTAAACGATTCACTCGTGGATAAAATTTAACTTTATCGTTTTGTATAATAAATTACTATTATTCACGAGAACGACCTTAATACACAAAGAAGAGGAGAAGGTGCAAGCTCCTTATCAATACTTCGTTGGGATGGAGTGGTTTTTATCATGCGTACTTGCCTGCTGCTTAAGCCGCATTAATGTGGTCTTCGTAATCTGTTAAAAAGTTGTTTTCAGTGTGGGCCAGAGAAAGTTTATAATGTGGTATTTCACATTCAAATGTGACAATGGATTAAAATGTATATCAGAATCTTTAAATATTAAAAAAAATCGCTACCAAGTTTCGAACTCGTAGCCGTAAGCTCAACAGTACAGCTTTGTACCATTACACCATCGGGTAACCGTAGTTACGCGGTCATTTGACGACTATTCCTGGTATCCCTTAATAAAAAAACACATACAAACAAAAACGACCAATCTCGACCAAAAGCTTTTCAGTTCTTTGTATTAATATTCCACATAAACTGACACAGAAATCACTCTGATAGGTTATGTCATTCTCGAAATATAATGGTCTTTCCTGTATGCAAAGCGGTGGCTGTCTTCACTAAAGTTATGTAGTTTTGTGAGACCTTTTATATAATTTTGGTTTAGTCCCGATTGATTGAGCGGTTGCGCAAAAATTGCAAATTAATAAAAATGGTCGGACCCGAAAGTAATGTGTCTACTTAAATATTTGGACGAAAGCAGTTACGCTAACAAATAATTGTCTGATTGAGTGTAAAAACCTTAATTGAAAATGAACTGTATCAGGCTCTTAAAAAAAAGTTATTCGCGTGACATAAACCATGTATCACGCCGCACGACGAGGCTTCTCCGAACAGACAGGAATATAGGTAAGGTACAAATTATCAAATCAAGAAAAAAGCGAGTTGTTTGCATAATCACCGAAAGATACTGTTATGATCGTGTCGCAATATTAATTACAGTTGTTAAGGTGACACAGCACACAAAAAGTCAACAGATTATAATATTCATTTTTATGAACGCACATCTTTTATTTTGTGCTCTGGTGTATTTATAATTAATGTTAGAGACTGTTAGTATCAGTACCCGTATATCAGTAAAATTAATCGTTTGCTATTCTGAACAAATAAAAGGTATAGTGTAAAATCAGAAAACACACAAGGTAAATGGCATTTGGTATACATCAGATAGTTATTTATCAACAATACGGTTACAATCAAGTTAAATAGTGTAAACAGCTGATGGTTGTTTAATTTTTACTGCTTACAAAAGTTTCAATCAAAATTTTAAGATCTACGAAAACATTTGAACCAAAGACTTGGCCTTAATTACTGCAACATGTGTTGCAGATGCACGTAGCACGACGAATTTCCAGTCCCCGTAGAATTATCGTAGCAGGAATGCAAGGTCAATAATGCAATGAACAGAGAAAGAAACAGAACAAAGCAAGAAGATAATTTTGCCACAGTATTAGACCACGTGTAAGTAGAGATCGCTAAATTCTACCTTAGATTACGGGCGGGCAAGAAATTATTCCGAGGTAAATCCTGAGGTAACCGGATGGGTGCTGCAATTCACCAAACTAATAAGACCAAATTTGTCCCATAATCTATCATTCTTTCGATATTCAATCCGTAAAGCGTCATCAAAAGAAAACCCAGAACAAACACGTTAAAAGAAAAGAATACCAATCGCTAGTTCGAATTTAGGCTACCTGAATATACGACGGCGAACAAAATTGCCGGAGCTGCAGCAACAGCGGGCGGAAATTCGTTGTAACACTTTCGGACCGTAACAACATATCACATTAATCGAATGATTAGGCTTTTTTACGATTGCAGTACAAAAAGTAGAAAAAGTTCCAATTTCTGTAAGAGTTGCTTATTTGTTGTATATTCGAGAATCAGAAAGAGAAAAAACACATAAACTAAAATTTGAACATGATCATTTTATATGAATCGTTTAGAAACGAGCAAAATAGTATTTGAAACTACAATTTGACAATGTACTGCAACTTTGTGAGCTATTTTTAGCTAGTGAATTGATTTCATATACGTACCTAGTTGTGTTGTCACTATCCCGAAAATGTTAAAAAGGTTTTTAACCGTGTTACCGGTCAAAAATTATTATAGCTATTTACGTATTTAATTGCACTATCTTTGATAAATAAAATATTGTCTTCAATCTAATTAAACTAAAGTCAAGTTTCATATTTCAATGTATTAGTTTTCCTAAATAATTCTACTCCATTTCCTACAATATTTGAAGCTTCAAGGCATTCTGGTTGTTTACCCTGGATTTCTCAAGGTTTTCCAAGGCTGCAGCTTATTTTTTTCTGCCATTTGTGCTGAATTATGAAAGATGGCAAGGGGAACTACATTTGTGAAGTCAAATGTTCCATTTTTATTTGGAAATTTTCGCTACCATCCTACATTGGGGATTCACTTTGGAGTTGCGATGTCATTCGTGGGGAGTTCATGCAGTTCCTGAAAGAGATATTTTTCGTGTAAATTCTCAAAATCAGATATGTTTCTCGATTTGTACCTAAGCGAGGGCATGCTACGGTTTGGTAAACCAGAGCAAAACATCTTAATAGTAGGCCTAGCTTCTTTTTGTATTATTTATTTCGATTCTATTGTGCTTCATTTTTAGATCCTTTTCTAGGTTTGGGGAAATACTTTTTGTCGTGTGCGGCAAGCCTCCCCCCTTTTCGTTTGACGATGTGTATGTTGAGAATTCTGTTTCTGCAAGAGTTCGATGTTATCGCAGAACCATACATTCTCAGACACCTAACTTCTGTTGTGGCTTATCGACATGGTGGCCATCTTCCGATGTGCCTGTTTTCTACCGGTAATCAGCAACAGGCTTGCTTTGAACTAACCTATTTAATGCCCTACTCTAAACCAAGACTTTGGGGTCTGTATGACCATTCTGCTAATTATTGATAACATGTGAAGGGTTTTGCATCTGTGGATTTAAGATCAAATTTAATCCGAACCCAAAAATTTTGCCTTTAATAGCGCTCTCGCGGTTTTACACTTTTACCGAGTAGCCTACCTGTAATGCACATTGCTAATTTTTCATACTACTTATTTATATTAATTATTCAGAACTTGCTTAAGGACTTTTATGACTTTTAAGGCGGTTCTTTTAATACTATGCCATTTTCCCTGTGATATTTGATTTTGAATGTCGTGTTTTATTGTTTTGAATTGTGTATGTACTGCCGAATACTCTTGGTTGATATTATACTGCCCTGATTTTTATGTCTGCGAATTTTATTTGTGCCCTCGCCGTCCCCTCTCTTTTTCAGGGATTAGTTAGTAGTTTCTCTCGACGTATACTTTTTCTCATTAGCAAAGCCTCTTTTGTGTCAGCCATGACCAGTTCTGTTTGAAAAGTCGGCTGCCTTTGCTGAAGTTTCGGAAGAATGAAACTGGCAAATGTGTGCCTTATATATATAAATAAAATATACAGCACTGAACAAATTACAAAGAGGTAAATGCACTTAGTTATATGGGGAGACTGTGCGAACTATTACTGAAAAGTGGAAAAAAGAGTAAATCGTTGACCCCACAGAACAAAGTGAACTTGGAGCCGGAAGGTCATGTATAGACAATATGTTTACGCTAAACCGAGTCATACAAAAAAGAAAAGTTAGGAACAGAGAAGTTTGTAGAATTACAAAAGGCACACAATACATATAGTAGATTTCAACAAATTATAAGAAATATAACCAAAGTTAAGTATAAGTTAAATGTATCATAATGTTATTGAATCGCTGTACTGTAATATAAAAGGTTTAATGTAAACAGATAACGAAACATCTGACTCGCTTGAAGCAACTAGATGCTTAACGCAAGGGTGAGGTCTATCACCGATATTATTTTTATTTACTGTACGTAACAGATGTGTTAAAATAATCGACACGTAAGTGTTTAAGTATGGGAATACCGATAAATAATGATTTTCTGTACACTCTACTATCGGGTGTTCACAAATAAATTATACTTCTAGATTGCTGTGGCTCCATGATATTTATATGGAGCCATAGCACTTATTAGAACATCCTATATATTCCGATGCTCAAGTGGTTGTTATTACAGCCGACGTAGATGATATCACCTGTATTCTAAGAAGATCAATTGTATGTATAGTCCTCAGAGCAGATCTACCCCATCTGCAATACATATATCCAATCCATTTCTTCTTGTCATGTCAGGTATTTCACACTATTCAATTCACTGTGTTCTTTAGCTAGTCGATCTTTCATTATGTTTATGGCGTAGTTGTTGAGCTTTTGTTTACTTCCCTTTCTCTACTTAACGAATTCCCATGCTGTGTATCTTACCCGTTGCTTCTTGCTATTATTTTTTAATCCAAAGACCTCCTCGCCACTTTGTAGCAGAAAATCTGAGCTCTTCCGTCTTACTTCAGTATGAATGAAGCTTACTTCCTCTCTGTTGCTTTGAATTCGTTTTGCAGAGTGATATCATTCAGTTTTCACAGATTAAAGTTTTTACGTTTAAAGTAGATATGGCAGCCTGTTCGTGATTATTACAACTGAGTGAAAATTTTACATGTATTTATATTTCTATCTAATGTGTTATGATATTTTTAAATTACCATAATCACATTTGTTCGATATTTTGGCAACTTTGGTCCTATTTAAGCGACTTTCTAACTCTTCTAGATTCCGAGATACCAATAGTGGCAAGTCAGACTTGTAGCACACCATAGATAAATAAGAAATGAATTGGTGCTGTACCAAATACTGAATACATTGATTTAATTTTATTGAAAATTGTAATAAAGTAGCGGGACGAATTTATAGAACCATACGTAATATCACGTAATAAATAATGCGTGTAAAGCAGCTGCTAAATTTCCCATTAAATATTCATTTATTACCATTAGTCACACTAGAGCCAACTTCACATTCAGTGTTACCGTGAAACGAAAGCATAAAAAAACAAACCAAGTGATTATAACTAGAGCAACGTACCCGTGAGGGGACACTCCTTGTTACTCTTACTAAACTTTGGCGTGTTTAATTTGTATGAATGCTAAATATTTCTAACACTAACAGTTAGATCTATCACTTTCAATTATATTCCGAACAATGGCTTTCGCATGTTTAATTCGCCGTCTGGAGGATGCCTATCTTTCAATTCATAATAGCGTTAAACAGGATGATCACGATATTGATCCAAAAAATGTAGCTCATATCTGTTGAATTATGCGTATTGAGTAACAACTCCACCTCTGTAACGGAAGAGGAAGTGTGCCATCCGCCAAAGAAAATAAATGTCTACTTTGCAAAGCAAAAGAGTGCAAGTAGCAATTCACTTTTAAATTTGCATAATTCATGCAGGAAGATTTAGAACAACTGATACCGATGCGTTAAATGAAGTTATTACCTGTTTAATTTCCAAGGTGTTTAAATCTCCTCTCTCTGTCTCGCTCTTTATACAAAAGTAATTTAAAGCAGTTTCAATGTGTATACAAACGACAGCTTATAGTAGTGTATAGTCGTCTTCTACGCAATAGCAATCCCTGCAATTGTATGTCTACAACGCTCTTAGAGGGGTTCATTTGTTAACGATTTTTGTTGTTCTTTATATATTTTTGTTTGTTTTTCCTAGACTGTTCTCAAACTTTTTGAAAGCATCACCAGAATCAATTTTATAATTTGGTACTGCTTTAAAATTGTATTGGGTTCTCATATTTGCCTTCATATAGCGAATCCGAGCTGAATGTAGGAATTTTAACGCCAGCAGCAAAGTAACATTTTGACGTCTACTCCCTCGTTAAGGCGTTAGATAGTAAAGAATGCCTGGCATCGAACGAGGCACAATTCAATATCACATGAATTTGAATAATTCCTTTTAATTTCAATTACAGGAGTAGAGTTTATTACATAATAAAATACTATGAGGAAAACACGATTTTTTGAACAAATAAACAGTATATTGTATTTATTCTTTACTGGTATAACGTTAATGCACTGTATATTTTCATTATTTAAGTTAAAGCAAAATGAGGGCGGCCAAAAAATGCCCCAGCTTGGGTATGCACTTATAATTTTTCTTTTGGAATTTCTAGGGTTAAACGACGTTGAAAAATATGTAGTGCCACTCAATTCACATTTAGGAAGGAAACATGGTCGGTGAAGCTATGAGAATACAATCAGGAAACAGAAGTTACTACATGCATAAAAATCTGGTTCATTCTAATATCCTATCTCGAGCTACAAAAGTCCGAATTTATCGGACCATTATACGACCGGCCATAACATATGCATGTAAAACTTGCACAATAATAATAATTCAGAAAAATCCGTTAAGATATAATGGAAAGAAAAATCTTGAGAAAAATGTATGGTGGTGTTGAAGAAGTAGATGGAAATTATCGAAGGAGAATGAATTCCAAACTAGATGCACTAATTAAAAACTTTGATATATTACGGTATATTAAATCTCAAAGACTTCGCTGGGTGGATCATCTGCACCGAATGACAAATGGACAATCTGTGTAAAGCATAACACAATGGAGCCCTGGGTATGGCAGAACGAGAGGAAGGCCGCGTGACAGGTGGTGGGATGCAGTGTAGCAGGACCCTAAAACCATGAAGATCAGAAATTGGAGAACTAAGGAGGAAAATCGAAGACAATGCGACGGGATAGTTGAAGAGGCTAAAATTCACAAAGGGTTGTAACGCCGAAGAACTAAGTAATATTAGTTAAATGACGATAAATGTTTTTAATACTAACCAATAACACAGCTGATTTGTTAGGATTAATCATGAATAAATGGTGAATAGACACGTCGTAAGTGTGTAAAACGAAAGCATAGACTGAAAACAAAAGGGACCTTAAATTGAGCCCTTCCGAACTCCCCGTGTTACCGCTAGAGATTGTGAAATATCGTTAGCTGATCTCACAGATTGCCGTCGATTTCCTATGTAACTGCCAATTATCGTTAGAGTATTACTGTCAACACCTAAATATCTTAGGATAATAAAACAGTGCTGGAGCTTGTGGTTTGAATGTGATTATAATTATAAATAAATGTGCTTTGTGATTTCAGGATAATAATTAAGGTATTATGGCCGACTGCTTGTGGGTAGTGGGTAACCAGCAACCAGGCTCCACATGTAGTAGAGGCCACTGGAAGATCAGTAATGCAGTTATTTGATAAACTGTATATAGCTACATGGAGCATCAATGGATGGTTGCAACCAGGAAAACTAAATATCGTAGAAATCGAATTGCTAAGGGCAAACATACCCATTTGTGAAATTGCGAAAACACACATTAGCACAAATGCGTATCACAAAACAACAGATTAAGTGCTATATATACAGCATGCGGTAGCAAAGGATTAAACGGGGTAGATAATAATTAAAAATAAAAAACTGAGAAAGTTCATCAAAGACTAAGAAGAACAAGTGGACACCATATACTCACAGATAACAGAGATGATTGCCAAAATGCTTTCGAAAGACGTCTTAGTCTTAATAGAAGGCTATAACGCTAAAATGATGACCATATTCGTCACATAGTGGAAAAGTATGATCTATTCTAGTGGAAAGGAAACACCGGGGAAAGCGCCTTATACAATTTGCTATTAATAATAACTTCACAGAAGCAAATACTGGTTTCAAAACACATGGAAAACAATTATCAGCTGGAACCTCACCATGTGGAAAATAAAAAAATCAAATAGATTATCTCTCCATAAGCGCTGCATGAAAGTCAACCATAAAAAATATTACAAGAAAACCAAGTGAAATATGTGCCTCCGATCACAAGTTGTTCAAGAAGAATATTACCAAACCCTAAATAAATAGAAAATAAACTAAAGAAAACAGAAAAACCAAATTATACACGGAATATCCACGAAACAGTGGTGAATATAAAAGATTGGATAAAGAAAGTGATAATAATCTGAAAACTCTACTTACAACTTAAGAATCAGTGGATGGCAAAAATAAATGTAAGAACTAATTGAAGAAATACCGTAAATAAAATTGTGGCAAGAAGTGAGTATGTAGACAAGATACAAATAAACACATCAATGATATATGTTCCCTACTGGCCCAAAAAACTACTGTGATTACGGACCATCAAGAAACGCTGTTGGTTTGGAGAAAGGACTGTCAAAATCTGTACAAATGTGATGTAGTCAAAAAATTAAGATCATGGGAATGTCTTATATCATATAAAAATGAACTAAACATATTGAAGTCGGAAGTGGATCGAGCAATAAACAAATTGAAGAATAATAAGGCTGTAGTGTCATACAAAACTTTTTGAACTAGCAGAAACTTGTGGAAACTTATCGAGCAGGCACTGAAAGTAGTTTGTAACTTATAAATGCAACTGGAAGCTTATTTAAAAAATAATTTTTAATTTTGTACGTTTAAGGTAAATTAGGAACAACTATAAAGGCCTACTCGATAGCGAACCTTTTGGGACGCACATTAAATTCCAATGATATATTACCAAATCATTTCTGTGAATGGGAAAAATACTATATCGGGGAAACACTTAAAGATTTAAAGAATGCAAAAATGGACTTAAATTGCTACACCTACAGCAATCTACATATGCTTGACACAATACAATGCCGTGTTCTGCAAATACCAACACAGAATCTGCAGGGAGGACCAGAGAAAAATTTTAAAAATTTAAAAGCATATTAAAAATTCATTTCGGAATGTCCTGCTTATTATAGATCACCTTATAAAAAATTATTATCTATTATCTCAGTTCATAGTTGGTGGTCAACAGGTGTTGACGTGCGTTGTTTTGATCAAGCACAAATCTAAACTTATTTAAATATAAAGCAGATACTATTGCGGAAAAGCGAATACAGTGGGTGTGTGCATCTTTACTCAAGTGAAAATACACTTTTTGGAGCTTCAAACTTAGTATTTGAGTGGTCTTTGATAAGTGGGCAACATAACCTCGCACAGATAACGTGTTTTAGAATTCCGCACCGTGCACGCAGCAGGTGAAACAAATGGCACCGCCAAATTCAAAATTGTGCGCCAGATGTGATGAAACGCTTGTATCGGACGAAGTAGCAAAATGTGGCGAATGCAAACAATTATATCATTTCGAATGTTCGATAAATGAAAATAATTACCAGAAATTAATCAAAACTAAAAAAATATGGAAATGTATTCAATGTGTAGGAATAGTTACACGCCAAAGAGCTAATTCAGCTTCAGTTAACGCTGTAATTCTCAACCAAGAGGAAGAATTATTACAACCAAACACCAACGAAAATAAAAAGGAGTTTATCAATCAATCATCCGTGGGAGCTATCATGAGTCCTTCTTCAAAGGGCATAAGATTTTTTCAGATCGTCAATTCGGATTTATTCACAATAGAAGCACAGATGATACCATCTCTTTGTTATGCAGACATATCTATAATGCTTTGGATAACTCGAGGCCTTGCATTGCCGTTTTTCTTGACTTAGCCAAGACATTTGATACAGTGAATCATGATATACTGTTACAGAAATTAGAAATGTATGGTATACGAGGATCTACATTGGAGTTGTTTAAAAATTACTTAACAAATAGACAGCAACTGGTAAAAATTGATACTCACCAAAGTACCTATAAAACAATAACATGTGGAGTACCTCAAGGAACCATACTTGGACCACTTTTATTTTTAATATATATCACTGATTTGCTTGTATCAACTAATTTAAGAGGGCAGTTAATTGCATATGCTGATGATACCGTCCTGATACTTGAGGGGGAGAATTGGCAAACAGTGAGGCAAGCGGCAATGCGGGATCTTAGTGTAATAAAGAATTGGCTGGATTCAAACATTTTAACTTTAAACTATTCAAAAAGCGTTTTTATCACTTTCGGTATATACGAGAATAAACAACCTGATTTTACGGAACTTACAGTACATGCGAATAATTGTCTTCGTGAAAATTGTGTTTGCAATGTTAAAATTATGAAATCATTTTCTGCAAAATATCTTGGTATTATGATTGATCAACATATGAGATGGGACGTACATATAAATAATCTATGTAATAGAATTAGAAACACTATATATATATTCAAAAAATTAAAAGCAATCTTAGCAATAAATCAACTGAATTGTTTTTATTATCCACTGGTTCAATCGCTTCTCTCGTATGGTATAATAGGTTGGGGTGGGGCAGCTGGATTTTATATCGAGCGAGTCTCAGTTTTGCAAAAATGTATTTTAAAGATTATTTTAGGCAAATCAATTTTATATCCCTCAAATTTAGTTTTTGCTGATTCCAAGAAAATGAATTTGCAACAACTGTATTATAATTCTATCTTAAAATATATATGGAAATATCCAGAAGTTATTAAATTACAGTCACATGATTACGGAACTCGAAATAAAATTGATGCTATACCATATAGAGCTAACAAAACTGTGGGGCAGAGAATTTACTATATTCCAAAAATTAACAATAAATTTCAAAAATATCTAATAGCATATAATTTAAATTTGCATAAAAACAACTGTGATAAGATAATAAAGAACTTTTTATTTCAGACCTGTTGATTCACTGATTAATTTATTATATATCTAGTTATTAATTTCTTATCAGTTTTAATTGCAGTGAATAACTTTTTTGCTGCAATTAACCTGTTAATATTCCATATAAAACCACAGACAGCTGTTCTTTTACAGCTAAGTGGTGTACACTTCAATTATATTTTCTTTTCCAATTCATTTGCACATTAATTAGTAAGTTAGATTTAATTGTGTATGATTTATAGGGTTAAGAGTAACATTATGTATCACGCATTCAATTTAATAAATTTCAATAAAATTTATTGCACAGTATAATGAAATGAAAGTCATTAAAATAACTTGATGTCAATAATATTTATATGACTGCCATATTGGCTATGCTTTCTGTGATATTCTCATGGACCAGGCCGTTGCGTAAGTTCATTTCACTGATGTACACAGATAAAAGTCGTATGTCTAATAGTGCACTTTCCTAGCGATCACTACATTTAGTTTACACTTATTGGAAATTAGGTGGTGCAATAGTTATCTAGAACAATTAGTCGATTTTTATTTGTTAAGGATTACTTATTTTTGTCTGTGTTCAGAAAGAAGTAGGCTCACTTTTTATGTTTCTGTGCACGAGAAAACAATTTGTTAATTGAAATGTAGATATTATTATATTTTGTACGAATGATATTCTTGCAACACATTTACTATCTAGATTAGTATAAATATTACTTGGAACTATAATTTTGTAATTAGATAGCAACTTGAAAATTTTGTTGAAGTATTTGTGTTGTTTTAGAAAAAAGTCGATGTGTCGCTTTCAGAAAGGGGTTAGACTGCTTAGTGTAAATACAATATTAAAATTAAACGTTGTACTAGATTATTGCTGAAAACTTCATTGGCTTCTTTAAAATTATTATTTTAAATATTTATAGTTTTATACCTTTTCTTTGGAGGTGTACATATTCTTTCATTTCTTCCACCACAATACAATGGAATTTTCAGCATTCTGGTGTCTATATATAGATATATATATATTTTTTAAAGTTATATTCTTTTATTATTACGAAGAAAACCTTGGCCTAGTCTACATTCAACGCCTATTTTTTATTTTTATTGAGTTCGATTTTCTTTTATACATGTGCATATTTTAAGTGTCACCATCATTAGAAAAAACATGTTTGTACATAGCGTCCACAGAATTTACTTCTGTATAAATCCAATTTTACTGTTTGTGAATTACTTTATGTATTATGCCAAGTTTTGTTCAAAATTTGTTTTGGTTAAGTTAATAAAGTTAATAAAGTTAATCTTTGTAATACACAGACACTTTTGTGTGAGCCCATAGAGTAATATATACATATAATGAGATTATTTGCTGATATAATTTATTTTAAAGAATGTGTTACAATAAGTGATATTTGTGTAATAAAATGCTTCTTAACATTTATAATGTGGTCTTATACCGTAATTATCCAACTATATCATTTTTAACTACCAAAGCAACACTTTGTAATGCACATTGGAGTATAACACTAGCGGATACTATATTATATATGTACTTTGCTCTAATATTTAAGTATTATCATGCAATCTAAGTACGTATATCTAGCGTAATTATGTAATGTTTATTTGTTTGTCAGTGCTCGTATGTATATTTCTCTTCTATTGTTTTTATTTGAAAATATAATTGTAAATATAAATAGACTTAAATAACCCTCCTTGTAAATATCTTTTGTACTAATCCATTGCTTCCAGTAACATTATTCACATTCCGTAGCTAGGTACAGTGCCATTAGTTCTGTTGGGTGCCACTACGTAGCAGAGTAAATGCCGAGTACGCACTTTGTTGAATCTACAGTAAAAAAATACACAGCTACTTTCCCAGAAGAACAGAAATGTATACTTACCCACTTAAGTGTTTCCAAGGAAATGTCCGCAAATTTACCAGCTGTCATTTTAGTGGGATTCTGACTTCTTCGAATAATCATAGCCAAACCTCTTTGAAACCGTATGTCTGTTCCGACGTAATCTACTTGAAATGCGACTTTCCCAACTTTTTGTGACTCAAAGATAAGTTGTTCTCCCCAAAAACAAACGAATGAAACTGACAGGCCGGAGCATACCATTTCTAGCAAGTATCTTACACTCTTCTTGAAATCTGTAATCTAGAAATGTGTGTCTAGATAATCGTTTAAATGTTTATTAGAAGAAACAATTTACCATTGAAGCTCGAAATATTAAAAAGCTGTTGATGCCTAGTATACCCAGAAATATTACTAGTAATAAATCATTAAATATAATCTCCATTTTGGCAGCAATTTCAATAATGGCTAAGTGATAAGCGACGACTTTTTTAAGGGACCGTTTAAGATACTTCCATGGTATGGTAGATCCTCTAACATTATTAATTTCAGTCGTTAACAGATTCGCAGACTCTTGATTGTCCTAAACAGTATACTATGAAAGTTCTAGCTAATAAGATGGAATCAGATATACGGCGACAACAATTGTACTCCATCACATCAGTAACTTTGTTATTATTAAGTTAGATAATTGATAAACTGAGCCATATTTTGCAGGTGTTGGTAACGAAATGGAAACATATTTGATGAATGTTGTCAGTTCTGTAATTATTACAAAATAACAAAAAAGTTTAAACAAAATGTTATAAAGATATTTTCATTTTTGAGACGAGATCGAAACTTGATTAACCCTAGAACCACACCATGGGGTCGCCCGTGACCTCCAGGTTTCCATTTAAGTAAATATTTGCGTACTGGCTATACCTACACCGCGTGGTTAGTGTTACAAATATCCATACTGAAAGTTAATGAATGATGTTCCATTTCTTCATTTCAAGGTTTTTATTCTTAAAATAATCAAAATGTATCCAAATAAGCGCCAACTTACGAATTCAGAACTTTGGAGAATACATACATAGGGATTCGACTCACAACGAAAAGTTTCAACGAGGGCGAGAGTAAAGATGAGCATAATATTGTTGACATATATGAAGAAAATGATATAGAACGTAGCGAATTTTTTACAAACAATAAATGTTGATATTCTTATTTTATGCTTAAATAGCAACTCAAGGTTCATAATATAATTATATAACACAAAACATAAATTTGCTTCGTGGGTTTGTAGAAGCAAAGCAATAATAAAATTAACTGAGTATCGAAAACAAAAAACTTCGTTTTATTTACTGACCTTTTCAAACTCCTATTTTTGTCACCTTAATTATTATTATAGAGCTTAATATCACAATAAAAATTCACGAACTAAAAGAACATTCGACACAGAATAATTTTTCTAACCTTTTTCGTTCCACCCCACTGTTCGGTCGCTTTGGAACTCTGAAAACGCTCGCCGCTGCTTGTAACTCGCAGATGGCTGCTACTCGAACCTCTTCAACACCCAAATTTTTCGAAGAAACTTTGTAAATTGCTCCGAAACAGGACAAAACAGCACCAAACTTGAATAAAAAACACCGTACACAATTGACAGCTATTTATTTGCACGTAAGTGACTGATTCAAAAAACAAAATTCAAACATACGTCACAAAACAAACACGTTATCTTCCAAAAATGGAATCGGACGAGCGTGGTTTTTCTACCAAAATAAATTAGCAAAGTCCTCAAAAGTACAGCGTCGCACCTATTTAAACCCTAGGAAAGCAAAAGATACCAAAGTTACTAATTGGCCAAAATTGACGTCAGTTTAACAAGAATTTCTCAATCACGCGCAAAATAAAAAGAACAAATGCCTATCCCTAATTTGAAAAGATACTTAAATTAATTACACAAAAACCTTAGGTTTTAACATCAAGCTAATTGTCTTCAGCGCCCAAATGTACCGAAAATCACATCTCTCCGCGCTCGTGCCATATCGAAGTAATTTTAGCATGGATAGGAAAAGTGGTTCTACAGCCTTGATGTACGTTTGTGAATGTTATCTACCAGGGGGAAATTCTCTTAACGGAGATCTGCAAACACAACTAATCGTGACTTGTCTAAAAGCACCTCCTCCAAGTATGTGTCTGCTTTGTAACTTGCACAGACCCCTTTATAGAGCATATTTGGTGCATACTGGCTCGTAGCAGCTCTAACTTCACTGGTACATAAATTCGTAGCTTTCATGAGTACAATATTCCATTTCTTGTGTTTGCAGCCCCCCTCTCCCAATTTGCAACATACACAAACTCTTTAGCTACGGCCCTTGAAGCTGCAGCTGCGGCACCAATGCTGCTCTATCTGAACTCACGTAATCTCCGAGAGCAGCTTCTATCGTACAGTAATGTCTTCTTTGCTAGTGTTCAGAGTGTATCATTTTTAATGTTGTGACCTGATTTTACACCTTTTTAACGCCACTACACTTAAATGTTTAGTTTTTTAACATCACATTTCGATGCACTGCGTGACGCACAAAACTTTGTCGAAAATGTATTATTCTGTGCTCACTTTATTTGGATAAAAATGGAAGTTCTAATGTATTCTAGCTTGATGTTTTCTAAAAATAACCCCACATTTTCCGGTAAACCATGAAAGTGCCTCAAATCGTAATTAAAGTTATGTGAGACCCACTTTGCATGTGTGCTCATTTTAAATTATTATGAGTTATAGGCTACTATTTACAGGAATCTCCTAAATCTTACTTTGGAAAGAAACTTATGCCCTCAATGTGACTATTTACAATTGTTGATAAATTCTACGGTAAGCAAATCTCTTGTGCCTGTAGTTTTTCATTGGAAAATAAGCTTTATTACTTACTTATATAAAATAAATGAGACATTTAAAGATAAACTAAATAGAAACATGACTGGAATAGACAATGACAAGACGGTACATCAACTTCAACAAGAATTTACCAAAAATATAATAACCATAGCAGAAGAAATATTGGGAAAGAAGAAGAAGCAAGATAAAAATAAGTTATCAAAGGACACAAAAAACCTTATAGCGAAATGAAAAGAAACACAAATTGTCAACACAGATGACTTTAGGTGAAGATTAGAAAGAACCAAATTAAGTAAAATCAGTAAAACGAGAATACGAAATGACGTAAAACAATACAACACTAAAATAGTAAGAGAGACCATAGAACAGGGACAGAGGTAACAAAGTGTTCAGGTCAAAAACAACCAATACTATTAGTCAAATAAATAAAATTAAAGACGCTTCAACGAAGCAAAAGCCAACGCTGAATTAAGACCCGCATGCGAGATTATCTAAACATTTTACTGAAGATCTACCCGACATTAGTAAATACGAAATAAATAAGCCTTACGAAAAATAAAAAAAATAATAAATCACCAGGTGAAAACGGAGTAGTGAAAATATCAATTGGTGCACCATTGTACCTTTTTCGAAGGTTTATTTTGATGCAGAGGTTTATAGCATAAAACTTAGCTTGGAAGATGGTGGTTCTAACCCCTAGCTGTTCGGAGATTCGGCACCCGGGTCCACAGATACCTGCACCGGTCCCCCCCTACTTCCACCTTTAAACCATCTGTGTACCATTGGAGAGATCCTCTTTTAAAAGAGAGCCCTCTTGGGGACCATGCTTCCCGTTCCGGGATGATCACTTTAAAAGGTTGGTCGAAGTTGTATTTTGTTGACATAAAATCCAAAACGGTGTAGGCCGTTCGTTCTACCTGAGAACGAATTTCTAAGTGGCGTGTCAGGTTACCTGACTTAAATTTATTTGTCCGTGCAAGCGCGAGCGCATGGGACATTGCCTCCTTTTGTACCTGAAGTTGTAGGGGCATTAGTCCTAACATGGCTTCCATAGCTTCAGTTGGATAGGTGCCCATAGCACCTGTTATACTCAGACAGGCGAGACGTTGTATCTTTTCTAGCTGTAGCCGAGTAGTAATTTGTCTGGTTTTTGGCCACCAGACCACCGATGCATAGATGATTCTAGGTCTTATTATAGCCCCATATGACCAGTGGATCAATTGTGGTTTTAGACCCCAGTTTCTTCCAATAAGCCTACGGCATGCCAGAGTTGCTAATGCTGCCTTCTTTTGCAGTTTTTTAATATGTGAGTTCCAGGTCAGCTTCTGGTCTAGTGTAACTCCTAGGTATTTTAACTTCATTGCTGAAGTTAATGGTCGATCCTTCTAGCGTGGGAGCTTTTAAATTTAGTTCCTTGGTCTAGTAAAGATGATCGTTTTGTTTGAATTTATGCTTAGGCTTTGTTCTTGACACCAACTCTGGATGGTATCAAGAGCCATCTGCATTCTGCATGCGGTGTGACACCACTGTGTCAAATTTACCACGTACTACTACTACTAGGTTATCTGCATACCCTTGTATTTTGAAGTCGTGTTGTGTGAGCAGGTTGAGAAGATCGCCCACCACCAATGACCACAGTAGAGGCGATGATACTCCTCATTGGGGGCAGCCTCTAGTGGCCGTTATGGTAGCTGTCTCTCTTCCCAGCCTTGCGGTAATTTTCCGACTTTCGAGCATGATAATCGGAGGATCAAATCCTTTTCTCATGGCAGCTCTTTCTATGCATTCGAAGGAGGTGTTATCAAAGGCACCCTCAATTTTCGCGAAAGCACAGAGAGCTATTTCTTTTGCCATGAAGGTCTTCTCCAGTCCATAAACAAGATTGTGAAGAGCTGTTACAGTCGATTTTGCCTTTTGATAGGCATGCTGGTTGAAGTGAAATGGTCGGTTTGGGAGAACTTCACTTCTTAGGTACTGTTCAAGCACCTTCTCTATTCCTTTTAACAGGAATGATGTGAGGCTTATGGGTCTATACGCCTTGGGATGGATGTTGGAACGTCCTCCTCCCTTGGATATAAAAACCACATTTTGGGTATTTAACCAAGGCAGAAGCTGGCCTTATATAGTTTACATATTGTGGGCAGCAAGTCCTCTATACATTTCTGTAGTAAGGCTGGAAAGGTCTCCGCCGGGGCCTTGTACGGTTTAAAGGCAAGAATTTCCCATTTAACCCTATTTGGCGAAACATTTTGTTGACCAGACTTTTAGTTCTTGAGTGTTGTTTCCACTACCTCTGGAAATGGTTCATCCGGTATATGGGTATGAGATCCAGGGAAATGGGTGCTTAGTAGTAGCTCCAACGTTTCTCTGATGCTCTCAGTAAAGGGTACATCTGCCTTCTGCAGATGACCAATGTCGTTAGTATGGTCTTTTGCAAGGACTTTTTGTAGGCGCGCTGCTGTTGGAGTATCTTGTATCCCGACACAGAAGCTACGACATGTCCTTCTTTTCGACCTCCTAACTTCTAAGTTATATTTTGTGAGGGCTTCTCTGTATTGGTCCCATGCCTCTTGGCGTTTCTGATTTTTGGCTTTATTGAATAGCCTTCTTGTTTCAGAGCGGAATGTATCTAGCTCCCTATTCTACTAGGGTACTTTACGTGTGACCCTTCGGCTTTTAATGGGGCAGCTTGCTTCATACGATTTGTGTATATGGTTATGTAGATATGTTGAGGCTGTTTCCAGATCCTTTACAGCATCTACCTCGATGTTAAGTTAGAGTCATAGAGGCACCAGTCTCTTAATACTGGAATTCTTACTTCTTTGTTTTGTTTACTCGTAACCTTTAAGTCGAATCTGACATGTCTATGATCAGACGCGGAGGCTTCACGGGAAACATGCCAGTTTTTTATAGTTGTGCTGGGTAGGGGAAATGCAAGCGTTATATCGAGTACCTTCTACCTAGCTCTAGTCACAAAAGTGGGTTCTTTCCCTCTATTAATTATGTCTAAGTTGGTAGAAGACAAAAATTCATGAAGGTACTCACCACTTTTGTTTGTATCCGTGCTGCCCCATGCTGTGTGATGCGAATTTGCATCGCAGCCAATAATAAGGTGTTTGTTTTGTTGTTTGCAGTATTGAATGAGGTTGCGGACCTCTACAAGTGGCACTTTTTTGAGTACCTAGGGAAGTAGGCCGAGGCAATTACTACCTCTTGTTAACTTGTTATTATTAACTGAGAAGCAATAAAATGGAGATATATTTTAGGAGGACGAGATATATATCATTCGACTCAGCTTGAAGAGTAGCTTCCAAAAATATACAGAAACCGGAAATCGGATTTCTTTTCCGAGGTCGACTTCCGGTCAATTTTTTTTTCATCTCGTGTTAAATTCTTAATGTCCAATTATTGGCTCCCCTAATTATTTTAGAGATCAAGTGTAAATACATTTTTTGTAGAGAAAAAAATACTGCATCTATTCATACTGTTGTTAACCATTTTTCATTTTCCATAACCGAAGGAATGCAAAAAATAAAACTAGCATTTTTTAACTTGTCTATCCCTGGTTGTCGGTGTCACTGCTGTAACTGCAACCATATCTCTGCAAAGAAATTGTGTTAGTAAAAAGCATTTTACTGTGGGCCTAACGAGCAGTGCTGCCCTGTATCAATACCCTCACAGTAAATTATCCTACCTGCTGGTGTTGCTAGTCTGCAGACTAGGCCTCTGTAGACGTATAGCTCTTGAATTAGCGCACAATCTATGGTGTTTTTAGTGAATCTGTAGTTCAGCACATCTGAGGCGGTTTTGGAGTGCTGAAGTTTCACTTGTAAGGTGATTGCTTCCATCGTTATTTCTTATTCAGGGGGTTTGGGCCCTGAGGAGTTTCGGGAGGGCGACGGGCGACCCTTATCCTTTGACTCCTCTTGGGCTTTCGCGCCCTTTCTTATGGGTTTTTGAGTCCCTTACGGCTTGTTCCCTTTTTTCTCTCCGTTAGGTTTAGATGAAGATGCCACGCTTTTCTTCTTCGGCCTTTCGGCGCTTTTTGGAGTGTGGTTGTTCTTGGGCTTCTTCAGTGTCAGCCCTTTGGTTCTGATTGTCACTTCTCCAAATTTGTAGCTTATCTTAAAGCCACACTTCTTGAGTATTATGAAGGAAATTTGGTCCACTGAAAAGGTAATGATTGTGGCCTTTCCTTCCTCCTTCCTGTTGAGGACCCTCCAGACTGCTGTATTTAGGCCTTCGTTTTGGCTTCGTTGATGAGCTTTAGGATCCTGTCAGTGTTATCACTCTGACTGTTAGATAATGAGGCATTCATAATGACTGCCTTTGGTAAGTCCGTTTCATCAACGGCCTTTAGCTGATCGACCTTCCATGGCTGTAAGTTGGTGTTAACCAGTTGCTTCAGTCACTTCGCCGTGTCTTTATTTGCACAGGTCACCATAAACCATCCGACTTTAAAGATGTTGCCGAGAAATTTAGGTTTCGTTGAGCCTTCTTCTAGGTCAGTATTTTTTTGGAGTATGGCCTCTTGGATGGCCTCTATCTCCTCAGTGGTGAGGTTAACCTCTGGGTATTTTTGGTGTATGATACCCACTTTTTTTTATTCTAAGGCCTACTTGAAGCTTTCGGCACACGAGGAAGTCGCTGCCACCTGCGGAACAGTTTCCCCGTTTGGAGGTGCGCTCTTCCTCGCTGCCTTCTTCTTCTTTCCGGCCATTTCAGAAGTGTAATCTGAGGATCTGATCCTCTTTGACCCCTTTCCTGGTGGGTTTTTGAATGGCTCCTTAGCCTTCGTTCGGGCCTCCTCTGGGTTGTGTCCCTGCTTAAGCAACCATTTATATCGATTTCTCGCGGCTCCACTCAGCCGCTCTCTGTCCTTCAGCTGGAGCTTTAAAACAGTCTCCTCAAGCTGTTGGACAGCGTCCTCTGTTAGTGTTGAGGCGTTGCTAGTATTGGGGAAGGCGTTAGAAATCACCTCTGTCTCCATTTGTGTGTGGGGACTTTCGCCCCCTAATGTAGTTGGAGGGGTTTCACCCTCATTTTTCTCTGGTATTTTCATAAAGTTCCCACAAGTAGCTAGGGAAAATAAGTCAGCCACGGTAGAGCCTCGCAGTACCGTAGTAAGGGTAAATTGAATATGGAGGTCCCCTAGTATCCAGAGTCCGCTTACTAGAGACCAACCAACCTCTTGGTCGTGCATCCCTCGGCGTAAGCTGTTCCACCTTGGATTGGGAGGGGTTGTAATGGAAGAGCTTAGGGTTGCGCCAGATCTATCCAGCCGGACCGCTATCGCCTTTCCTCATTCCAGGAGAATGGGATTTTTATTGAGATTTACTCATCTTGGTCCGGGCGGCTAAGCCGAGACCTTCCGCACTTTCTTGCCCGTGAGACATGGCCACGTCAGCAGGAAAGTACATGGTATAGCGGAAGTGCTAGGTACTCTCCGACATCGTTTTAACCCTGTGCAGGCCTTAACCACCACGTGACAGTTGGGCATCGTGGATTGGTCCGCGGCGCCGTTTTAGGTCGCTACCAGTTGCAGCTATTGATAATCAAAACATTTATATCACAAAAAAATGCGGTGTTAGTTTTTGCATTATTTTTAAATACATTTTTATTTTTGTAATGTATTTGTTAATATAATACTGAGCCTCAAGTGTAAATTTTTTTTTCACTTGGTCAAATAAAGATCTCATTCGCGTATTCGTAAACCTAAAGTGGGTCATATACGACCCCAGCTTGCGGTTTGTTTAATATTTATTCACGGTGTGGTTCTGGGTTAAATATTAAATGAAACAAAGTATGTTCAAGACAAGAACCATCTCACTTGGGTGGTAAAACACCAGCAGATGTTCTCATTAAACGTTTGCTGAGGAGAAACAAAAATAAATTTTACCCAACCCTAAGTCTGTAAAAAACTGAGTTACCCCTATTATGTTACCCAACTGTTGTCACCTTCTGTGCAGTGTGTCCAAAATAAGAATTACTCTTTGCTTTCTGAAAATAAATCGCTTATTTCATAATTAAGGAAAGAGAAGCATTCTACGCGCCAGCGTGGCTCTGATGGTTAGAGCATCGGACTGCGGTGCGGAAGTCTGGAGTTCAAATCCCAGATCGATGCCTGGCGGGCGGCCTACCCAGTCGCTTTAAATAATTGGGAACCTGCGTTCGAAAGAACAAGGGGTAATAATGCGGTTGTCTAATGCGTGGTGCTCACCACATCACCACGTGTCATGAATTTGACACGCGACAGCCGGGTGTGAGAGCGAGGATACGGAAGCTCTAACCTTCCGCCTTGCAGGCCAAGCTCCTTCATGGGGTGTTAGTGCCTCACCATTATTATAGAAGCATTCTATTTATTGTAATGTCAGTGGAAGAAGTTATATTGAAGTATATTTTAAAAAGCACAGGCTAACCACCACAAGAAGCGATGTTTAATATGAAGTTCAATAACAGTAATGATAATATTGTGCATCATATAGTAAATAAATTTAATAGACTATATACTAATGGAAAGAGAAAAGCTAACCCTTTTCAGGGGTGGCAAGAACATCTCTAAAATGTAATTAATATAGGAAAGGTAATATCAGTGAATTGAAAATTAAAATCAACAATTTCATTTAAATTCTTCTTTAAAACTTGTTTGGTTAAGGTCAAAATGCTTTTAATCTAACTTCTCTAATACAAGAGAAAAATGATTACCGAAAAATTTACTATTTTCAACTATGTCTACTAAACCAATTTAAACTTTAGTAGTCTGATTCTAAACATATTTTCTCTTATCTTTTATGAAATTGCATGTTGCGATTTCTCATCTTGGACACACATAGATCATGCAGAACTTATAGATAGAAATATTACTTGGCACATTTCCTTGTAGCTGTTGATGATTATTTGGCGAATACTATTCTGTAGTAGTTTAAATTGTGTACATAAGTGAGCTAAAACGCCAGCCATGAGCATGTCTCCACTGATATGGTGGCACGCAGCAAAAAAAACGATAAAGCTTTCATAGAGCCAAGTAATTTCAAACTGTGGGCTTTTCGCAATGTCGAGAATCGTTAATGGACCGTAAGGTAAGATCCATTTGCTGCTGTCGTTATGTTTTAATCGTGTTGCCATAGAATACAACATTGGACTAAATATAGCTAGAGATGCCATGATCCAATACGACAAAGTCTGCAATAAGATGTAATTAGTAATCTTTTTCGTGATGCTCTTCGAAAAATCGGAGAAAGTCCTTCTTAATACTACGCTTTAAGTTAATCTTTATATTTTTTGTGTTTCTGGTTTGTTATAGTATAGTATGATCAAAAAGTATTTTCATCTAGTATGATCATGGAATACTTCCTAGTTTATGAATGCAACTATAACTCAGTTTCAAAGCAAATGTCAAATTTTGGCATTAAGTATAAACGTAGTTGCATTCATAAATTAGGAAGTGTTCCATGGCCATACTAGATGAAAATACTTTTTGATTATACTTTATTTATCTACTATGGGGTATATTGTCTATTACTAAGCATTGGATTGAAAACTGCCGTTTTAGATCAATACTTTGCTATAGAACGCTATTTACTACAGAATCCGAATTCTCACACGTTGGTTTATCTGTTATAGACAAGGTCTAGACATGCGGATTACCAGGTACCTTAGCCACCAACTGCTACAGTCATATGGCCAAAGTCCCACTTAAAATTTTTCAGAGACTAAGAAGTTCCAACTGCAGCAAAGGATCTTTTACATGCTACACGTCGAAGTAACATGGGACCCACGGCTCACCGGGACGCGTAATGGCATTGTTTACCATTGTACAGTGCATCAGTGTTCTGAAACGCAGTAAGCAATGGACCTCATATGGGGTCAAATGAAATGGCCAATGTTTACTTCGATTGAGAGCCATATATTGCTATGGAGATAAATCAGATAGGGGAGCAAATCATTGTAAATGGGCAACAAATACATTGTACCTAATAAGAGATCATGATTGGGTAGAATGAAACATTTCAAGTAGTTAATATTTTTTAATACTTTCTCATATATTTTAATATTAATTTATGTCTATACAATATGGGGCAAATATTAAGTAGAATCAAAGAGGAAATTGTTTATTATTATTAGTGAATCTTATGATGATTGGTGATTATCCATAACGGTACTTAAATAAATAGCGGCTTTTTAAATGTAAAACCTGTTTATTTTCAAATAACTATGATATAAGTGGGGATAATAGTACTTATGTAAATTTATTTAATCTGCAACTTTTGATCATTAGAAGTCGACATTAATTAAAATGGAAAAGGTTCAAACTAGATAGAAAGCACAAAGTACAAAAAGGAGCGAAATCTTAGAGAGCAAAACCTGATATAACTGCAAAATGGAATCACTTACAATAAAACATAGAAGACGTTAGGGAACGATTAAGTAAGGTATTAAAACAAGGATTTAAAACTAGACTTGAAGAAGAAAGTAGAGATTGCAAATTCGAGTACGATAAATTAAGTAAGGAACTACATAATTACATAGTAAAAATATAACCTGAGGTTGATCATAAATTAAAGCATCGAAATAAAATTGTAGGAAAATATATAAAATATGCCAGGTGATAAATAACAATTTAGAAATTAGATTGCTTAGAAGAAAATGGAGGTATACAGAATAAACCATTTACTGGCCACATTACCAATGTAGAATACAACATGGAAATATTAAATCAACAAATGAAAGGAGTGAAACACAATACAAACAAAACGATTATTACTATGGAAGATCAAAATATTGAAGGAAAAGCACAAATCTTAAATTTAGAACAAGAGAAAACATTTAAAAAAGCAGAGGTTGTTATAATAATCTAGCGGTACCTCAAGTTGTATACAGTTTAAGTCGACATAAAATACGGAAATTTTATGGGAATGATGGAATTAACCCAAAAGAGTTCATGGAGAGACTAGAATTATTAATCGCAGATACAAGAAAAGTATATGATTACCAAACAGAATTAAGTATAATGGGGGATAGTTTATGTGATAGTGTATTAAATTAGTTTGTTTTAAATAAACAACATTGAAATGGTTTCCAAGATTTTAAAAACAATTTTCGAGATTATTATGGGGGTATTAGAGAGGAAAGTCTAAATATCAGTTGTTGTTTGCTTTCGCCCCAATAATAGCCCAGAAAAGGTTTTTTTTTAAAATCTTGGAAACCATTCCATTGCTTTTTATTTAAATTGAATCAATTTAATACACTACTACTTAAACTATCCCCTTTTATTCTTTGAATTAAGTAAGTAACTCTTTAAATATAATTTGTTTTTTGTTTTCACCCCCATAATAATCTAGAAAATTGTTTTTAAAATCTTGGAAACTATTCCATTGTTGTTTTTTTAAATTGAATGAATTTAATACCCTACTACCTAAGCTACTCCGATTATTCTTAATTCTGTTAAGTAATCATATAGTTGCCCAGTTATTATTAATTCACAGTATGATGAAAAAATCAGGTTTAAGCAAGGAAAAGTATGCCACACAAAAATATTATGAATTTTCCAACTTAGATAAAAGCTACGGTAATGGCACCAATTATTATAAACACGTTAACAACTTATTTCGGAATTATCAAAATTTGGCATCACTTGGTTTAATTTTTCTAATTTTTACAAAAAAACTATACAGTTTACAAAGAGAACCCAAGAGGCAGTTTTTGTAGAGTTTTAATCAAGATATTAAAAAACATTATCAAAACTGAAAAAAATCAGAGACGTCTATGTGTCGTCTCCTTTTTCTTATTCAATCCTGCAAAAGAGGATTCATACGCACGCCACTGGTGAACTGAAAGATGGTTTACCGACAAAAAAAATTTCTTGGAGCCACACGTACACACATCAAATCTGTAATTAAAATTCCAACGCGTTTCAAAAATAATAAAATTTACGATTTTTTTTCTCACATTCATTTCGAAAACGAAGAACTTGTGAACCCAAATTGATGGAAACTTTTTGTCTTAGAATAAGCCAAGGAATATACCAGTTAATTTTGTACACGTACGTAACAAACGCCCTGTATTTCATATTCTTATTTGGGTATTTCGCCACTCTGCAAATTAAAATATTAAATAACGAAAATATTAACAACGAACGTTTCGAGGGACAATCTGCCCTCGTTATCAACGAGATTGTCCCTTAAAACGTTCGTTGTTAATATTTTCGTTATTTAATATTTTAATTTGCAGAGTGGCGAAATACCCAAATAAGAATATGAATTATGAATTCACGCCACAAAGAAGTTTCAGAGATTATCACGCCCTGTATATTACAATATTGGAATATTTATAAAACATGTACCAAATACTATAAGTGTGGAAGAAAGGCTAACAAATATAAATAAGCAATAAAAACATTGGAAATTATTTAAAAGTTTGGTTAGGAAAACAAAGCTAACAGCCAAAATTAATTTCAAAAAATCCAGGATGCTTTAATGGAATGAATTACGTTTCGTTTGCCTTGGCAAACTTCTTCAGATTCAAAATTATTTACATTTTTTGTATATTTACATGATTAAGGGTTCCTAGAATGAGAGAATTAGGTTAGAAAAATTAAGCATGTGTTTTGATAACAAATCTTACCATGGATTAGGTATTTAAAACATTATGAATAGAATAAAAACACTAAATATATATGAAAGAATTTTAAAGAGAGGAATTAAAAATGTTATTTAAAAACAATGAAGGGGAGTGTTAATTCCTCCTTTTAAAATTCTTTCATATATGTTTAGTGTTTTTATTCTATTCATAATATTTTAAATAATCCAAGGTAAGATTTGTTATCAAAACACATGCTTCATTTTTCTAACCTAATTCTCTCATTCTAGGAACCCTTAATCATGCAAATATACAAATGTAAATAATTTTGAAACTGCAGAAGTTTGCCAAGGCAAACGAAACGTAATTCATTCCATTAAAGGATCCTGAATTTTTTGAAATTAATTTTGGCTGTTATCTTTGTTTTCCTAACCAAACTTTTAAATGTTTTAATATTCAGCCGTATAATTTTTACATCTTCCTTTAATTGGAAATTATGAAGACATCATGGCTGAGTAAAGCATTTTACGCTACTATCTCTTTATTATGTCCAATTTTTTTATTGCTTATTTATAATTTATAATTATTGGCCTCTCATTATGATTTCTATCCAAAACAATATGTGACTCTCAGTCGCAGAAAACATTGGCCCTTTCACTCGGTACATATGCGGTCCATTATTTACTGCGCTTCAGAGCATCTACAATGTTGGTGTACTGTAATTCAGAATCTAGAATGCAAAAGCCTTTGGATTCCCACATTCCCAGATTAAAGTCACACAAAACAGGTTTTGCAGATTAACCTCTGAGACGTTTTTGTGGTGCTTCAATAATCAAGCCATATCTTGGGGTATTTCGGCACACTGCAAAATGCAAAATATTTGAACATGAACGTTTCGGAAGACAAATCTACTGCCGTGTTCAACAATTAACTAATTAAAAAAATTAACCTTGAGAACTTAGCTTATTTTACTGTAAATGTAGCAGGGTGCGAATGAGTGAATTTAGAAACTTGCCAAAACCTCAAAATAATTGTCCAGCAGAAAACTTGTCAGAGTTTATAAATAAAATTAAAGAATTGAAACTTGCTATACACGAGATTCTAGTTGAATTTGATGTGTATTCTTTGTTTTCAAGCGTATCAGTTCCTGAAACCATGACATATCTGCGGGAATTACTTACGGACAATAATTTGAGTTCAAACAAAATTTACGAGATTGTTAGATCAACTACCCACTGCATGTTTCAGAATTGCTTTCAAATTGATGGAAAATTCTATAAACAGCAGGAACAAACAGCAATGAGAAACAGTTTCTCTCCTTTCGTTGCCAACCTGAGTATTTCCCAAGTATTTGGTTGAGATATGGGGACGACATATTTGCTGTTTCTTATTTATCTAAATGTAGCATTGATCATTTCTTGAATCAGTTAAATTTTAATTTTTCTAGCATAAAATTCACATATGAATTGAAAAACGTAGGACAACTTACATTCCTGGATACTTTAGTAATAAGCGATAAACATAAGTCGGAATTCAATGTTTATAGAAAAAAAACCAATGTAAACAGAATTACTTTAGCGAATTCAAGTCATTGTTTTCAACACAAAATGGTTCTTTTAAATTTCTTGGTGCATAGACTGCTAACTTTTCTTTAAAAGAAAAACGTTCGCTATTAGCAACGAACTTCAGACCATCAGAAGCATCGCTCTGTACAGTGTTTCCCTTTTAAAATTATCGACAATTTAATTTTAAAAAAATACTAAATTGCACGTTCGAAATCCCACAACTTTGGTCAAGGACCCAACGAAACGTACATCCAAATTCCGTTTCACTCGGCTACAAAGAGCCTAGCGAAAATTTCTAAAGATTTCGACTATAATGTTGTTTATAGTTCACACAACAATATTAAAAATTTATTAAACAATCCAAAACCAAACTTAAGACTTAAGAGAAATCTAGCATTTTTCCATTGTGATTCTAAATATATTGCTATAGCTCACCAGTTGAACTATGCCTTAATTAATGCAATGTCTTAAATGTTAAACGATAATTGCTTTTAAATCGAGAGCTCTTATTTTCAGGGTGGGTTCGCCAAAATCTAGTTCTCTATTAATTGAAGTTTTAAAATTGTATTTTCAAAAATCTTTGACTATCAATGACACATAACGTCAAACTTGACTTTTAAAATTCATCAAACCAGGTAATTGACAATTGTATCTTACATTAACACATTTATTATTCAATTCACCTGCGTAAGTACTATATCAACTTTATTTTATCACTTTCTTTTATTGACAGTTATTTAAGATGCTTTCTCAACTTATCTACACAAACCTCTATAACTGCTTTAGCTTTCACTGCAACATCCAACAAATACCGGATCCTGACGTCGACAGACTGCAACACCTACTGCCCACTTCACAAACAGCAACACCTATGATGATCTGTGAATCCTTTCAACTGCATCCGTCCTGTCAAACCAACTCCTCTGCTCCCAAAATCCAGTCCTGGTTCTTCCTGAATGTCATTGTCACACGAACTAACTCCTGGTAAGTTGATATATTATGATGTTCCAAATCTAACGTTGTTCCCTTTTTGCAGATAGTCCGATGTCTCTTGTAATACTCACAGAATATCCAAATCAAATAATAACTTGTAAAAACCTCTACTAAGATCTTGTACGTAGGAATAAATCCAAATCTCTTCAACTACTATAACATTCTGTATTCTATATCTCCAATTAACTGTATCTGTATAATCTCTTCATCCACTTGATGTCTCAATAAATTCCATTTTATATTTCACCTGTTCGACCTTGTAGATTTGTTTAAAGCCCTTTTTTAATTTGTCATTACCAAAACCAACACAAATTAAGGCATAATTTCTATTTTTATTTCACAAAATTGGTTATTTCAAAATTACATGTATGCGTTCATGAGTTGTTTTACAATAACTCTAAACAAACTTCTATCCCTATTAGATACAATTCTTAGTGCACACTTCCTATATTTTAAAATAATACTATTACAGGATATTCATTCTGATTATTATTAACAAATACATTTGGCTAATGTTACCTTGGTTTGTTATTTATTAACATTTAATACAAACATTAAGTTTATTTATTTCAATTAATATCGCACTATCCAATGGCTCCTTTCATTGTATCAATTACTTTCATTATTCATATTCGAAATTTTACACCAATCAAGATCTAATTATTGTAACCTTCCAAATTTATTAACTTGAATATTTCTTTCTTATGATTTATTATACTAGGTCATGTATCATAACAATATGTATGTATGGATGTATGTATTTATTTAAAGTCATTTGGTTTACAAAGAATAAACATTGGCTACGTCAGGAGCTTAGGATATAAATAATAAATAATAAAATCAACCAGTCAATGAAACTGTACAAAACATGTAAAAGTCACAGTACACATATTGATCATGTGTAAAACTCCACAGCTACTGAAAATCACCGAATTGGTCATTTGTATACTCTTGAATGATATAGGAGCGTTTGGTTAATAACAGCGATTTTATGCACTTCTTAAATTTTATAAAGCTCATATGTCTTACGTGTGCACAAACACGTTGTAATTTTGGTACTAGTATTGCTAGTATTGCCCAACATATTTACGATACGGGCCATATAATTATGGAAATTGTAAAGGCGTTAACTTAAACAAAGCGGCTAATCTCTTTGCGAAGTTTGACTATTTTTAAGAATAAAGAAAATAACATTTGGAACAAAGATGGAGGTCCCATTCCTCACTCTCATTTTTACGCTCTGTTAAAATTAACATCTGATTGGACGCAAAAAACGCCGTCTGGGTCAGATGGTATAAATAGCGTAAGATGGTGCCGGAGTGCTGACTTTTACTAGTGATTTGGCGAAGAGCCAAATTTGTCGGATTAGTCTCTCCCTTCAAGCCTGCAGATGACAGCTTAGCTGTCGAAATACGTAGTTAGTGGTTGTTAAATATTTGTGTGGTTAAGGGTATTTAAGGAATTGTGTCACCTATTTAATATGACTAATGACCTCTGCGAATGCCAGGAACTAGAAACCGTCAGGATTAATCACGTTGGCAAAGAAAAACTGAAATACTCCGTAACTACGGAGACAATGCAAACCTGAATTTTTTTTATGAAACTCTTCAACCCCTGGGGGCAAAATTGGTCTGCTAGGCAGAAGATATAATCAGAAAACCAATAATATAAGGTAGTTTAATATAGAAATTGTTTGTATGCTTTTATAATTGCTCGTTCCAGGTTCACGTTGTCTGTTGTATAATTTTGAACCAGTGATTTTGAAGGATATAGATGCAAACACAAGGTTCACCTAATGGGCCAACATAATCAAGACATACTTTTTTGGTGCTATGTCTTTATCAAGCAAAAGAATGTATATGTATTTATTTTTGTCGTAATTGCGCTGCCAACCCTGAAGCAAAAGCATCAACATTTAAATTGTCAAGATGTTATATGTCATGATAGAAAGCAACACACAACCCTATAGTCTAAGAGCTTGTGACATTTTTTGTCAAATTCGAGGTGAGCCGGTTAGGTTTTGTGTCAAAACTGACGGAAAACCTAACCTACTAACCTCGAATTTGACATAGACTTACAATGCCACCAACCTATTATTCATACGTTTCAATATCCACAGCCGCCCCTTATGGACTTCTTTAGTGTAAGTTATGTCAAATTCGAGGTTAGCAGGTTAGGTTTTCCATCAGTTTTGACATAAACTGACACAAAACCTAACCGACTCACCTCGAATTTGACGTATACTGACAGTGCAAATTGGGGGTGTTCTGCCTCCCTCCGATACCGCTATCTAGGAGAATCCTTACAGATGACACTTATACATGCCTCCAGCAACATTCTCTCAAAAAATAGGCCTTAACTAAATGATCACCAAAAAATGTCACCAGCTCTTCTACTACTACGTTAGTTATCAGGTACGTATTGGTTATAAAATGCAAAAGTTACATCTTAACAACATTTTCAAATTAAACACTAAAATATTTAATTCTCAATAAATTGAAAACGAAAAACAGCAATAGATACATTACAAAAATAGTCTTTAGCGGGAGGGTATTGCGATGGTTAATAATGTTGATGTTGTATCAATGTCACTTATTGCATTTACTAATCAATACGTACTTGATAATTAACGTAGGGTTGTGAAATGCTTTATACACATTTCCACGAAGAGTGCATAAAATTTGACATTATAACCTTAAAAATAAGAAACGCAATTTGGTTGGTCAAACTATAGTGTTTTTCACAACAAATGTTGTTCATGGAAAAAGACGTATATAGTTCCCTGCAATTTTGAAGAAATCACTGCATGCAATATAATAACTTGATGTAGAAAGCGTAAAATGCGAAACTGGTTTTTTATGCCACAATAGAAATTTGAGTTTGACATTTCATGTGTCATTCATAATAAGGTGCAATAATCAGAAGTAATACTATAAGTACTTCGATAGACAGTTATTACATCATGGCTCTAGATTATTATTATCCATTATTTTTGCTTTGTTGGACCCACCGAAACACCGAAGTGATTATACCACGTCGTCAAGGGTATATCCGTTTATCTATACCTTGTAACTAAGTAAAATTCGCAATTACTATTGGCCAAATTTATAATGAGTTGTACAATCGAAATTATACAAGATAACTTAACTAAATCCAAGCTTGTGATTGGTTGAAATCTCTACGAAAAAAATAATCATAAATATAGGTTTTTGAAAAACAAAAAGAAGCATGTTGTGTTCTGTATTTACAGTCCTGTGCTCTCAATAGCAACAAGGATAGAGTATATGCGTATACTGTATTACAGAAGAAGATAGCACGAAAAAGGGATGTTACATATCTTGGCACATAACCGTCTGTAATACATTAATGCTGTATTTGTATCTATATCCCTCAAAATCCCTGTTTTGAACTGAAATATTCTAATTTTAACATTTACGTCAAGAATGCTTTGGTGTCTTACGTATTTTAGATCTTCCATTGATAACTGTGTAACATGCTATTGGTTTAGACCTAAGAGTGTCATACCTGAACATTACATATCCAAATAGCTCTTCGTAACAGCTTCTCCTCCTCCTCGCCTCCTCTCTCGATATTTGCTAAGAATGGCTCTGTACCAAGTTTCTTCAAAATACCTCGGATTGCGTTACGATTTCGGGACATTACGATTACCTTCACTAAAGCTGCAATTTTAAAATTAACCTTTGTGTTGCGAACCATTTTCGAGACATGGAAGGCAACGTAAGATCAAAATTAACTCCTGGTTTTTATAGTTGGAAATGTGTCATTAATTTTTAAGTGTTTATTACAGTAATATAATGGAAATATTTGTTTACTTCTTTATTTATTTTTGTTTACGTTGGGAAATTTACAGGTTTGTGGCCTAATAAGAAATTGCTTCTAATTAATAATTAATAGCAGGAAATAAGCCCAAAAAGCAATATGTTAGGTTTAACATCTAAATTGACAGTTGCACAAAAACGACACATAAATCAGTAACTTTTTGTAAAAACTGGGAAAAACAATTCCGCCAATACTGCTGATATGCATTTGGCGATGACATAATTTTTGCCAATGATACATTTGTATTTATTAAATATTGTCTTGTACTCGTGGTCCGAAGAGAAACGTTGGGTTTTATTTGCAATATTTTCTTTTTCCCTGCCTTTCTTATAGCGAATATTTTGATTAATAAGAAACTAGATTTTAATGTAAAATCAGCTTAATAAACTGAAAAATGCTAGATCAATAAATAAAAGATCTGTAATAAATTACTTGATGATAAAGAGAATGTATGTATCTCTGAAATTTGCTATTTTAGTTTTGTTCTCTTAGTCGAACTATTTTTTCTGTTAGTCCTTCTAATGTATTTGAAAGCCAGATGCAGATAAGGGAATGTATTAGTCACATATTAGATATCACATTTGTTAAGGAAACTTACCTAAACACGTTCCAAACATGTAGGTTAACATTTCACTGGCAACCACATCAAAATTACGGTGGGCCAATTCTAAACAAACCAGAATAAGGTAAAGAACAACTAGAACAATGATTAGGATAAAGTAAACTTGATACGCGATACTGTCGCCACCTTCAAAAGCAACACCCATAAGTTTTAAAACTCTTATTTCTTTGCTAAAGTAATTTATTTCCCCTTCAGGAGATCGTGGTCTATTTGAAGCACTCATTGCTCGATTTTGTAGCACATTAAAGCATTCTCATAGCTCTTAGCACATATATATGCATGTCTAAAGCAGTAATTCTAGTATTAATTATTAAAACCGTAATTATAAAATTGCCCTATAATATTATACTAATATTAGTTACTCTATCTTTTTAAATAACTGTTAACAAATGCTGATCAAAGGATGAGACACTTAATGAAACAGCTATCCGCAGTTACTGACATACTAGTTCTCAGCAGGTGATATTAAATTATTTAAAAAGGAATGAGAATTGACCTATTTCTGCCATTACTTTATTATTTAAGTTTTTATTTACAGCTGTAATATCTACTTTTATACCCTATTATTTAATTATACTAGTCAACTTGATACTATTTTTTAAATTGTATTTTATAAATCAAGGATCCTAAGCGGCCTATTTTATAGCTCAAAGGGATGTCGTTAAGCGCAAGTTATAATTCTATTCATGTTCAAATAACAATTTTTTAAATGAAAACTAATTTTGTAATTTTTCATAATCGTTACTTCAACGATTAAGCTATTATGATATAATAATTGTTAAATAGCGGCACCCCTGCCGGCAGTCGTTAAGGAGAGGTAGATGTATATTAATTTTGACCAATAACGACTATAATAATAAATAAATACAAAGTAAATGGTTTAAATAAACTGTGTAATATCTTCGGATGGACTACTAGACAAGGAATTGAAGCAGCGATTAATAAGGTAATCTTTATGGAATTGGTGGTGTCAGATCTGCGTTCCATTTGGACATCGCACCTAGGTTGGATTACGTTGGAGTCACTGTTGAGGTGGATATACAGATTGCGGCAGGCAACTAGGACCATGGCAAAAGCAAGGGGACCTTACATGTGGCCGTAATTGAACAGAATGACGTAACCATTTTCAAAATTAATTCATTTCATAATATAATGCGATATAAATTCAAATCAAGTCGCCATGCTTTCGCGATAAATGGAGATTTAAGACATTTTTCAAAGTGTTTGCGAGAAATGTCAGTTTAGCTGTGAATATGTCAAATATTCAACGTTTTTTTGGGGTTGAAGCTTTAAAAATAACAATTCTGTTGTAACCACCCAGCGTTTATTTCGTCGTTACTTTCATTTAAATTCACGAGATGCAGTTTCTAGTCGAATAACAATTAAAAAGTGGGTACACAAGTTTCGCACTACTGCCTCATGTGCCAAAGAAAAAGCAAAAGGAACAAACTCGTTCTGTACGCATACTTGAAAATGCTGAAAGGGTAAGAGCAGCTTCAAGAGTGCCAGCAGCGAGAAGGAAGTCACTTGACTGATGTAATGTTTAAAAATAAAATTTCCGTGTTTCCTGAAGAACCTTTTGTTTGATTTTTTAATAGAAATTTAGCCGTTAACAAAAACAACTCAATTTAAAATGGATACTTCATTCTGTCAGACCTTGTATTGAAAAAAAATTTAAAATCGAATATATACCTGGTATTTATAATTATCCTAACGACCTATTGCTATCGTACATTGATTGTTCGTTTGTTAAACATAATTACGGCCACATGTAAGGTCCCCTTGCTTTTGCCATGGTCCTAGTTGCCTGCCGCAATCTGTATATGCAACTGTATTGACTTGGATGAGCTTCAGTGGAATTACTGTTGGGTAAATACATCTGTATCAGCTTGATTTGGATAAGCTTTGTTGGAGTGGCTGTTGAGATGAATACATCTGTACCATTTAGATTTGGAGGAGCCGCGAAGGAGTTACCATTGAGGAGAGCTGTCCTTTGTTGGGGGTCGTTGTGTGAGTCCTCATCAGTGTTCTATCCATTGTGACAGTTTGGGTTGCCGATTGAGCAAGTAGAGGATTTACGTGAAGTGCTTCTTTAGGGCAGCTAGTTGCATAGCAGGGATCTTCGTTGGGGTTACAAATGGAAGTTCCTGAATAAGTTGGTTGCATTTGTATGACTGCGCAAGAGTATTGGATCAATCCAATTAAGTAAAAACAATCAGTTATATGTAAAACAGATTAGTTTTAATAGTGAATGAATAAGCTATCTGTCATAAATACTTACCCTTCTTAACATTTGAAATGATACAGTTTGTACAGATATAAATTTAGCCAACATTCCATATAAACGATCTGACTTTGACAATTGCAGAAGTGTCGTTTGATATTTGTTTTTCATAACACAAATTAACCTTAAGGTGTAATTATTTTATAAATCAAGACATTAGCAAAGAGTAATAATTGCAATTAATTCATTATATTTAACAAAGCATGAACCTAACCTGAGTTGAGAGTAGATGTTTCTACCGCAGCTAGTAAAATGAATAAACTCAACATTTAAATAATTTAAAATTGGGCACATTTTACATAATTTCACCTTAACATAAATTAATTTCAACCAAAAATAAATACTATACAGGGTGTTATAACAATATATACATTTGCGATAAATTGGCATAATAACTTTTCAGAAGCTTTAGCGGAGCGGGAACGTTAGTAATTAGATTTTTACTTTCCTCATCCAAAAGCCGAATCAAGTATGGTGTGAAAAAGTCACCTTCCGAGATTTCTTCAGATATTCACGTTTCAGGGTTCCTAGATGACGAAAAATGGGTTTTCTCAATTTAGTCTGTCTGTCTGGCTGTCTATCTATCTGTTTATTAGCATTATAGCTCAAAAACTGTTTAAACTGAGGAAGTGGATATTTTGCATGCAGATTATACTTCTACCTGGCTGGAAAGCGAATATAATTTCGGTCAAATATATACAGGATGATTATCTTAAAATTTAAATTCTGTTTATTTTTGCTTTAACTCATAAACTCATAAACTATTAGTTAAATAAAAGTACTATTTAGCACATAGGTCAGGTTTCTACCCTTGAAAAAACATATTGTGAACCCAACATATGTATACAGGGCAAACACCTTAAAAAATTAAATAATTGTTTGTTCTTTTCATATTTTTGTTTCAAAACTGCCACTTGCTAGGGAAGTTCCGAGTAAAGCCCTAAATATTTTTTTTATTTAAATGGTATATTGTGGCAGAAAGATGTCGTATTTGAGGTCCAAAAGTGATTCTTTTTTATTCTAAAATAAAATGTTATATAAATTTAGAGGTCAACTAGAGAAATCAAAACGGATCTATATTGGAAATTATTCCTGTATATAGAGCTAAGACATACAAAAATCCCATCAGTTGTAAGATAGGCTGAATTATGTTAAACTGGTTTAATGTATTTTATTTTTAATTTATTAATCATGCAGTAGTGTGCAGGTATACTATTAGTCCTAAAATAAAAAGTATATAGTTCTGAAAACGCGATCAATGCTTAACGATGGTGGTTACAAAATAACAGGTTTGTCAAAATTGCTCGCAACATCGTAATTGGCACTCAGAGCGATTATAGTTAACCAACAAATCGTACCATACGATTTTTTATGAAATAAACCCCTAATAGGTTTAGCTTGACAGTGTCAACTTGTCAATTAATTTTTGTATCTCATAAATTTATGAGATAAGAAATGTCTTCAAGCAAATGTAAGTGTTAAAATAGTCATAAAATATAAAGTCGTTATGTTTTCTTACGTTATAATTAACATTAAACAAATATGTAATGTTACTCGAACTGTCACATAATAGTTATTTACTATACAAGTGGGATAACAGCATCATTAATATACGTGTGTGTAAGCACACAAGTATGTTAATGATGCATTATCACACATGTATTGTACAAAATTTTATCTACGACTGCCTAAAATTGAGAAAAGTGCATTAAGAGAAATGTCAGATCTGTCATTTTCAAAAATATTTTAGTAGGCAAATGTCATCATGTCATTTATTTGACACTATTTCAGTTACGTAATGAAGTCATTAAGCAACTGAGTGGTGTAATGAGTGACGTTATGCGTTACTTATCCCACTGGAGTAGATAATAGTTATTTAGAACACAAGTGTTAGAAGTGTAACTTTTTTCACAAGCGTGAAAAATAAGCACGCTAACACGAGTTGTCTATAAGATTTTTAAAAATTTCATTAAACATTCAAATCCAAGCATATTTTGTAATAAGTTGTATTTGCCTTCATTTTAGTCTAGTGTGTTGGTCAGTTCTGGTAACTAAGGAAACGTCTATTTAAAATTGTTCACTCCTGAATTAAAGGCAAACTGTCACTTTTTTCACTGAGTGAAAAAAAGTGACACTTTAGACACCGAAATTAATTAAAAAAGGCCTACTTTTTTAAATGAAATTTTAAAAAATAACATACCTTCATAACATATTTTTTTCATGCCTTTCTGGATTAAATTCTTTAATTAAAATTAAAATTGTTGAAGCTAGATTACATTGGAAATAGTATTTTGTGATGCATAACTTTGTCAGATTAATGTTAGTTTTGCATCGACGCTTGTATTTAAAAAGAGCTTTATTAGTACAAATAAAAACTTTACATCGATGGAGTACCCAATATAAATGCAAGTTACTTCAAGGAGATCTGAATAAGAACTAATGATTAAAGCTTAATTATGTAATTATGAGATTTGCACGGATGCTGCGTGACAAGAACTGTATCAGCACAAGCTAACAAAACTATTCAATGTGCAATGCTAGCAGGTATACGCAACTAACTTTTGCGGCATTAAAAAATAGAATATAGTCGAGTAAAGATACCACAAATGCCAGATAAACTGAATATATTATAACAGAACATAATGGGACTAACCGATTGAGTCACCAACGCCCAGTCCAAACCTCTGGACTAAGAAATATGAAATTTGGGAGTGTGTATCTTGTTACCTCTCTTAGTTGATCACTTTAGTGTCTCTAATACTATTTAATTCAAATATTGTATGCTAGGATAGTATACCGGGTGTCAACGAATTTATTAGACAAGTCATAACTTCTAGAATATTAGGTGTATCAAAATGAGATTTGGTATAGATAAATGGTATAGGGAGAGGAGAGTTTTCGCATATTTTTCACTTTCCGGTCACTTCCGGTTTCACCGGAAATGGCTCCGATTTCGAATTTTTAAATGGAATACCCTGTATATTTTTGCATATTTGGATTTCTAAGGCAATTTTGGATCAGAATGTGACATTTTAAAAAGTTATCCATGGCACACTTGACAAAAGTAAATAAATTATTATCCAGTATTTTGCTTACAAATATTTAACTTATGAGCTTATTTTTAATCCAATCGCCAATAAATTAGTATCGTTAGATTCGCCAAAAAATCCTCTTTTCGGAAAGTGCTTGTCAAAAAAGGGTCGCCATTTGAAAAAACATAGACAAGAAAACGTGATTTTGCCAACTTGTCTTATTCCTATCTATCATACTAATCACTAAAACTTTGCGATTGTAATTTTCTGACATCACCTGAGGTCCTTAGATTAGTTTGCGTCCGATCATGGCCACCTATATGCCATATTAAAAGTGGCTCTAAAAAACTCAAGTAGACTTAAAAACTTTTTAAAATGTCACATTCTGATCAAAAATTGTCTCAGAAATCCAAATATGCAAAAATATACAGGGTATTCCATTTAAAAATTCTAAATCTGAGTCATTTCCGGTGAAACCGGAAGTGACCGGAAAGTGAAAAATATGCGGAAACTCTCCTCTCTCTATACCATTTACCTATACCAAATATCATTTTGATGTACCTAATTCTCTAAAAGTTATGACTTGTCTAATAAATTCGTTGACACCCGGTATTTGAGGACTCGCCAGCTAACTGCAGAGGAGATGGCGTGCGGTTCTTAAATGATTTCATTTCCGATTAACATCATCGCCAACAAGTTTTTCCAATTAGAACAAATATACCCAGACAGGTCAAGAACTTATAAACTTAGAGAAAATCGCAGCATTTACTAACACAACATCTGAAATGTAGAAAGTAGCAGTAACGAACTCAGGTATTGAAAAATATGAGTCTATACATTTGATTTGTTAACCAAAGTTGCATATGGTAACCAGAACAGGAATATTATAAATAAATATCATGCCTTTCCTACTAGAAAAGGAAAAGGGCACCCCACATTAAAGTTATCAAAGCATTAATTAATACACGAAAATAAATATCAAACTAATCAAAGCTGTAGTTTCCTATTATACACAGTCACAGTTTATTTTACCAATTTTGTGTTACAAAATATTATTAAATATCATGTATTAAGTTGGACTATTTATCTGTAGATGAATACGCTTGTGCCTGCGGTGAAGATCTAGCGCCCCAACAAGGGCTAGACAAAGTGGTCTCTGGATGTCAACCGGGGGGCCCTAAACTAAGCTCTCCTGGTGTTGTGTAGAGATCTGAACCCCTACAGCTTTGGTTGATGTTTGAAGTAGCACACTCTCATAGATGGCGCTAACCGTTCTCCCTAAAGGTGAAGCTACAAATTTTCAAATGAGAGTCAGCTCATTGAAATTACAATTTGAAATTGGAGGATATCCACCTACCCTGTCTAGCAACAGGCGAAGCCAATGCGACAAAGAAAGTGTTATTTAAACCATCTTACGATGCAGGCTGAAACCCCAAAAGGTGTCCATTCTCTCATCTGCATGCCAGCAAGTTTCCCCAATTAATAATTCATATCTAAAGCCATGAGAATAAGCTGGCAACACCATTAAATACACCGAAATCTCATAGCGAAAAACAATCCAAAACGAAACTCTTGTTAATTTGGCGCCCATTTCACATCAAATAATATTCAAGTTAAATATGCTTTTGACACTCAAAAATCTTCTGTAATTAAATTTATCCAGGAGACCCATATTTTCATAAGGCTCAGTGGCGTGATCGGCATGAGGAATATAAACTGAAGGGTAAATATTTACTATGTGTTAAACAGCAACTTCCAAGCCCAGTTTCGAAAAATCATCGAAAGTATGCCATTTTCCTGGGCTGTCTTCATACCCTAACGATGGCATTAAATTGTCATATACCGTGCGTTAAAAATAACTCATTTGCAGCATGCCATGATCCATTTGAAGTTGATAGATACCCATTGAAGCAAATGAACCACTACAATTAAGAGAGAACTAAATTTTATCTTGATCTTGAACTACTTAAAATATGCAAAACACTACATAAAAACAATTTTTATTGACTGTTATGATTAATACACTCGTTGTTGTGTAAATGCCATCTTATTTTCATTTTCACTTGATACAAGTAAACTTAATGCAGTGTAAACTTTTGCCTGTCACAGTGACAGATGTTTTCATAAACAAAATGCAATCCGAAATTCACCATTAAGACATGACTAGATTTTCTATCTTGCTTTCCAAGCCCTACCCTAAATTTTTTTTTTTTTAACACGCACTTGGCGTACACATTGCAACTAGTAAATACTATCTAGCAATTTAATTTTAATAATTTCTTACTTAAATCTAAAGTCCAAAGTCTTAGATCTTAAATCTAGGTAAGTCTGATCGGTTGATGGATGTACTCCCATTGGCGCACTCCACATATGTTTTAAAACACTTCTTTCACATGTTTTAATTGCCCTTGATTCACTTAACTTAACTTACACTAGTTCGAAAGGTTTTTGCATTTTCAATCTACGGGTAAGTCCACTGTTGTCGAGTAATTGTAGCACTTCGATATTTACGTGTTCATGTAATCTTGATTCATGTTTTTTCGCAAACCGTTTAATCTCCTCACTGACCATAGGCACTTTTAGGTCCTTGTGGATGTCTTCATTTCTGATGTACCATGGAGCGTTGACAATGCTGCGCAGTACTTTGTTTTGAAAAGTTTGAATAATTTTTACATTAGATTTCTTTGTGCATCCCCACAGCTGCACACCGTAAGTCCAGACTGGTTTTAGTATTTGTTTGTACAACAATAACTTATTATGTAGTGACAGCTCAGAATGTCTTCCGATTAGCCACCACATTTTTCTTAATCTAATGCAAAGTTCTTCGCGTTTTTTCTTTATATGTTCTTTCCACCTGAGCTTGGCATCTAGTGTCATGCCCAGGTATTTAGCTGTGTTAGCGTGAGGAATTATTTGCTAATTGATCACTACAGGCAAGTAATCAATTCTTTTATTGGTGAAGTTTATATGGGTAGACTTCGCCTCATTTAATTTAATTCGCCACTTCTTGGTCCACCTGGTGACGTTGTTGACGGCTGTTTGTAGTTTATTAGTAGCTACTTCTATTTAGCTGCTTGTGGCTAGTAATGCAGTGTCGTCAGCAAATGTGGCTGTCGTCACTCCATCGCTCATGGGAATGTCACTAGTGTAAAGCAAGTATAAAACTGGCCCAAGGACGCTTCCTTGCGGTACACCTGCGGCTATAGCTTTTAGTTCAGAGTATTCTTCGCCATATCTCACCCTGAACTGGCGGTCAGAGATGTATGATTTCAGAATGTGGCTCATCTGCCTAGGCAGGCTTTTAGTTATTTTGTATTCGAGGCCCTCGTGCCATACTTTATCAAAAGCTTGGGCCACGTCTAGAAATATTGCTGCGCATATTTTTTTTCTTCTAGGGTTCTTTCAATTACATCGGTGATTCGATGCACTTGGTCAATGGTCGAATGTTTGTTCCGAAAGCCAAACTGGTGAGTAGGAATGAGCTGCTTTTCCTCAATAATTGGCTTGAGGCGTTTCAGGAGCAGTTTTTCGAACAGTTTGGATATGGTTGGTAGTAGTGAAATCGGGCGGTAGGATGCTTTCTCATTGGGTGGCTTCCCTGGTTTGGGGATCATAATAACCTCCGCAACTTTCCACTGCATAGGTACGTATTGTAGTCGTAACGCTGCATTAAACAGATGCGTAAGCTTCATTATGCCCTTTTTTGGTAGTTCCTTGAGCAGTTGTCCACTTATTAAATCATAGCCTGGGGCTTTTTTGGCACTGAGATTCTTTTGTATCTCATTGTAAATTTCTTTTGGAGTTACTGGCAGTATGTCCCTGTCCTCCCTGTTGTTTATC
Source organism: Agriotes lineatus (assembly GCA_940337035.1). Classification (NCBI taxonomy): domain Eukaryota; kingdom Metazoa; phylum Arthropoda; class Insecta; order Coleoptera; family Elateridae; genus Agriotes; species Agriotes lineatus. The sequence continues at coordinate 26,823,756 of OW679200.1, read as the reverse complement.
TCTGGTAGGTTTTCATTGTCGTCAGCTGGATGTGGTTGGAAAGTATTTGCTAGGTGTTCAGCAAATATTTCTGCTTTTTCTTCGTCTTTTCTTGCCCATCCGCCATCGTTTTTACGAATGGGTGGATTATGATTATAAGGCCGTTTTAATTTCCTTGTGGCTTTCCAGAGAGAGTATTCGGTATCTTTATCGTCTGTTAGTCCCTTTAGGAATTCAGTGAACGTTTCATTTTTAACAGAGCGGATCTCTTCTTTGAGTTGTTGGCTTAACCGGTTTAGCAGTTGTTTGTCTGCCGGTGCCCTGGTTTGTTGCCATTTCTTCCGTGCTTTTCGTTTCACTGAGACAAGCTCTCTGATCTCCCGAGGGTAGTTCACGCCAATTGTTTTTCTTTTTGGATCAGGGCTACCCTAAATGAGTCTTTTTTTTGGAACACACGATATTATACAACTGGATCATCGAAAATAATCAATCATATGAGACACATTACCTGACACCTGAAACGTTCGAAAATACACCAAGTCTCGAGAATTTTCGATTGTCGCGTCGAATACAGGTAGACTGCACCATGAATGAACAAAATAAATAATGTAAAAAAGTAAACAGGATATTTACAAACTTAATAATTTGTTTAATTGTAAATAATTTTTTTTTATTTTAATATATTCTCTTTGACTGCCAAGGTCATTAGCACAGGCTTGATTAGGGAGCTATATTTATAGATTTGACCAACTTTAATAAATTCTTTACACTATTGTCCATACCCTTGAATACTGTTTCGATGCTGTGTGATAAGGTGATTGCTTATCACTTGTTGGGAGAATTTTGGACACTCAATAATTATATGTTTTACTGTTGTCCAGTTGTCAATCGGTTTAGATGGGTTTCTTAATTGCGGGTTAGTTGGATCTTGAATGATGACTTTTGCTGGAATGTTTCACACGACTTAGTTTGTTCTTTCAATTTCCCGCCATGACCAGTTGTCACCCCTGTGAAGTTAGCACCACAACTTCAAAAAATGTTATTTTTTTCAAGAGTTCCCATTGCACCCCAAAGAGTTCTAGAGTTCCTTGCTATTTTTAAAAATAGTTCTATGTATTTAAGAGAAAAAAATGTGGGTCGAAAATTTGGGGTGCTAACTTCACATTTTCATCGGACAAATACCACTATAACTCTTTTTCAGTCATACTTACTGAAAAATGTTATTACACTTTTCGATAGAACTCGTCGGGGTGCTACTAGAACTCTAACAAAAAAAAAGATTTTCAAAAAACATTTTTTTTATTAACCAGAAAAAAATACCTTTTTAATTTTTTCAAGTTCCGATAGTTCTAATGGGAGTTCTAGTAGCACTCCGGCGAGTTCCATCGATAATTCTAATAACATTTTTTGATAGAACCGGAAGTAAAGAAGTTACGCCCATTTTTGTGTTAGTATTTTTACAAAACAACGAAGTCCTGAAAGCAATTTTTTAAAAGTTCCGGTAGTTATAATGGGAGTTGTAGTAGCACCCCGGCGAGTTCTATCGATAATTCTAATAACATTTTTGATAAGACTCGAAGTAAAAAAGTTACGTTTATTTTTATGTTAGCACTTTTACAAAACGACCCAAGACCTGGAAGTAATTTTTTACAGTTCCGGTAGTTTTAATAGGAGTTCTAGTAGCATCCGGACGGGTTCTATCGATAACTCTAATAACATTTTTTGATAAGACTCGAAGTAAAAAACTTACGTTTATTTTTATGTTAGCACTTTTACAAAACGACCCAAGACCTGGAAGTAATTTTAACAGTTCCGGTAATTTTAATAGGAGTTCTAGTAGCACCCGGACGAGTTCTATCGATAACTCCAATAACGTTTTTTGATAAAACTCGAAGTAAAAAAGTTACGTTTATTTTATGTTAGCACTATTACATAACGACCCAAGACCTGGAAGTAATTTTTTACAGTTCCGGTAGTTCTAATAAGAGTTCTATAAACACTCCGGCGAGTTCTATCGATAACTCTAATAACATTTTTTGATAGGATTGGAAGTAAAGAAGTTACACGCATTTTTGTGTTAGCACCTTTACAAAACGACCAAGGCCTGGAAGTAATTTTTTACAGTTCCGGTAGTTCTAATAGAAGTTCTAGGAGCACCCGGACGAGTTTTATCGGTAACTCTAATAACATTTTTTGATAAGACTCGAAGTAAAAAAGTTACGCGTATTTCTGTGTTAGCCCTTTTACAAAACGACCAAGACCTGGAAGTAATACCCATAACCTTTTCAATTCCAGTTCTATGAAAAAAAGTCCTTTGAGTTTGCCATAGAACACGCCAAAGTCCCACAAGAACTTCCGAAGACATTTTAAAGAAATTGCTTCTAGGATCTAGTCGTTTCGTAAAATGAGCGTAACTCTTTTACTTCGAGTCCTATAAAAATATGTTATTAGAGTTATCGATAGAACTCGTCCGGGTGCTACTAGAGCTCTTATTAGAACTACCGGAACTGTAAAAAATTACTTTCAGGTCTTGGGTCGTTTTGTAAAAGTGCTAACATAAAAATAAACGTAACTTTTTTACTTCGAGTCTTATCAAAAAATGTTATTAGAGTTATCAATAGAACTTGACCGGGTGCTACTAGAACTCTTATTAGAACTACCGGAACTGTAAAAAATTACTTTCAGGTCTTGGGTCGTTTTGTAAAAGTGCTAACATAAAAATAAACGTAACTTTTTTACTTCGAGTCTTATCAAAAAATGTTATTGGAGTTATCGATAGAACTCGTCCGGGTGCTACTAGAACTCCTATTAAAACTTCGAGTCTTATCAAAAAATGTTATTAGAATTATCGATAGAACTCGCCAGGGTGCTACTACAACTCCCATTAGAACTACCGGAACTTTTAAAAAAATTGCTTTCAAGACTTCGTCGTTTTGTAAAAATACTAACACAAAAATCGGCGTAACTTCTTTACTTCCGGTTCTATCAAAAAATGTTATTAGAGTTATCGATGGAACTCGCGGGAGTGCTACTAGAACTCTTATTAGAACTACCGGAACTGTAAAAAATTACTTTCAGGTCTTGGGTCGTTTTGTAAAAGTGCTAACATAGAAATAAACGTAACTTTTTTACTTCGAGTCATATCAAAAAATGTTATTAGAGTTATCAATAGAACTTGACCGGGTGCTACTAGAACTCTTATTAGAACTACCGGAACTGTAAAAAATTACTTCCAGGTCTTGGGTCGTTTTGTAATAGTGGTAACATAAAATAAACGTAACTTTTTTACTTCGAGTCTTATCAAAAAATTTTATTAGAGTTATCAATAGAACTTGACCGGGTGCTACTAGAACTCTTATTAGAACTGCCGGAACTGTAAAAAATTACTTCCAGGTCTTGGGTCGTTTTGTAATAGTGCTAACATAAAATAAACGTAACTTTTTTACTCCGAGTCTTATCAAAAAATGTTATTGGAGTTATAGATAGAACTCGTCCGGGTGCTACTAGAACTCCTATTAAAACTACCGGAACTGTAAAAAATTACTTCCAGGTCTTGGGTCGTTTTGTAAAAGTGCTAACATAAAAATAAACGTAACTTTTTTACTTCGAGTCTTATCAAAAAATGTTATTAGAGTTATCAATAGAACTTGACCGGGTGCTACTAGAACTCTTATTAGAACTGCCGGAACTGTAAAAAATTACTTCCAGGTCTTGGGTCGTTTTGTAATAGTGCTAACATAAAATAAACGTAACTTTTTTACTCCGAGTCTTATCAAAAAATGTTATTGGAGTTATAGATAGAACTCGTCCGGGTGCTACTAGAACTCCTATTAAAACTTCGAGTCTTATCAAAAAATGTTATTAGAATTATCGATAGAACTCGCCGGGGTGCTACTACAACTCCCATTAGAACTACCGGAACTTTAAAAAAAAATGTTTTCAGGACTTCGTCGTTTTGTAAAAATACTAACACAAAAATCGGCGTAACTTCTTTACTTCCGGTTCTATCAAAAAATGTTATTAGAGTTATCGATGGAACTCGCCGGAGTGCTACTAGAACTCCCATTAGAACTACCGGAACTTTAAAAAATTAAAAAGATATTTTTTCTGGTTAATGAAAAAAAATCTTTTTTTTTTTTAGATTTATAGTAGCACCCCGACGAGTTCTGTCGAAAAGTGGCATGACATTTTTCAGTAAGTATGACTGAAAAAGAGTTATAGTGGTATTTGTCCGATGAAAATGTGAAGTTAGCACCCCATATTTTCGATCCACATTTTTTTCTCTTAAATACATAGAACTATTTTTAAAAATAGCAAGGAACTCTAGAACTCTTTGGGGTGCAAGGGGAACTCTTGAAAAAAATAACATTTTTTTAAGTTGTGGTGCTAACTTCACAGGGGTCCAGTTGTCAGTTATTATATTTCTTACAGTTGCCTTCATGTCGGTTGCCGTTATGCTATTTATCGTCTGGTCTATCGTGGTTGTGCGCTTGGTCGCTTCATCAACTTGGTCATTTCCTTTAATTCCTATACGGGTTCGGATCCATGTGATGAGTAAACTGTTCTCGTTTGTCGGAAGTTGGTTAAAAAGAGAGTGGATATTGGAGAAGTATCGGTTACCATTGGTTAGGTTTTTGATGCTTTAAATTGCACAAAGCGAGTTTACCATGAGGATGTTTATTTGGTATCGAATTTATAATATATTCAAGAACCTTAATAATGGTATAAAATTCGGCTGTTTATATTGAGCTATTTAGATTTAGTTTAGAGAACCCGATATGATTTCCCACTGTAAATGCAGATCCGATTCGTTTATTTTTATTTATCTGTATATACGAGAGGGAATTTTTATGTAACCTACCTAGACATGAAAGAAACGACCGCGAGGAATGAAACAAATTATTTGTCTACATATGCTCCTTCAACATCTACACACTCATTCCAACGATTATGCAATAACAAAATCTCTTCATAAAAAAAATATCTTGGTAACTCTTCAAAATAGTCATTAATAGCGGATTTTAGGTCACCATCAGAAGAAACTCTCTGTCGTAGTAATTTGTTTTCAACTTAGGGCAAATAGTAATCGCAGGGAGCTAGATCTGCAGTATAGGGTGGATGTTCCAACTTCTGGAAACCACATTCCTCGATAGCTGATCGATTCTTTTGTGCCTTATGCACCCTGCAATTGCCATGCAGCACTATGGTTTTTCAGCAAAATTTTTATATCTTTTCATTCGGATGGCAGCTGTAAGATTTTTAATGGTCTCTTTAGAAACATCACCGGTAATTGTAGTACCCTTCGTCATGTACTCAACCAACAGAAGCCCTTCGCAGTCCCAGAAAACCGTTGCCATCAATTTCGTGGCGGAACGTGTTCGTCTTTTTTGGTAGTGGTGACCCTTTATGCTCCCACTGCATGGACTCGATGTACCCAGGTTTCATCGCCCGTGATAATTTTCGAAAAGAAATCGCTGTTTTGTTTTAAAGCATTAAAATTTTCCTGGCAAATTTCTTGCCTGACAATTTTTTGTTCTGGTGTGAGTAGCTTGGGAATCCATCATGTTGACACTTTGCTCATCCCAAAATCTTCATGTAAAATTTGAAAAACTGTTTTCTCTGATACTTGAACTTCCTTAGCAATAACCGAAACTTTTATTCTTCGATCTGTAAACAACAAATTTTCAATTTGCTTTATTGTTTCTTGTGTCCTTGTCTCAAAAGGTCAAGTACTACATTTTTACTTCCCTCGTCTAAAGGCGAAGGAAGTATTGTAATCGCGAAAAAATCACCTTCCGAAATTTCTTCAGCTCTTCACGTTTCAGGGTCCCTAGATGAGGAAAAACAGGTTTCCTCAATTCTGTCTGTCTGTCTTAGTTTTATTTAAACACAATTATGAAAAGAAATGCTTTTCATAGTGACACAATCCTGAAAGGTTATCAAAAATGCCATGACTGTCCTTTTGGAAAATATTTATAGAAATTGCACCAATATATGCAAATGGTCCAGTTCATTTGTTGAGCAGTATATTATTATGAATGTGGCTATATAAAGCTATACTTTTTATTAAAATCTTGCCCTTTTAAATTCAATAATATTTATTTAATAATAATAAATCAAATTCTCTTATCTCAGGTGGTTCGCCAAATCAAGATCTCTATCTATTAATTGAATGTCAGTATTTTAATTAATGACGTTTAATGTCAAACTGATTTCTAAATCTCAACAAACCAGGTAAACTGACAACTGTATCTTACATTAACATTTACTACCATTCAAAATTACCTATGTAAGTACTTACTCAACTTTATGTTGTCACTTTTAAAATTGACAGTTATTTAAAATGCTTTGTCAACTTATCTTAACAAACCTTAATAGCTGCTTACGCTTTCACTGCAGACACCAACCACCACTGGACCTTATCTTCAATAATCTGCAGCACTCAATGTACCATTCACTAACAGAAACCCCTTTGATGGTACATGAATCCTTTCAATTTCCTTCTATCTGTCAAACCAATTGCTTAAATCTCCAATTCCAGTCCTGTCACCTCCTGGATGTCACCGCCGTACGATCCCAGTTCCTGCAACCTCCCTCTGGTTCTGTTAAGTCACGTTAACTACCCTGGCATCAAAATCCTGTTCTGACTCCTACTGGAAAGCACTGTTCCTCCCAAATGTTACTGCTCCTTCTAGATGTCCAAGTCACAGCTGTCACCCCTCTTAGATGTCTCCACCATACGATTCAAATCCTGGTAAGCTTCTATCTTTTGATAAATTCCAATTCTAACTTTGTTCCATTTATTTACAGATCTCTAATGTCTCAAGCAACAGACACGAAATATCCAAATCAAATTATAAATTGTAAAATACCTCTTCTTATTTATGTCTTGTACTTATGAATAAATCCAAATTCCATTAATTAGTATTAAGTCCTTTATTCCATTTTCAATTACTTGTATCTGTAGCTCTTCTTATTACACAATATCACAATATTCTTTCCAATTTTTAATATTTCATTTGACCTTCACCTCAGAGATTTGTTTTAAGCCTTTTCTTAATTTGCAAGTACAAAAATTACACAAATTAAGGCACAGATTCGATTTTTTATTCTTCCAAAATTATCATATCCAAAATATGTACATGTTTTTATGAGTTGTTTTATGTAACTAATTTTTAAACAAAAACTTGTTCTGGTTGGATACTATTCTTACTGCACCTTTACATATTTTAAATTATCCATTGTTTACAATTTAACAATTCACATTATTATTATAACACATATGTCAATCGTTACCTTGGCTTGTATTTTATTAAAATTTTATGTAACTATTAAATTAACATTTCAATCAATACCAAACTCTCTTCTCTCATTGTTTCAATTAAATTTATTAATAATGTTTGAAAATTTTTAACCCCAATCAAGATTTAATTATATCATTCTTCCAAGCTTATTTGCTTCAAATATTTCTTTATTTAAATTAATTTCACTGCCTCATGTATCATAACAATATATTGTTATGGTTTGTTCTTCTAAACTTTTTACTTGGTCTCCCTTGTACTCCTACCTGATGTAATTCTTCCATTTCTGCTTTAGTAACGTGCGTTAGGAAAAACGTTATCGAGAAGGCTTTGAACCGGGTGTTCTATTTTGTCTTACGATTGCATGTCGGTGACTATTCAACACTATAACATATAAGCCAATCACATTGCAGACATTTGCGTTTTTCAACCAATAACAGCAGTATATCACTGAATATTGGGCACCATGCAAAATATTCACAAAACAATGTACGTACTCAAAAAATAAATAGCCTTGTTGCGAAGTATCGCTTAGCAACGATGTTCTGTCCTTAGTGATATCGCTAGGTTACGTAATACTAAACCCCAACAAACTGTGTGGCTTGTTTTAAAATTTTAAAATGCTGTGTTTTGGAAGTATTCCGCTGAATTTAATTGAGAATGAATAGTTATATTAATTGTTGGATTATTTTTCAATAAAGTTAATCGTTATGTATTAATATTGTTAAATAGTCGTCCCAAATACCACTCGAAGTGGATATATTTTTTTTAAATATTTTGCCATTTCCATAGAAATTATTGCAAATTTCACTCAACAAAATCACATTTAAATGTCACTCGCCTTCGGCTCGTGACATTTTTTATGTGATTTTGTATCGTGAAATTTAAACGCAATAATTTACATGGAAACGAGAAAATATTTGTCAAAAATATATCCACTGCTTGTGGTATTACCCTTGATTATTACATCGTTCTGTCCAGAATACAGCGCGCTAAGTCACTTGCGTTGTCAGTTGTCAAAGTGAGGTTGTGTGCATAAGCAATCCATAAAACAAGTTAGGAGATGACTTTCAAAGATTACTGTTTGACATAATTCCACCTGATAACCGATTTTTTTTGCTTCCATTTCCTGCTGTTCCTCCTCTTCTGTTCGCTTGGTCTGTCGTGTTGCTCGTTTTTCAGCCATATTATTAAATTGTTAAGATCAATGTGCATTTATTTGTAGACAGTTAATAAAAACAGTTAATAAACCTTGTATCAATAATATCGGACTCTTTATTTTGCCCCACAATCATTTATAATTAGCATTGATGTTACCTTTATTAAATTCTCATTTATTAATGTTTGTATTTTTGTGTATTCGTATAAGGCGGTAGTAAATTATTAAACGGGGTAGCTAATAATTACAAATAAAAAACTAAGAAAGTCCATGGAAGATTAAGAAGAAGTAGTGGACACAATATACTCACAGATAAAAAAGATTATTGCCAGAACGCCTTCGAAAGACGTCTTAATCATGATAAAGAGACTATAACGCTAAAATTGGATCTACACTAAATGATTACCACATTCGTCACATAGTAGAAAATTATGGTTTAGTCTAGACGAAAAGCGCCTTATACAATTTTCTATTAATAATAACTTCACAGTAGCAAATACTGGTTTCAAAAAACGTGGAAGACGATTATCAGCTTGGACCTCACCATGTGGAAAATAAAAAATCTGGTGTGATACACTCACACAACTTCCTTTTACATTTATTTATTTATTTATTTATTAATCAAATAACCTTGTTTACCTTTAGGTGTCAAGGTATACCTCTTAAATAAAGTTACATTTCTAACTAACTTACATTAATTTCATCTAAGTTCCATTTCACAACTAAAACATTGTTCAAACTAAATTACATTTCAATTAACTGTTTTTGTATATAAATTTTGTCCATTCCTTCTTGTTCTTCGCCTTTTCCTTTGCTTCTCTCCAGTTCGAATTCTGTTCCTTCAGGCTTTCTGCAACTGCGTTATCCCACGTTCTAGTCGGTCTACCCCTTTGTCGCTTCTGCATAGTTTTTGTTTCCCATATTACTTTTGTTTGTTGACTTCCTTTCATTCTTGCTAAGTGCCCAAACCATCTAAGCTGATTTCTTTTAATGGTTGTTGTTAACGGCTCTACTTGCAGTTGTTCTCTCACATCCGTGTTTTTAATTCTGTCTCTTTTTGTAATACCTAGTACAGCTCTAAGATATTTCATTTCTGTTGTTTGCAGTTTACTGCTCAATCTCTTGGTAAGTACCCAGCTCTCACTGCCATATGTTAATATAGGTCTAAAGATGGTTTTGTACACCGTCATTTTTGTGTTTTTGGAGATTTCTTTTTTCCGTATAAAAGCGTTGCTCCTACTATAGAATACTCTTAGTGCACTCTCTATTCTTTCATTTACTTCCGCGTCGTTCTTTCCTGTCTTATGTATCTTCATTCCTAGATATTTAAAGGATTCCACTTGCTCTATTTCTCTGTCACCTATTTTTATTGCTGTCCTTTCGTCTTCTTTGCCTATTGTCATTATCTTGGTCTTATCTATATTTATTCGTAAATTTCTTTTTTGTAGTGCTGTTTTCCAGACCTCTATGTTGTATTGTAATTCTCTCTGGTTTTTGGCGTATATTACGAGATCGTCAGCATAGGCGCTTTCCGATATTTCCGTGAGTGTCATATTTCTGTATCCCACTTTATATTTCTTTACCTTTTCCTTTACTTCTTTTAGCACATCGTCCATTATGATGTTAAACAAGGTTGGGCTTAACACTCCCCCTTGCCTAAGTCCTTCTTTTGTTCTAAACTCCTCGGATACACAGTTTCCTGTTCTTACATAGCACCTTGTGACCTGGTATAAGCTTTTTATGGCTGTACATAGTTGAGTATTTACCCCTCTTGCTTTTAGGCTATTCCATATTTGTTTTCTACTTACACAGTCAAACGCTTTTTCGAGATCTAAAAACGCTACGTATATCATGCTGCTTCTACTTTTTTCTATAAGTTGTTTGATTGTGAAAATATTTTCCTGCACTCCCCTTCCTTTCCTAAATGCGCTTTGTGATTCCTCTAATTGCGGTTCTATAATTTCTTTTAGTCTCCTTTCAAGTATTTGCTCGTACATTTTCGCTACTGTGCTGAGTATAGTAATTCCTCTATAATTGGAGCATTCCTTGCTATTTCCTTTTTTATATAAGGGTATGATTACTCCTAGTTCCCAGTCCTCCGGAATTTTTCCAGTTCTCATTACTTCGTTGAATAGTTTTCTTAACATTTCTCGTCCTTTCTCGCCGGTGTATTTCACCATTTCTGCAGTTATGTTGTCGTGTCCCGCTGTTTTGCCTCTCTTCACTGTGCTGATCACTTCATTAATTTCTTTCATTGTTATTTCTTGTACTTCCTGAGATTGATTTTGGTTTACTTCTTCATCTTCACCTTTTTCTTCGGCTTGCCCTATTTGTCCTGCATTTAGCATCTCCTCGAAGTATTCCTTCCATCTTTTTATCACCTCTTCTCCGTCGTGTATTATTTTGCCATTTTTATTTTTCATATACTTGACAGTAACTTTCTTTCCTCTCCTCATAGCTTTGAGTGCATTGTAGAACAACTTTTGATTTCCGTGTCTGTTTTTTTCTAGTTTCTCCCCGAATTCTTCCCATGCTTTTTGTTTTGCCTGATTCACCATTTCTTTCACTTTACTTCTCTGTTCTTTGTATTCAATGTATTTCTCATTTGTTCTAGATTGCAGGTACTTTTTCCATTTAACTTTTTTAGTTTTCACCTCTTCTTTAATTTCTCGGCTCCACCATCTTGTTTGTTTTTTGTCCTTGTTTATTTTTATACTTCCGCAAACTTCTTTAGCTGTCTCGTATAATATTTCCTTTATCTCTTTCCATAGTTCTTCTGAATATATTTCATTTCTCTTATTGCATATCTGTTCCATTTTTTCTTCCTTTTACAGTGATCTTATAATTAGCCAAAAATTTGATTTTAAATTTTTAAGCATTTGTCTAAAACTTCCAAAAATTAATTACAAATTCTACAAAAACGGTACAAAATAGAGCGTTAGGTGCGGAGACAATTTTTTTCTAGAATTATAAGCTGAATTCAAAAATGTAATAATATACCGGGTGTTCTCTTTAAAATAGGAGTTAATAACAAAAATTGAAAAAACAAAAGAAACCCATTTTAGAAGTATCACCTATCCCACATCAATACACATTAAAAATGTAATAAAAATGAGAAGTTTGAAAAAAAATCTTTAAAGCCGTTTTTGAAAAAATCGAAAAAAAAACCGAAAAATCACAAGAGTAAACACCTACTTTCGGTCATGCGATTTTCTTCAAAAGCTTGCTGTCGCATTTAGATAGTACAAAAAACTTATATATGAAGTTTCAACGCCATACCTCTTTTCTATTTTGAGATATTCTGTTCACTGGCAGACACACAGACACCCACACAGACAGACACACACACAACAGACCAATAAAAAAAATGTTTTTGGGATTCAGGGGCCTCTAAAACGTGAAAATCTGTTGAAAACTCAATTTCGAATTTTTGGGGTAAATCAAATACTTCCTTTATTGTAAAAGGAAGTAAAAATCAAATGGATTATCTCCCAATAAGTATTATATCGAAGTCAACCATAAGAAATTTTTCAACAAAATCAAGTGCGATATGTGGCTCAGATCGCAAGTTGTTCAAGAAGAATATTAACAGACCCTAAATAAATAGAACATAAACTAAAGAAAACAGAAAAATCAAATATTACACAGTTTATCAGCGAAACAGGGGTGAACATAAAAGATTGGATAACTGAAGTAATACTGATCCGAAAGCTCTATTTACAACCTAAGAAAAGCTGGACGGAAACAATCAACAAAAGAACTAATTGAAGAAAGACGGAAAATAAAATTGTTGCATATAAATAATAAGAAAATGACTTGAAAACTTCAGCAGATAAACAAAGAAATCAAGTGAGTATGTAGACGAGATAAACACACACACATCACTGATATATGTTCCGAATTGGAACAACACGGTACTAAGAATGAACACAAAGAACTTTTTGAAAAAGTATGATAACTTTCTGAAGAATTTAAATCACTCACACAGATTTTATGAAAGGGCAATGGAAATGTAACAAACCGTCAAGAAACGGTGTTGCTTTGGAGAAGGTACTGTCAAAATCTGTACAAACGTGATGTACGAACAAAAAATTAAGATCATGGAAATGTTATTATATTGTAACGAGCCACGGCCGGGTCGTTGCCCCGGACATATGACTCGGCCCAATTGTTCCAGAAACGCCGCGTCCCAATACTCGAGAAGCAACCTTGGACCCCAGGTGCAGACGCGTGACGTCAGCGCCCTTGGAGCCAGCTGCGATGGATGCGTCATGCGGTTCCCAGAAAGGTCGAGCGAAGTCTAGATTGATCTCGAAGGAAATTACCCGATATATAAATACGCGCGGCGAAAATAAAAAGTCAGTTCTCATCAAACTCAAAGGCGTAAGGCCGCCACATAAATAAACGCGTATATAAATAGCCACATAAATAATTGATGTTTAATCCAGTGTAAATAAATAGAGTGTATAACCATATAAATCATTACTGTTAAGCCGTATATAAATAATTATTGATAAACGTATCGTTGTTAGAAATAGTGCCTGTAGTTTGTTAGTTTAAGTAATTTGTGTTCTGCCTTGTTAATTCGTGTGTTTGTAAATAATAATAATTAATAGTTGTTTAATGTTTAATACAAGAAGCGTCGTATAATTTTTAAATAGCCCGAATGTAAAAACGTAACAATATCATATAAAAATGAATTAAACATATTGAAGTCGGAAGTTGAACCAGCAATAAACAAACTGAAGAATAATAACGCTCAAAACTTTTGGAACTAGCAGAAACTTGCGGTAACTTAGCACCCTTTCGTTATCGAGCAGGCACTGAGAGTAGTTTCTGATTTATGAATGCAACCATAAGCTTACTTAAAAAGTAATTGTCAATTTTTACATTTATATAAATTGGAAACAACTTTAAATGCCTACGCGATAACCAATATTTTGAAACGCACATTATACTCCAAGGATATATTGCTATACCTTCAGTAATCCACCTATGCTTGACACAATACGATGACGTGTCCTTCAAATACCAACACAGAGCCTGTAGGGAGGACTAGAGAATACTTTAAAGCACATTAAAAATTCATTTCGAAATGTCCAGCTCATTATAGATTACCTGATAAAAATTGATTGTCTATTATCTTTGTAATATACAGAGACTTGTGTGAAACGATATAGTAATATATTCACATTGTGGGCTTACTTGCTGATATAATTTATTTTAAAGATTATGTGTTACAATTAGTGATATTTATGTAAGAAAATGCTTCTTAACATTTATAATGTGGTCTTATATCGTAATTAAGTATTATCATGCAATATAAATACATACATGTAGTGTAATGCTATAATGTTTATTTGTTTGTCAGTGCTCGTATGTATATTTCTGTTCTATTGTTTTTTTATTTGAAAATAATATTGTAAGTATAAATAGACTTAAATAACCCTCCTTATAAACATTTTTTTGTACCAAACCATTGCTTCCAGTAACAGTATTCACAATCCGTAGCAAGGTACAGTGCCATTAGTTCTGTTGGGTGCGATTACGTAGCAGCATAAAAGCCGAGTACGTACTTCGTTGAATCTACAATAAAAAAACATACAGCTACTTTTCCACAAGAACACAAATTTATATACTAACCCACTTAAGCGTTTCTAAGGAAATGTCCGCAAATTTACCAGCTGTCATTTTAGTGGGATTCTGACTTCTTCGAATAATCATTGCCAACCCTCTTTGAAACCGTATATCGGTTCCTACGAAATCTACTTGAAATGCGACTGTGCCAACTTTTTGTGACTCAACGATAAGTTGTTCTCCCCAAAAACAAACGAATGAAACTGACAAGCCGGAGCATACCATTTCTAGCAAGTATCTTACACTCTTCTTGAAATCTGTAATCTAGAAATGTGTATCTAGATAATTGTTTAAATGTTTATTAGAAGAAACGACTTACCATTGAAGCTTGAAATACTAGAAAGCTGGTTATGCCTAATATACCAAGAAATATTAGTAGTAATGAATCATTAAATATAATCTCCATTTCGGCAGCAATTTTAAGAATTGTTAAATGATAATCGACGACCTTTTTAAGGGACCGTTTAAGATACTTCCATGGTATGGTAGATCCTCTAACATTATTAATTTCAGTCGTTAACAGATTCGCAGACTCTTTATTGTCCTAAACAGTATACTATGAAAGTTCTACCTGATAAGATGGAATCAGATATACGGCGACAACAATTGTACTCCATTACATGAGTAACTTTGTTATTATTGAGTTAGATAATTGATAAACTGCGCCATATTTTGCAGATGTTGTTAATGAAATCGAAACACATTTGTTGAAAGTTGTCAGTTCTGTAATTATTACAAAATAACTAACAAGTTTAAACAACATTTATAAATAATTATAAAATAATAACATACAGATATTTTAATTTTTCAGACGAGATCGAAACTTGATTAACCATAGAACCACACCATGGGGTCGCCCGTGACCTGGAGGTTTCCACTTAAGTACTTAAATATTTGCGTACCGGTTATACCTACAAATTCTAGCGTCAGAGTACCTTTACTAATTATAGAGCCTTATAAGTTGTAGGTTGCAGTTTTGTAGATTTCTGCCGTTTCTCTGTTATTGTGTCATATATGACGCCACCGTGTGGTTAGTGTATCAAATATCCATACGGAAAGTTAACGAATGATGTTCGATTTCTTCATTTAAACTAACGTTTTTATTCTTAGAATAATCAAAATGTACCCAAATAAGCGCCAACTTACGAATTCAGAACTTTAGAAAATTTATAGAAAAGAATTCGAGTGATAACGAAAAGTTTCAACGAGCATCATATTGTTAGAGAATATGAAGAAAATGATATAGAATATATAAAATATACAGGATGCTAGATTTGGCTCTAATAAATTAATTTGTTTTTTCTACTCCTGTAACTAAAATGCCATTTAACATACTAACATACACGTCGCTAAGTGACCTTTTAATCATGCCTTCATAACCTATGACTAAAGAGCCTCTTAGTCATGAGCTGAAGTTGGCAACGATGTTTTAGTCATGGGGTGAAGTTAGGTTCAAATAGTATTTGCTTTATTAGCCACAGCCAAAACTAAAATCAAGTTAGTTTTCAACCGTCACTTTGACGTTTGTCAAGCATAATTTAACCTAATATAATAAACGTCAAAATTTTAATGAAATAATATGATGTTATATTCTCTAAATTTGTGGTCGTAGAAAAAGTATAGTATGCAACTCGTTTTATAAACTTGATACATAATATACTATTATATATATTGCCGTGATATTTGCTGATTAAAACATTGAAATTAATTTATTTAATTTGCTAATGACAGATAACCTTTGCCTTACAATTTATCGTGGTACCTGCCTTTGCAAGAAAAATTAATTTATAATGGGCACACGTAGCGAATCTTTTACAAACAAGAAATTTTGATATTCTTATTTTATGCTTAAATAGCAAATCAGGGTTTATAATACATAACACAAAAACAAATTTGTTTCGTGGGTTCATGAAAGCAAAGCAATAATAAAATTAACTGAGTACCGAAAAAAATTAGTTTTATTTACTGACCTTTTCAAACTCTCATTTTTGCCAGATTAATTATTATTACAGAGCTCAACATCTCAATAAAAATTTGCGAGCTAAAAGAACATTCAACACAAAATAATTTTGCTAACCTCTTTCGCTCCACGCCACTGGATGGTCTCTTTGAAACTCTGCAATTGCGCACCGCTGCTTGTGAGTCCAAGATGCTGCTACTCGAACCTTCAATGCCCAAATTATTCGAAGAAACTGCGTCAATTGCTCCGAAACAGAACCAAAAAGCACCAAACTTGGATAAAAACACCGTACACAATTGATAGCTATTTATTTACATGTAAGTGACTGATTCAGAAAACAAAATTCCAATATACGTCACAAAACAAACAAGTTAACCTTTAAAAATGGAGTCAGACGAGCGAGGTTTGTCTATTAAAACAAATTGACAAAGTCCTCAAAAGTTCAGCGCCACACCTATTTATACCCTAGGAAAGCAAAAGGTACCAAAGCTACTAATTGGCCAAAATTGACGTCAGTTTAACAAGAATGCTGAATCGGGCGCAAAATAAAAAGAACAAATGCCTATCCTTAATCTGAAAGGATGCTTAAACTAATTATACAAAAATTTTATGTTTTAATAACATGCTAATTGAACCATTGTCTTCAACGCACAAATGTACCGAAAATCACATATCTCCGTCCTCGTGCCATCTCAAAGCGCTTTTAGCATGGATAGGAAAAGTGGTTCCACAACATTGCTGTACGTGTGTGAATGTTATCTACCAGGGAAAATTGTCTTAGCGGAGATCTGCACACATAGCTAATCGGGACCCTTGTATCTGTAATTTTGTACAAAATCGGGAAGTGCAACTGCTCTACCAGCGGATGAAAGCTTCAAATTGTCTAAAAGCACCTCCTCCAAGTATGTGTCACTTTGAAACTTTCACAGACCCCTACATAGAGTATATTTGGTGCATACTGGTTCGTAGCGGCTCTATATTTACTGGTACATAAATTCGTAGCTTTAATGTGTACAATATTCATTTTTCTGTATTTGCAGCCCCCTTCTCCCGATGTGGAACATACACAAACTCTTCAGCTACGGCCCCGGAATCTGTATCTGCGGCTCCAATATTCTTATCAAATACCGCGGCTCTATTTGATCTCACGCAATCTCCGATAGCAGCTTCTAGCGTACAGTAACGGCCCCGTTTTCTTTGCTAGTGCGCCGAGTGTATCTTTCTGGTGTTGTAACCTGATTTCACACACATTTTTAAATGTCACTGCATTTGCATGTTTTAGCTTTTAAACATCATATTTCGATGAACTGTGTAACGCACAAAACTTTGTGAAAAATGTCTTATTCTGTGCTCACTTTGTTTGGCTAAAAATGGAATTCCCCATGTATTCTAGCTTGATGTTTTCCAACCCTACATTTTTCCGGTAAACCATGAAAGTGTCATAATTGATGTTATGTGAGACGCACTTAGCATGTGTGATCATTTTAAATTATTATGAGTTATAGGCTACTATTTTCAGAAATCTCCTAAATCTTACTTTGGAAAGAAACTTATGCTCCAAATGTGACTATTTACAATTGTTGATGAATTCTACTGCAAGGAAATCTCTTGTGCCTGTAGTTTTTCTTTGGAAAATAAACTTTGTTAGTTACTCACATGAAATAAGTGAGACATTTAAACGTAAATTAGACAGAAACGTGACTGAAATAAACAATGACAACAAGACGGTAGATCAACTTCAACACGAATTTACCAAGAATATAATAACCACAGCAGAAGAAATCTTGGGAAAGAAGCAGAACCAAGATAAAAATAAGTATCAAAGGACACAAAAACTTTATAGCGAGATGAAAAGAAACACAGAGAAAAATTGTCAACACAGATGACTTTAGGTTAAGATTAGAAAGAACCGATTTAAATAAAATCATTAAAAAGAGAATACGAAATGACCTAAAACAATACAACACTATAACAATGAAAGAGACCAAAGAACAGAACATTCAATACTACTAGTCAAATAATAGTAGTTTGTATACTAAGGCACTGAAGTTTAACGTTTTATCACTAATGTGGATTTAGATACCGAGGCCCGTAGGCCCAAGGCACATATAAGCCACATGACGAATAAAAAGGAATTTCAGTGCCGAGGTATACACTACGTTTTATTTGAAATCGAGAAATCGTGAAATTGCAACATTTTAACTAACTTTTGTAGGTTATATTGACGTCGGCGTCGGTTGACGTTTATCTGTCGCTCCGCCACCTACAAAAAAGTCGTAAAACAATGGATTACTTCACTGTCGATTTCTCGTATTTTAATGATGATTTCGGCGTACTTCACTGCCGATTTCAAATAAATAAAATTAAAGACGCGTCAACGAAGAAAAATCCAACGATGAATCAAAACCCATGTGCTAGAGTATCTAAACATTTTATTGAAGATCTTCCCGACATTAATAAAAATTAAATAAAGTTAGTCTTACGAAAAATTAAAAATAATGAATCACCAGGTGAAGACGGATTAGTTATTGAACTACTCAAGAACAGCAAAATAGAAACCCTAATAACACTACAAAATTTGTTCAATAAATGTTTAATTGAAAGTAATCTCCCCCAAGCATGGAAAACAGCCAAATTTGTTATAATATATAAAAAAGGCGATCGTACAGAAGGGTACAGGCCAACTGAGCAAACGGTCAACTCTATAATCCCGCTACTTAATTTTTACCTGTAAGTATAGGGGTTAACTGGGCAAGGGACTCGCGCTAGGGCATACACACATTTTTTACATTACACAGGAATGTTTGTACTAAGTACACACAAATCTTAAATCTGCAAATAACCTAAATTCGTATCTTTACATTACACAGAAATGTTTTTTTACTAAGTACACACAAATCTTAAATCTGCAAATAACCTAAATTCGTATGTTTGTACAAACATTTTTTGCTTGTTGCCCAGTTGACCCCTAGGATTTACGAACAAACTGACCATTTTTCCCAGTTGGCCTTCTCCGGTACAGAACTTCAGAACGGTAGACCCATATCATTACTGTCACATATCCACAAATTGTTCTTTACTGTATTAACAAATCGAATCGAAAACAAATTAGACCAATCCAAACCTCCTGAACAAGCGGGATTTAGGAAAGGATTCGGGACTGTAGATCACACCCAATCGGTCAGAGAAATTATACAAAAAACTAGAGAATGTAACATCGAAATAACAATGGCGTTTGTGGATTACGGAAAAGCTTTTGACAGCATAGAACACTGGGCCGTAATAGACGCATTACGAAGAGTAAGGATAGATGAACGTTACATATCCTGAATTGAAGATCTTTAAAAGTCAAGTAGCTTTCGAGTACAACTCTACGACTACACGGATTTAATTTACATAAAGAGAGGAGTCAGACAAGGCGATACTCTCTCACCTAAACTTTTCACAGCAGCACTTGAAGATATCTTCAAAACATTAATTTGGAATCAAAGAGGTCTGAACATCGACGGAGAGCAGTTATCGCACCTCCGATACTCAGATGACACAGTAGTGTTTGCTAATGACCTAGGCGAACTACAACACATGATGACAGTTATGGCAAACTTTCAGTGATGATAGACAACCTGGCAGTAGAAAACGTTCAGGAAATATATATTTAGGACAGCTGATAACACCTTGTTGCGTGCTCATTTTATTCGAATTTCAGCACCTGATTTTCTTAGCCTACTTCTTTACCAGTTAGCATAATTTCACCTATTCGTACCTTGATTTAAGACTATTAGGTGGCGCGCGCTGTGCCCTTTCTAATATCGAACGACAATGATTTTCAATATTGAGACGTAATCGGATGTCACCTCACTTTGCAATGGTTCAAGTTGAGATGGTTCTGAGTATCAATTTTTGTAACAATTGGATTGTTTCGCTAGGCATCTATCTTAAATTTTGCGTGCAAAAGGGACGCTCGTGTAAATCTCCAGTTATTGCCTAGAGTTTTGATTCTAATTGCCAATGCCATTGCATTTCATTGTACTCATGTGGCGAATTCTCTGTAAAAAATGACTGGTATGTACGTTGCTTTCTTTAATGTATTCTTAATTGCAAATGTATTGGAGATTTTTTTCCCCCCATGCTGAAACCTCATGCGTTTGGACTGAGACTTTGAGAATTCTCACATGCCGGTTTTCCGTTTTGCTAGTTCGAGCCGCCTTGTTGGATACATTTTCTGATGATATGGGCCGTTTAACTGCTGATTCGAACCGCAACCTTCTTGAATGTGTTTCCGAGTTCCTGGGGCTGCAGTCGCTTTGGAGAAATCTGCTGCAACCGCCAGCATCTTGGTATCGTTGACCTCTGCGGACCAGCTGTTTGCACAGTGACAATGTCGCCACCGAGATTGCTGTAGTATTGACCAAATGCTGCAAACCGTCATGCTGTGAGATTTTAAATTTAATGGAATATAGAACAATTTCACCTATTCGTACCTTGATTTAAGACCATTAGGTGGCGCGCGCTGTGCCCTTTCTAATATCGAACGACAATGATTTTCAATATTAAGACGTAATCGGATGTCACCTCACTTTGCAATGGTTCAAGTTGAGATGGTTCTGAGTATTAATTTTTGTAACAATTGGATTGTTTCGCTAGGCATCTATCTTAAATTTTGCGTGCAAAAGGGACGTTCGTGTAAATCTCCAGTTATTGCCTAGAGTTTTGATTCTAATTGCCAATGCCATTGCATTTCATTGTACTCATGTGGCGAATTCTCTGTAAAAAATGACTGGTATGTACGTTGTTTTCTTTAATGTATTCTTAATTGCAAATGTATTGGAGATATTCCTCCCCCCATGCTGAAACCTCATGCGTTTGGACTGAGGCTTTGAGAATTCTCACATGCCGGTTTTCCGTTTTGCTAGTTGGAGCCGCCTTGTTGGATACATTTTCTGATGATATGGGCCGTTTAACTGCTGATTCGAGCCGCCTCCTTTTTGGATGTGTTTCCGAGTTCCTGGGGCCGCAGTCGCTTTGGAGAAATCTGCTGCAACCGCCAGCATCTTGGTATCGTTGACCTCTGCGGACCAGCTGTTTGCACAGTGACAATGTCGCCACCGAGATTGCTGTAGTATTGACCAAATGCTTCAAACCGTCATGCTGTGAGATTTTAAATTTAATGGAATATAGAACAATTTCACCTATTCGTACCTTGATTTAAGACCATTAGGTGGCGCGCGCTGTGCCCTTTCTAATATCGAACGACAATGATTTTCAATATTAAGACGTAATCGGATGTCACCTCACTTTGCAATGGTTCAAGTTGAGATGGTTCTGAGTATCGATTTTTGTAACAATTGGATTGTTTCGCTAGGCATCTATCTTAAATTTTGCGTGCAAAAGGGACGCTCGTGTAAATCTCCAGTTATTGCCTAGAGTTTTGATTCTAATTGCCAATGCCATTGCATTTCATTGGACTCATGTGGCGAATTTTCTGTAAAAAATGACTGGTATTTACGTTGCTTTCTTTAATGTATTCTTAATTGCAAATGTATTGGAGATTTTTCTCCCCCCCATGCTGAAACCTCATGCGTTTGGACTGAGGCTTTGAGAATTCTCACATGCCGGTTTTCCGTTTTGCTAGTTCGAGCCGCCTTGTTGGATACATTTTCTGATGATATGGGCCATTTAACTGCTGATTCGAGCCGCCTCCTTCTTGGATGTGTTTCCGAGTTCCTGGGGCCGCAGTCGCTTTGGAGAAATCTGCTGCAACCGCCAGCACCTTGGTATCGTTGACCTCTGCGGACCAGCTGTTTGCACAGTGACAATGTCGCCACCGAGATTGCTGTAGTATTGACCAAATGCTTCAAACCGTCATGCTGTGAGATTTTAAATTTAATGGAATATAGAACAATTTGAGTGTGTTCGATCTGATGCAGTATTTAACGTTTTATTCATTGTAGTACCTATTCAAGTTATACAATATTTAGATTTGGTTTATTGTAGTATTCATGTTATACAACCTGTAAAATTTAGTTAATTGTAATATTCAGTTTATACAATCTTTAATATTTGATTTATTGAAGTATTCATTCGTTATTTAAGTCAGAATCCAGGCATCATTGCGTTGATATTTCAAATCTGGTTATATTTGTATGTGCATCAAATTTAATTATTAACCAGCTCTCCGAATTACATGTGAAATAATGTTCTCTGGTGTTTTATCGCTGGGAAGTATCTCTGTTGCTTTTCTGAGCTTATATAGGTTCGTCGTTACGAGTTTCAACAAGGGAGTAAGAATCGGAAACTGGAAAACGACGTGGCGCCCTAATCTGATTACTGATTAGATATACAGGTCATATTATTGTTCTTTGGAACCCACTCCCATCTGCCACTAGAGCTGTCGCGAGAGTATACTTCCCAGCTACCCTTTTTGGTAACAGAGATTTGTATGTATTTTCGCAGCCTAGTTAGCACTGAGGGGTTTGATTTTTTTTATATATTGTATTATTATTGTATAATAAGGGGTAACAACCTAGTAAAGACGGACAAAACGACGAGGTGGATAGATGAATCAGAATGAGTTGGGCAGCATTCGGTAAACTAAAGGAAGTATTCAAATCACAATTATTCCAAGTATTAAAAACCAATTATACAACGAATGCGTTCTGCCCGTAATGACATATGGCTCAGAAACGTGGTCATTAACAAAATCACAACTTTAAAAACTGCAAGTAGTCCAAAGGTTCATGGAGAGGGCAAAGTTAGGTATAACTCGCAGGAACAAAAAGATAAATGACTACATAAGGAACCAAACGAAAGTACAAGATGTTGTACAAAACATCTTAAAATTAAAGTGGCAATGGTCGGGTCATGAAATGCAACGACAAGACGACGCATCGACCAAAAAGATAATAGAATGGACGTGAAAGCGTTGTAAGACCCAAAATAAAGTGGAAAGATGACATTTTAAAAGTAGCAGGCAGAAACTGGACACAACTGGAAAATAATGGGAGAGGCCTATATCCAACAATGGAGTATACTAATAAGCTGCTGAAGAGAGAAGAGAGAGAGTTACTAATTACCTTAACTTGCAAAAATGTTCAACGTACTAGCGAATATCATAGCAACACATACTGGATGACAATGAGACCAGGGGCATCTGTATTTATGAATTGATTTAGATGAAATTTTATAAGAAGATAATTTGTGACTGACATAGCGTATGATATAGTCAAAATGGCCAACTTCCGATTTTACCGGAAATAATACCAACTTTGGTTTTTAAATGGATTACCCTGTATATTTTATGTTTTTCGGAATCTACAAGTCCAATTACATAAACTACTCTAGCCAAATTTTAATTTTTTTCCAACAGAAAAATATGTTTTTCAACTTTTATTTTTTAACGATAGAAAGCTGTGACTTGAAAAAATATGTTTTAATTGATTCTAGCAACTAACAATAATAGCTATTGTATCAATGAAGTCAATAACAAACCCTTAATAAAAGAACAAACTTTGCTGAACACGTATCTTAAGAAAAAGTCACTTTTTTTAAAAGTCACCTACCAAGGGCCATCTTACCATTAAACAGCAAATTTAATTACCAATTTAACGATAGGCATTATGCACTACCTTATCTTTATCTAAAATTGAAAAATAATTAATTAATATATTTTTTTAATATTTCTGTGTAATACCTAAGCAAATTCGGCAGCACTGTTGTATGTAATTTGAGTCGTAGATTGCGAAAAACATAAAATATATAGGGTGATCCATTTAAAAAAATCAAAGTTAGTCTTATTTCCGGTTAAACCGCAAGTCGACCATTTTGATTATACTTGTATAATCCGAAATTATGTCTAGTGTTCTTGTATAAAATTTCATCCAAATTTATTCATAAATAACGGAGATAGAGGCATGACCCTGTTCTCATTGTCACCTTATATATAAACATATTGGCAGCCCTTTTCCCGATCCCAGTTTCTAAAAACATTGTCAAATGCACCAATGGAGAAAAAAAGGTCTGCAGAATATTTCCCTGCTGTATACGACAACTGGAAATAATTAATTTTCTCTTCTTAATTTATTGACGCAATCTATTGATAATAATCATTTATATCACAAAAGTTTTTGCATAACTTAAAAAGGCATTTTTATTTATGTAATGTATTTGTTAATACAAGCAATCCAGTGAGACAAATGTCTCATTTAAAAAAACAAAAAAGACCGTTTTTCAAATAGAACGCGTAGTAAATAAAAACTGTACCCAGACCTGGAAGGTGTCAAAGTGGTTGCCTAACCCGATCGACGTTTTAAGGCGCAGAGGGTCGTAGCTCCGTTTGGCTGCTGAAACATTTTTATTTAATACGCGTTCTATTTAAAAAATGGTCTTTTTTGTGATTTCTCGAAAACCGGAAGTGTCACGTGACTGAAATTTGGTTCCTGACCTGACATAACTATTCCAAACATATAACTTTAATAACTTTTTTCTCTATCTCTTACGGTTTGGCTGCTGAAACAGCGTCCCGGACGGACGGACGGACGGACGGACAGACAAGTCTATTAGATAAAGGATAATGTTATAATACTGAGACTCAAGCGTAAAATTTTCTTTTCACTTGGTCAAATAAAGGTCTCATTCGCGTATTATACAAAAACCTAAAGTGGGTCACATACGATCCCAGCGTGCGGTTTGTGTCAAATTTCATCACCGTGTGGTTCTGG
Source organism: Agriotes lineatus (assembly GCA_940337035.1). Lineage (NCBI taxonomy): Eukaryota > Metazoa > Arthropoda > Insecta > Coleoptera > Elateridae > Agriotes > Agriotes lineatus. The sequence goes on along the minus strand of OW679200.1, from coordinate 26,799,003 downwards.
GTTAAATATTAAATGAAACAAAATATGTTCAAGACAAGAACCATCTCACTTGGGAGGTAAAACACCAGCAGATGTTCTCATTAAACGTTTGCTGTGGAGAAACAAAAATAAATTTTACCCAACCCTAAGTCTCTAAAAAAATGAGTTACCCCTATTATGTTACCCAATTGTTGTCACCCTCTGTACAGTGTGTCCAAAATAAGAATTACTCTTTGTTTTCTGAAAATAAATCGCTTATTTCATAATTAAGGAACGAGAAGCCTTCTCTTTATTGTAATATCAGTGGAAGAAGCTATATTGAAGTATATTTTAAAAAGCACAGGTTAACCACCACAAGAATCTATGAAGTTGAATAACAGTGATGATAATATTGTGCATCATAGAGTAAATTAATTTAATCAGCTATACCGGGTGACAATGAGACTAGGGCCATGCTAATATCTTCTTTATTTATCAATCGATTTGGATACAATTTTATACCAAGATACTAGAAATAATTTCTGATTGGCCGATAGATATTGTCAAAAAGGTTGACTTCCGGATTTACCGGAAATGATAACAACTGTAATTTTTTAAATGGAACATCCTGTATATTTTATGTTTTTCTGAATCTACGAGTCAAATTACATAATATATAATAATATTGCCAAATTTTAATTTTTTTAAAGAAAAAAAATATTTTTAAAATTTTTATTTTTACCATAGAAGGCCTTGACTTGGAAAAATCTATTCTAATTGACTCTAGCAACTCTTAATAATAGCTATTTTATAAACGAAGTCAATAGCAAACCCTTAATAAAAGAACAAAGTTTGCTAAACACGTTTTTTAAGAAAAATACCCTTTTTTTAAATGGCACCTATCAAGGGCCATCTTGCCATTAAATAGAAAATTTAATTACCAATCTAACGATATGCATCACGCACTACTTTATCTTTATCTGAAACTGAAAATTAATTAATTAAATATTTTTTTAAATGTATTAAAGAAAACAAAGTTAGTGTCACTTCCGGAAGCGACACTAACGTTGGTTTTTCAGAATCTTCGACTCAAATTACATACAACAGTGTTGCCAAATTTGCTTAGGTATTATTAGTTATTACATAAAAATATTTAAAATAATAATTAATTCATTCATTTTCAGTTTCAGATAAAGATAAACTAGTGTATGATGCATATCGTTAGATTGGTAATTAAATTTTCTATTTAATGGCAAGATGGCCCTAGGTAGGTTCCATTTAAAAAAATCTGGTGTGATACACTCACACAACTTCCTTTTACAGTGATCTTATAATTAGTCAAAAATTTCATTTTTAATTTTTACCATTTTGTTAAAAATTTTCAAAAATTACAAATTCTACAAAAACGGTACAAAATCGAGTGTTAGTTGAAGAGACAAATTTTTTCTAGAATTTTAAGGTGAATTCAAAAATATAATAATATACCGGGTGTTTTATTTAAAATAGGAGTTAATAAAAAAAAATAGAAAAAGAAACAAAAGAAACCCACTTTAGAAGTATTCAACTGGAAAATCACCTATCTCACATCAATACCCATTAAAAATGTAAGAAAAATGTAAAATTTAAAAAAAATCGTTAGAGCCGTTTTTGAAAAACTTGAAAAAAACTGAAAAATCACAAGAGTAAACACCTACTTCCGGTTATGCGATTTTCTTCAAAAGCTTGCTGTCTCATCTACATAGTACACAAAACTTATATATGAAGTTTCAATGCCATACCTCTTTTCGTTTTTGAGATATTCTGTTCACAGACACACACACAGACAGACACACAGACAGACAGACAGACAAATGAAAAAAAATATGTTTTTTGGGATTAGGGGACTCTAAAACGTGAAGATCTGTTGAAAACTCAATTTCGAATTTTTGGGGTGAATCCAATACCTACTTCCTTTATAGTAGTAAAAGGAAGTAAAAAGTGACTTTCCGAAACGCGTTTAGCAAATTTTGTTCTTTTATTAAGGGTTTGTTATTGACTTCATTTATAAAATAGATATTAGTAAGAGTTGCTAGAGTCAATTAGAATAGATTTTTCCATGTCAATGCATTCTATGGTAAAAAATAAAAATTAAAAAAATAATTTTTTTGTTTAGAAAAATTTAAATTTGGCAAGATTGTTATATGTAATTTGACTCGTAAATTCATAAACACATAAAATATACAGGGTGTTCCATTAAAAAAAATCAAAGTTGCTATAATTTCCGGTAAAACCGGAAAGCCATTTTGGCTATGTCTATCGATCAATCAGAAATTATGTCTAGTATCTTGGTATAAAATTTTATCCAAATCGATTCATAAATAAAGAAGATATAAGCATGGAGCTAGTCTCATTGTCACCCGGTATATTAATAGAACGAGAAAAACTAACACTTTTTAGCGGTGGCAAGAACAACTCTAACATGCTATTAATATAGGAAAGTTAATATCAGTAAATTGAACATTAAAATCAAAAATTCGGTTAAAATTCTTCTTTAAAACTAGTTTGGTTAAGGTCAAAATACTTTTAATCTAACTTCTCCGATCATACAAAAGAGAAATGAATATTGAAAAATTTACTATTTTCAACTATGTCACATAAACCAGTTTAAACTTTTGTAGTCTGATTCTAAACATATTTTCTCTTATCATTTATGAAATTCCATACTGAGATTTCTCGTCTTGGACACACATTGATCGATCATGCAGAACTTATAGATAGAAATATTACTTGACACATTTCCTTGTAGCTGTTGATGATTAATTTGCGAATACTATTCTGTAGTAGTTTAAATTGTGTGCATAAGTGAACCAAAATGCCAGCCATAAGCATGTCTCCAGCGGTAATGTTGCACGCAGCAATAAAAACGACAAAGCTTTCATAGAGCCAAGTAATTTCAAACTGTGGGCTTTTTTCAATGTCGAGAATCGTTAATGGACCGTAAGGTAGGATCCATTTGCTGCTGTCGTTATGTTTTAATCGTGTTGCCATAGAATACAACATTGGAATAAATATAGCTAAAGATGACATGACCCAATACGACAAAGTCTGAAATAAAATGTAATTATTAATCTTTTTCGTGCTGCTCTTCGAAAAATCGGAGAAAGTCCTTCTAAATATTACGCTTTAATTTAATCTTTATATTTCTTGTGTTTTTGGTTTGCCATATTATTTCTCTGCTGTGGGCCATATTGTCTATTACTAAGCATTGGAGTGAGCACTGCCGTTTTAGATCAATACTTTACTATGGAACGCTAGTCTGGTGGCCCAAAATCAGACTATTTACTACAGCAACCGAATTCTCACACGTTTATTTGTCTGTTATGGACAAGGTCTAGACGTGCGGAACACCAGGTACCTTAGGCACCAACTGCTACGGTCATAAGTCCCACTTAGAATATTTCCGAGAATAAGAAGTTCCAACTCTAGCAAGGGATCTTATACATGCTACACGTCGGAGTAACATGAGACCCTTGACTTTACATAATCTCCGAATCATGGCACTCTGAAGAAGTTTTCATCGGCATTTTTTAATTTTTAAAAACCTCACCGGGACCGGGAATCCAACGAGCGGCTCCTCGATCAGTAGTCAGAGTCCGACATTGTCACAGGTTAGTCGCTAAGCATGTGAGAATTCGATTGCAGTAGTAACGTATTACGGGTGCTATACGTTCCACTACAACTACAATTTCTGACTCAGCTGTTGGTCTCGCTCCACTATATCTTTATGGGAAGGCGGTGGCGCTACGAGCGGCTCTGAGAACTGGGATTGACTGTTATGGAACGACAGAAGCCTTTGATCCTGAAGATCCTGAGAGAGGCTGTTTATAGGACGGATCTACTGGAAGCAATGGTAGACTCTATTATACCTACATTTATTTATAGGAAACACTTCACATTAGCAAAGGCTGAAATTGCATCTGAACCTGACATATCCATCTTTACGGATGGATCTCAAACAGCAGAAGATCCAGTAAGGGGTATCTTTTCAGACAACCAGGACCTTCAAGAAAACTAGCATTGGGCAAATATGCCACCATTTTTCAAGCTAACATGCAATGTGCAAACTCAATTCTGAAGTATCGCATCCAGAATAAGATCATTGAGATAGTTAGCAACAGTAAAGTTGTCTTATTGCTTCGAACAATTACAAAATAGTTACAGAAGTTATACTACTGGATCTAGCGGCAAGGAATACTGTTCTTGAACTCATTTGGGTAAAATGATATGCAGGAAATTATGACCACGCAATAACCGACGAGAGACAATGCTCGGAACAATTCTTTTAGAGTCAAATATGGACAAATGCCATCATGTAAAGTACCGATCTCTGTAGGTTCGTGGTCAACACTACGGGAGGTCGTGGGTTTGATTCCTGCGGCCGTCTGCTCTGATTCAGGGTTTTGGGTGGATTTTTTGAGCCAACAGAGTACCTTCTCTGAGAGACAGTACTTCTCCACCTTTCCTAGTTTCTCTTCCATTCTCCACCTCTTCTTTCTCTCGCCCATCCTACAGTTCCAGTTCTTGGCTGAACAGGTACGCAAGGTTCCTATTGCAGCCTGCCCCCAGTTGGGGAAATTGAAATTACCTTGAACCTTTACCTTTTACCTTATTATGTAAAGATGGTTATTGCGGCCCGCTTGCGAAGATGGCAAGATTTTGAGGAAGATAGCTACGAGGTAAACTACGACTTGTCGTAGAAGTACCTTCTGATTATTGTAGACTAAAAACCGCGCTTGTATAGGATGAGCCCTGTTAACGACCTAACCTCTCGAGGGTGAAACCTTGAAACATTCTAAGCAAATGCACTCTCTTCGTTTCGATAAGAGGACTCATGTTGGAGAACATCTGGCTTGCCATAGCCGGGAACTGCAATGCTACTTTGCCTGGTATCCTCAAGTTCACCACAGAAATCGGATGCTTGAGTGAGTCAGTAATATGCTGATATGGAGGTAGCACAATGGGCCCACATCGAGGCCTAATTGTGTGTGAATCTCGTTTCTCTTTGTAATTCAGAATCTAGAATCCAGAAGCCTTTAGATTCCCAGACTAATGTCACACTAAACAGGTTTTGCAGTTTAATCTCTGAAACGTTTTTGTGGTGCTTCAATAATAGTCAAGCTATATCTTTGGGTATTTCGCCACACTTCAAAATGAAAAATATTTAAATATGAAAGTTTCGAGAGACAAATTTACTGCCGTGTTCAACAATTAACTAATTAAATAAAAAATTAACCTGGAGAACTTAGCTTATTGTACTGAAACTGTAACAGGGTGCGAATAAGTGAATTTAGAAACTTGCTAAAACCTCGAAGTAATTTTCAGTCGAAAACTAGTTGGAGTTTATAAATAAAATTAAAGAATAGAAACTTGATGTGTTTTCTTGGTTTTCATGCGTATCGGGAATTACTTACGGACAATAATTTGAATTCAAACAAAATTTACGAGTTTGTTAGATCAACTACCCACTGCATGTTCCAGAATTGCTTTCAAATGGATGGAAAATTCTATAAACAGCACGAACAAACAGCAATGAGAAACAGTCCCCTCCTTTTATTGCCAACCTGAGTATTTCCCAAGGATTTGGTTCAGGTATGTGGATGACATGTTTGCTGTTTTTTATTTATCTAACTGTAGCATTGACAATTTCTTGAATCAGTTAAATTTTAATTTTCCTAGCAAAGAATTTACATAGGAATTGAAAAACGTAGGACAACTACCATTTCTGGATACTTTAGTAATAAGCGATAAAACTAAGTTGGAATTCCATGGTTATAGCAAAGAAACCAATGTAAACAGATTTATTTTAGCGAATTCAAGTCATTGTTTTCAACAGGAAATAACTGTTCTAAATTTCTTAGTGCATGGACTGTTAACTTTTTCTTTTATAAAACGATCGGTATAACACCGAACTTCAGACAGTCAAAAACATCGCTGTGTACAATGTTTCCCTTCTGAAATTCGAGAATTTGATTAAAAAACACAACACAAAATTGCACTTCATAATTCCACAACTTTGGTCAATCTTAGAAGTCAAGGACCCAACGAACAGTATATAAAAATTCCGTTTCACCCGGCTACAAATAGCCTAGCGAAAATTTGTAAACATTTCGACTACAATGCTGTTTATAGTTCAAACAACAATATTAAATTTTTTTTAAACAATCCATATCCAAACTTAAGACTGTAAAGAAATCTAGAATTTACGAAATTAAATGTTCCGATTGTGATTCTAAATATATTGCACAAACACGTTGTAATTTTGGTACTAGGTCCATTTTAGATTCAACAGATTCGAAAAATCTAGTATTTCCCAACATATACGGGCCATAGTATTACAGAAATTGACCTAAATCTTTTAAAGGCGTTAACTTCAACAAATCAACTAATCTCTTTCGGAAATGTGATCATTTTTAAGAATAAAGATAATAACATTTGAAACAAAGATGGAGGCCCCATTCCACTCGGATCTTTACGCTCTGTTGAAGTTAGAATCTGATTGGTCGCATAAAACATATGCCCTCCGGGTCAGATAGTATAAAGAGCGTAAGATGGTGCCGGAGCGCTGACTTTTGCTAGTGATTTAGTGAAGAGCCACATTTGTCGGAGTAGTCTCTCTCTTCAAGGCAACCGTAGATGACAGCTTAACTGTCGAAATGCGTATTTAGCGGTTGTTAAATATTTGTGTGGTTAAGGGTATTTAACGAATTGTGTCACCTATTCAATAGGACTAATGACCATTGAGCAGCTTTCGTGAAGAGGAAGGCGAAGCTTCCATTCACTGCCTCTGCGAATGCGAGGAACTAGAAACCGTCAGGATTAAGCAATTTGGCAAAGAAAAACTGAAATACTCTGGAGCTATGGAGACAATGCAAACCTGATTTTTTTTTAAATTAAATTCATCAACCTTTGTGAGCAAAATTGGTCTACTAGGCCGCAGTGCACAGAAGACAGGATCAGAAAACCAATAATATAAGATAGTTTAATATAAAAATTGTTTGAGTTTGTGAAACAAAATATTTGGGTCACTTTATATGCTTTTATAATCGCTCGTTCCAGGTTCACGTTGTCCGTTGTATAATTTTGAACTGAAATATTGTAATTTTAATATTATCGTCAAGAATGCTTTGGTGTCTTACCCTTTTACGTCTTCCATTTATAACTGTGTAACATTCTATTGGTTTAGACCTAAGAGTGTCCTACCTGCACATTACATATCCAAATGGCTCTTCGTAACAGCTTCTCCTCCTCCTCGCCTCCTCTATCGATATTTGCTAAGAATGGCTCTGTTCCAAGTTTCGTCAAAATGCCTCGGATTGCGTTACGATTTCTGGACATTACAATTGCCTTCACTAAAGCTACAATTTTAAAATTAACCTTTGTGTGACGAACCATTTTTCGAGACATGGAGAGCAAAGTGAAATCAAAATTAACTCCTTATTTTTATGGTTGGAAATTTGTCTGTAATTTTTAAGCGTTTATTACAGTAATATAATGGAAATATGCCTCGGAACCGGACGGATAATGAGTTGACGACCACGTAGTACGGTGTAATTAGTCCAAAAAACGGCCTAACCTCAACATCCAAAGTAAAAGTTTCCCTCCAACTCCAAATTGTTCTATACATTCCACATATTGTTTGGTAAAAAGTTACACCAGTTTAAGCGTCGGGTTTAGGGGGGGAGGAGGGAGAAGTTAGTAAATTAGTAGTTTTTATCAGTTTTTCTTAAATATTTCGAAAACTATGCGGTTTAGCGCGAAAAGTGTTACATACAAATATAATCTACATTAAATTTCGAACAAAAATAGTCCGGTGCATAATCTTGCTAAAGTGAACGGTTCCACAACTAAGGAAACTATTTTTTTTTGTTCTGCTGTCATTTTTGTTATTGTTCGTCTTTAGAATACTGTGCGAACTATGTGATAATCACAGGATTGTGTTTTGTTAAAGCAAATTGCGATTTTAGTGGCCGGTGGTATGTTAGTGATAAGCCCTTGAAGGAACGACAACCTCACCACCTTCTCAAAGGGCGCTACTTTTTAAGGGAATAGAGGTTTCCACAGGCCTAGGCCATATAAACCTGTGGTACGGAGAAACCCACTTTGAACTTTCTCTGGACAATGCTGCATTAAGAATGAATATCTTTCCAACATTAATGATTTTAAAATATAAAAATATTATCTGTATAATAATTATGATACATAATTATATAATTTTTAATCATAATATTTTTAAAACTGCAGCTTTTGGGGGTTTTTCTTTAGAAAATAGGCATATTTGGCTGTATATTGCAACCATATTTTATTAAAAAAATTTAAGTTCATAAACAGAGTTCAATAGTAATATTGAATAAAAATGTAGAATGTTAAATGCGACCTTAAATTAATGTAAAGTGGAGTCTGGAGTGACATGACCATTGAACAGGTTTTGATGAGATCCTTGAGTAGCATTGGTGGATTGACCGGAGGCAGAGGAATAACAGCGACAACTATTGCAACTTGGATCAACTCCATGCCAGCTTGTTCTCGGGTGTGTGAAGCAATGGAACAATTTGCAGGTGTGTCTCTTCAGAGCAGCACGTGGAGCTACGAGAGGCAAGGCAGAAAAGAAATTGCAAGGACTTGCAAACTTTTATTTCTTGGCTTGAGGAACACAATCCGTTTTCTAAAACACCTGAACTCTCTTCCTTATCAACAGGGGTTGTAGCAGATGAAAACGTGAACTGTGATAAAGCGTTTGAAGTTGGAACACTAGCATTGAAAGAGATTGAGAAAAAAACATTCAAAGAGATACACTTGAAAAGAAAGTTAGCTGTTAAGTCTCTAGCCTCTATAACCAAGTCTATGACAATTAACAAAAACACTGTATGTGTGAACCCTAACACTCTCTTACATCGGATGGTGTGCACAGTAAGGAGTAATGAGAGACTTGAAGAAATATTTCAATTTGAATTATGTGCTTATCCTCCATCCTTCTTCGACGAATCTGGCTTGATGAGGAAGGGAAGCAAATCTTCAATGGTGACTGTTTTGGTTCCAGATTCAAATGAATCATCAATCACCCCAGATTCAGAGAAAGTGTCCTACATCATTGATGGAGGTCACCTCCTTCATCGTGTTGTCTGGCGACGCCCAGCTACCTTCAGACAGATTTGCGAGCAATACACAGATTACATAATTACTCATTATGGGCCAGCAACTGTTGTTTTTGATGGATACGAGCAAGGAAACACAAAAGATGAAGAACACTTACGCAGATCACGTTCTACCACTAACATTGAGGTGAAAGTAAAAGACTCAATCCATGTAAATATCAATCAAAGTGAATTTCTAGCTAACGCTAAGAACAAAATGGGCCTTTTTTCTCTACTTACAGTGCACTTGCAAAGAAGTGGTTGCACAGTTCATCAAGCATCGGGTGACGCTGACTTATTAATAGTTTTAACAGCGATTGATGAAGCTAAGAAAGGAGTTGAAGCTTGTGTAATTGGTGATGACACGGACTTACTGGTCTTGTTGACTGTCCACGCACCATCAGAGAACAAATTGAAAATGGTGGTACCAAAGAAAGGCAATCAGCAGAAAAAAGTGTACACTATTTCTGACATTCAGCGAGGCATTGGGAATATGAAAGGTGTACTCTTAGCAATATACGCCTTCACAGGATGTGACACTGTATCAGCTATCTACAAGAAGGGGAAAATTACATCGTATAGGAAAGTACAAGCCAACAACGCTCTTCGTACGAAACTTCTAGTCTTCAACGACCCCAAAGCTGACCCCAGTGAAGTGGCTGACGCTGGAAAGCATTTCCTTCTTGCGATGTTTGGAGCCAAGAACACTGAAGATCTAGATTGTTTTCGCTACCAGTGTTACTTGCAGGCTATTGCAAAACAGCCTATACATTCATTGTTCAAGTTGGCTGCACTTCCCCCCACTTCAGCCGCTTCCAGGCAGCATTCATTTAGAACCTACCACCAGGTGCAGCAGTGGCTGAATGAGAAGAAGAATCCGCTCGAGTGGGGGTGGAAGAAGATTGGCGAACACTTGAGACCAATTACAACAGGACGTCCTGCAGCTCCCCAGGAATTACTTTCCCTCATAGTGTGCGCTTGCAAAGACGAATGCGTCCGTAACTGCGAGTGCAGAAAAAGTGGTCTAAACTGCTCAAGCATATGCGGTAATTGCTCAGGCCTAGGATGTGATAACATCATAGACGAAGATCTAGAAGAGGAGGGTGCTATGTTTGAAGAGGACTGAATACTGATGAATACTTTACATTAATTTAAGGTCGCATTTAACATTCTAAATTTTTATTCAATATTACTATTGAACTCTGTTTATGAACTTAAATTTTTTTAATAAAATATGGTTGCAATATACAGCCAAATATGCCTATTTTCTAAAGAAAAACCTTCAAAAGCTGCAGTTTTAAAAATATTATGATTAAAAATTATATAATTATGTAACATAATTATTATACAGATAATATTTTCATATTTTAAAATCATTTATGTTGGAAAGATATTCATTCTTAATACGGCATTGTCCAGAGAAAGTTCAGAGTGGGTTTCTCCGTACCACAGGTTTATATGGCCTAGGCCTGTGGAAGCCTCTATTCCCTTAAAAACTAGCACCCTTTGAGAAGGTGCTGAGGTTGTCGTTCCTTCGAGGGATTATCACTAACATACCACCGGCCACTAAAATCGCAATTTGCTTTAACAAAACACAATCCTGTGATTATCACATAGTTCGCACAGTATTCTAAAGACGAACAATAACAAAAATGACAGCAAAACAAAAAAAATTTTTCCTTAGTGATGTATTTTTTCCAAAAAATCTAAAAAATTTCTACATTTACACCCTCCGTAACTCTGGAACCGTTCACTTTAGCAAGATTATGCGCAGGACCATTTTTGTTCGCAATTTAATGTAGATTATTTTTGTATATAACACTTTTCGCGCTAAACCGCATAATTTTCGAAATATTTAAGAAAAACTGATAAAAACTACTAATTTACTAACTTCTCCTCCCTCCCCCTCTCAAACCCGACGCTTAAAATGGTGTAACTTTTTTCCAGACAATATTTGGACTGTATAGAACAATTTGGAGCTGGAGGGAAACTTTTACTTTGGATGTTGAGGTTTGGGTCTAATTGCAGCGTACTACACGGCGCTACGAAGGAAAAAACGAGCTTGGAGAAATAATCATCTTAGAATCGAAGCCGGACAACTCGGCGCGGAGCTATCTCGGCGCCAGCCAACTCGGCGCGAGGCCATCTCGGCGCCGAATTCAAATTTGCAAACTACATTGTGCAGTTCGTAAGAAAATTATTATCAAAAAATAAGAAATAAAGTGATCGCCGAAAAGCTGTCATCAAATGAAAAAAAAAATTATTGAGAATTTCTTGGAAAATCAAACACTGACGACCAAAGGTGGTTGCAAAGTGATTACAGATGAGCCAAACAAAAGTTGTCACATGACTTCAGTTATCAGTAAAATTACGTTTTTTTTTTAAATAATTACGAAGCATGCATTTACTAATCAATATAGAGACACATTTTACGAAAAAAAGTTTTCTGGCCTTGAGATTGTTCAGTCAGCTAAAACTACCACACAATAAAAAATCTCATTGAAATCTTGATTAAATTCCGAAAAATAGCACTATTTCGATTTACACTATTTTGAAAAACGCCATCTTCTAAGTAAAGTGCTTTTTATATGACAAATATTTCTTTAATGTTTATTTTCCAAATCAAAGAATTTTATTTTTAACATTTTTTTTATTATGAAATAAAAAACTTTTTGGAAAATGTTTGTTTTTCCATAGCCGTCTTTGTTAAAAGTAAAATTCTTTGATATGGGACCTAAACATAAAAGATAATGTGAGAGATCAAAGTTGGCAGAGGATTTTGAAATTTGGTATAGGAACCTAGATGTTGATTGTAAACAACTTTTCTTAATAACTTTTTGGCGTATTTGCTACATAAAAGACACGTTACTCTACAGTAATAGTTATTTACCTAACAAGTTCGTAATTTTCCCGAATCAACACATTGTTTACAGCACGACCGAAGGGAGTGCTGCCAGTAGTGCGAATTCGAGAAAAATTTTCCCGGGTACAATGTTTTTTGTAAAAAATAACTGAAAATATTTAAAAAAATTAAAAAATTATTTTTTAGTGTTTTACTAATTTACTGAGTTGACAGCACAAATCACTAAACTTTTATACCTGTCCTACGCACCTTTTAGTTTTTGTTGACGTTTACAGCGTCTCTGGTGTTTGCAGGCGCAATTAAACCAACGAGGGACAATCCTCTATATAATAAAGGAGAACGATCCCGACGTATGTCCCGAGGGCCCCCTTGGAGAGGGGCAGAACCCCGAGGGCCCCCTTAGAGATGGGCGGAGCCCCGAGGGCCGCCTTGGAGAGGGGCAAAGCCCAAGGGCCCGCTTGGAGAGGGGCGGAGCCAAGAGGGCCCCCTTGAAGAGGAACGGAGCCCCGAAGGTCCCCTTAGAGATGGGCGGAGTCCCGATGGCCGCTTTGGAAAGGGGCGAAGCCCCTAGGGCCCCCTTGAAGAGGGGCGGATCCCCGAGGGCTCCCTTGGAGAAAAGCGGAGCCCTGAAGGATCCCTTGGAGAGGGGCGGAGCCCCGAGGGCCCGCTTGAAAATGAGCTGAGCCCCGAGGGCCCCTTGGAGAGGGACGGAGCCCCGAGGGCCTCTTGGAGAGGGGCGAAGCCCCAAGGACCCCTTTGGAGATGGGCGGAGCCCCGAGGTCCTCCTTGGAGAGGGACGAAGCCCCAGAGGCCCCTTTGAAGATGAACGGAACCCCAAGAGCCCCCTTGGAGATGGCCAACGTAATAGGCCTAAAAATGGTGGTAAATTGAATAGAATAGACCGCGCAATAGCGCGCGCAGCCCCGTTTATTATAAAAATTTACAAAAAACACAATTCCCCTAGTTTTTGTTGAAAAGTAAAAAACACCGCAATGCGGGAAAAGTAACTTTCGGCGTATCGGGAATGACCGGGAGATATGAATTTTGAAGTCATGAATACAAAATAGTAGATTATGTTATTAGGAGTAAAAGTGATACTTTATGTGGCGAAGCTGAAGTTTATTTAGCCGAACGTTAGTGAGGCAAATAATTCAGCTAAGCCACATAAAGTCACTTTTACTCCGAATAACATATCCTATTTTATCCGCAAACGTATTCAGGTAAATTTCAGGCTAGCACTGTACCCCTGCACCAACCTCTGTTGTTCAGATAACGCGCAACTGTAATGATATATGAACATACTGAATCACCCGTGCTAATAGCACACGGCCACAGCAGCTGTCACACCATAACCCACGGCGACAGATGCTCCGATCCGCTGCTTAAAGGTTTATTTAAATTAAAACTTTTTCGTACTTTTTTGAAAATAAAAACTGCCCTACGAATTAATTCTAAAAATTAGCAAAATTTTAAGCCATCATACAATTTAATCGGTCCAGTATCTTCGGAGGAGATGGCGAACAAACATAGAAAGAAAGAAAGAGAGCAATCATTTTGTGTGCTTAGGCAGATAAAGTACGCAAAAGTCGCTATTTTGTCTGCTTAGGCAGATAAAGTGACACTTTTACCTTGTCAATAAAGACAAATAAGTTGTCACTTTTGTGACGTTTGCGGATAAAATAGTTTTTTTGAAAACTTTCAAGGCATATTTGATTTTTCAAAACTGAAATGCTGTTAGAAATTCGCCTTTAACCAATCAGGGCTGAACCCCAAAAAATGAAAATTTAAATCGAGAATTTTTTACCTTTTACAAAAGTCGTTTCACCTATCCGGGGACACACTGTATATACAGTGTGATTTTTAAGTTGATTCTTTCCTTTTGCCAGGATATAAAGCTAAAAAAAGTAAGCCATTTACCACTTTTGCGAAATATCAAAACTAACGGAGGTACAAGGTGTTAAAGTTTCAAAGTATGAACTAAAATTACTTAACGAAAATTAAACTAAACTTAATCTAACTTAAATGATCAAAATTATCAGCATTCGCTTCTACACACACATTCCGCGTATAAGAGCGATACGGCAGCGGCATTTTGACGACACTCCCAGTAAATAATAAGCATATTCACTCATTCATTATTTTCATAAACATGAGCCACTATTGCAGCAATAACATTAAGAAAATTATAATGGAAAACTAGTTGACAGATCATTCCTTGACAACAGAGATAAACAAAAATAAAATTTAGTTTTTAATTTGAAACTTTAACACCCTGTACCTCTGTTAGTTTTGATATTTCGGAAAAGTGGTAAATAAAAAAAATGCTTATTTTTTTAGCTTTATTTCCTGGTAAACGGAAAGAATCAATTTAAAAATCACCCTGTATATAAATATATATATAAAAAAATATTGGTAATGTTTACATTTCACTTTATACAGGATGACAGCTTGTCCGAAAACCTATTTAGCCCGTATTAAATATATTGAGTGACTTTTACTTAGTTAAAAGTGGCGTTTTTCGAAGTTGTGTGAATCCAAAAAGTACAATTTTTCGGAAATTAAGCAAGATTTCCATACGATTTTTATTATTTGTTAGTTTTAGCTAACTCAACAATGTCAACGCCAGAAAACAACTTTGTTTCGTAAATGTTGTCCCTATCTTGGGTAGTAAATTCATTTTTCGTAATTATTTTTAAAAAATGTTTAATTTTACTGATAACGGAAGTCAAGTGACAAATTTTTGTTTGGCCTATTTGTAATCACTTTACAATTACCTCTGGTTGTTAGTGTTTGATTTTCCAAGAAATTCTAAATATTTTTTTTTTCATTTGATGCCAACTTTTTGGCGATCACTTTATTTATTATTTGTTTATAATAATTTTCTTACGTAGTGCACACTGTAGTTTACGAATTTAAATTCGGCGCCGAGATGGCCTCGCGCCGAGTTGGCTGGCGCCGAGATGGCTCCGCGCCGAGATGGCCCCGCGCCGAGATGGCGGCGCCGAGATGGCGGCGCCGAGTTGTCCTAGACCCCTTAGAATAGGCTGTTGGAACATACGATCATGGAATAGAAGAGAGCAAGAAGTGATGATTGAACTAATGGATAAAAACATGGATCTCTGTGCATTATCTGAGACAAAAAAGAAAGGATGCGGCGCTATACCATATGAAAACTACACGCTAATATATAGCGGAGTAGGTAAAGACCAAAGGGCAAAGGAAGGAGTAGGACTGCTCATACACTGAAAGCACGAAAGCACGATAGGCCATGTAGAATATATATCCGAGAGAATCTTACAAACAGAAATAAGAACGCCTAAATCGAGCATAGCCATATTTAGCGTATACGCCCCCGAAGACTGGAAACCAAAACCAGAAAAGGAAGAATTCTACGAAAAATTAAACGAGTACGTAAACAAGATACCATCAAATCAACCTATCCTAATATTAGGAGATCTAAATGCAAAAGTGGGAAACTCAAATGTTGCAGGAGTAAAGCAAACATTTAACGAAAACGTTATTAATGATAACGGAGAAACCCTTCTGTTCAAACAACGACCTAGGGATAACTAATACATTCTTCGATAAAGACATGCGTTATAAATACACATTTTAAACACAAGGGACTACAAATCAATAATTGACTACGTCATTACAAATAATCATTTCCACCCATCCCAAATACTAGATGCAGGAACTGTAAATTCTGCAGACATCGGAAGCGACCGCAATTTAGTATAAAGAAAAATAATATTACAAATCCAGAAGATGAAAAAGAAAGAACCAATATATGAAAACCGACTAAACGACTAAACAGAGCGTTACTAGAAGACGATAGTATACAATACTTATACCAAAGAAGACTTAAAAAACACATCGAAAATAAACAGATAGATATTAATGACGACCTAGACACAAACTGGGAAAAATTAAAAAGAAATATATTTGACGCAGCAACATAAGCGTTGGGAACGAGAAGGGTAAATAAAGTTCAACCGTCCAACCAACACCGCTGGTTTGCGTTTGTGTGTCACAGATGAGGGCTTATTGGCGATGATATGATTTTTGCAAATGATACATTTGTATTTAACAAATTTCGTCGCGCACTTTCGGCGGGAAGAGGAACGTGGGGTTTTATTTACAATATTCTCTTTTTTTTCAGCCTTTTTTATAGCGACTGTGTTAATTTGTAACAAATTAGATTTTAAAGAAATACCAGCATAATGAGCTGAAAAATGCTAGATCAATAAATAAAAGATCTGTAATAAATTACTTCATGATAAAGATAATGTATATATCTTCAGAATTTGCTCATTTTAGCTTTGTTCTCTTAGTGGAAATATTGGTTTTTCTGGTAACGATTCTAATGCATTCGTTGGCAGATGCAGATAGGAGAATGTATTAGTCACATATCATATATAAAATTTCTCAAGAAAACTTACCCATAGACGTTGCAAACATGTAGGTTAGCATTTCACTAGCAACCATATCAAAATTACGGTGAACCAATTCTAAACAAATTAGAATAGGGTAAAGAAGAACTAGAATACAAATTAGGAAAAAATAAACTCGGATCGCAATACTGTCGCCATCTTCAAAAGCAACACCGCTAAGTTTCAAAGCTCTTATTTCTTTGCTAAAGTAATTTATTTCCCTTTCAGGAAATCGAGGTCTATTTGAACCACTCATTGCTCGATTTTGTAGCATATTGAAGTTTTCTCATGTTCGCATGTCTAAAGCAGTAATTCTTGTATTAATTATTAAAACCGAAACACTTAATGAAACAACTATCCACAGTTATTGACAAACTATTAGTTCTCAACAGGTGAGATTAAATTATTTAAAAAATAATAAAAATTTACCTAATTACATACTTACCTAAATGATATTGTTTAAATTTCTCCCATTACTTTATTATTTAAGTTTATTAACAGCTGTAATATCTGCTTTTATACTCAATACTTGAATGCCGCGGAAAAAGTTATGCAACCCATTCTTCAATTATACTATTTTTTAGATTGTATCGCCAAGACAATACAGCTTATCAGCCAGTCGAACAGGCGAGCTTTAGGAGAGCCTACGGAACAAACGAACATCTACAAAGCATGAAACTCATAATTCAGAAGTGTAACAAATATAACATAACATTAGCACTAGCTTTTGTAGACTACGAAAAGGCTTTCGATACTATGGAATGCATATTAACAGCATTAGACGATTGCCGTATCGATACAAGATATTCAACAATACGAAAAAATATATATAAAAACGCCACCTCAGTTATAAAACTAGAGCATAAATCAGAAAAAATAAACATCAACAGAGGCGTAAGACAAGGTGATATATTGTCACCAAAATTATTCACCCTAGGCATTGAGAATATATTCAAACAAATAGACTGCACCGGTATGGGAATAAATGTAAACGGCACTGATTTTACCCATTTAAGATATGCTGATAATATAGTATTGATAGCGAAAGATGAAACAGAGTTAACAATTATGCTGAAACAACTTCATCAAAAATCTAAGCAAATAATAATAAAAGATAATTATGTGACTAACTGACCGACTCATGAAGGACCAGTCCGAACCGCTGTAAGTAGAAAATTTGAAATTTGGAAGTGTATATATTGCTACCGCTCTTAGTTGATCACTTTAGTTTCTCTAATAATAATTCAAATATTGTACGTTACGAAAGTATATACGAGGGTTCGCCAGCTAACTGCAGAGAGACGGCGTGCGGTTCTTAAATGATTTTATTTCCGATTAACATGAGCGCCAACAAGTTTTTCCAATTACAACAAATATACTCAGATATGTCAACAACTTATCAACTTAGAGTAAATCGCAGCATTTACTAACATAACATCTGATATGTAGAAGGGATAGAAATAAAAAAGTTTTAAAATTGTTCACATTTGTATTATTATAGTTTATTATACGCCACGCGAAACGTTACTATGAAGTTCTACTGTATAGCAGATAATTAACAAATAATACGTACTACAGTTTTGAACCTTTTCAGCATCTTGTACACTTTAATGTTAATTTGCAATTAGATAAAGGCTCTACGTTATTGTTCATAGTTTATTTTGTTTACTCATGAAACGTGCTTTAATAGCAAATATAAGAACTGGAGCGAAGATGCTTTCATTAGGAGGAACGGAGCAGTGTGAAAAAGGGATTAGATGTGAATAGACCTTTAAGTTGTTTAGTCGATATGTATCTTTAGTTGTGTTAATTGTTCAATAAATATATTTTAAAAGAAATTGTTGTTTTGGGAGCTTTTACATTGTCTAAAGTAACTTTGTTTCCATCAATTCTTTCTATTACAATCCCGCATTAAAGTTTAGTACAAACAGCTGACACTAACATTCCAATCCTGCCAGTGGCGACTACCATTTTGGGAACAAGTGCAGCGAGGCAATGACCTTAACCCACGAAATATTATTCACTACTGAATCACCCGAGCTACGGTTCTGTTCGCTGATTTAAGAGAGATTCATTAATATAAATTAAAAAAAGGATGCATCAGCCGGGAATCGAACCCGGGCCGCCCACTTGGTAAGCGAGCATTCTACCACTGAACCCAGGTGCTTCATTAAATAAGGTGCTGCTATAATGGTGTATAGTGAATCACCCGAGCGACGTTTAGTTTCACTAACTACACGATTTAATTAAAACTTTTATTTTAGTACTTTTTTATTTTAAACAAAAACAGGACTACAATGTAATTCTAAGAATTAGCAAAGTTTTAACCTATCATACACTTTAATCGATCCAGTATCTTCGGAGGAGATAGCGAACAAACATACATACAAAGAGACCACCGATATATGGTATAGATGTTAGGGAAAAATACAATCCGACACGCTATTTACTATTTACTTGCAGATCTACAATTTCACAAAGGACCAGAATTAAAAAATGCACATTTTCCTTATTTAAAAATTGAGAAAATAAGGTAATCCCACCCTCACAACCGCATCCCAAACTCTCTTAAAAAATACAATCGACCCGTAAAAAGTCTCCAAACAGCGAATTTCAGACAAACATTGATTTTAAGGTTTTTGTACGTATTACGTTTTCCCCATTTTGCATCCCCCAACTCTAATTGAACCGTAAAGTTCCCACATTTTGAATTCTCTTAAAAAATACAATCGACCAGTAGCAAGTTTCCAAACAGCAAATTTCACACAAATATTGGTTTTAAGGTTTTTCTGATAATTATAACATTTTCCCCATTTTGCAACCCCAAATCCACCTGGGCCGCAAAATTCCAACATTTCGAGTTATTTTAATAAATACAATCGACCAGTAGAAAATCTCTAAACAGCGAATTTTACACAAATATGGATTTTAAAGTTTTTCTGATAATTATAACAATTTCCACACCCCGAATTTTCTTAAAACACACAATCGTCCTCTAGAAAGTCTCCACACAGCGAATTTCACACAAAGATCATGCCCCGAATCGGTGGTGCTGAAGATGGGCAGAGGAGCATGTTTGCGGCCGTGGCGGACTCAGTTTTTCTCTATGGAGCTCCGGTATGGGGAAAATCCTTCAAATTTGGCAAATACAGAATCAAGGCGCTATCATTACAACGAAGAATAGCAATAAGAATATGCAGGACGTATAGAATGATCGTCACGGAAACTGCATTGGTCCTTGCAGGGACAATCCAGTAGGACCTTAGGACAAGCAAAAGGTGCAGTATCCTGAACAACAGCAAGGCAGACAAAAGACGAGTGAGAGAGAAAATCCTGGAAAAATTGCAAAGGCGGTGGCAGGAGGCTACGACTAGTCAGTGGACACATACCTGAAATAAAACTCTGAACTACTCGCCAACTCGGAGAAAACAACTATCACCTGACACAGGTACTAACTGGCCGTGAGAGTTTCGCAAGCTACCGACATCGTATCGGAAAGACAAGCAGTGCATCATATACATACTGCAACGAGGAAACTGACACAGCGTAACACACACTCTTCCAACGTTCACATTGGCATGCAGCAAGAGAAGAGGTGAACGAAGCACTACAAGATGGACTTACGCCTCAGAACCTGATTGAGACAATGGTGTCCAGAGAAGAAAACTGAAAAACTGTACTCAACTGCATCAAAATAATAATGATGCAGAGGGAGAAAGATGAAAGAACGAGGGAAGATAGGCAAGAATAAGACACACGGAGTTGACCATGCCGAAGTATTATCGCGAGATGTTTCCACCATGACTCGACGACAACAAGGAGGAGCTTTAGCGTTTTGGGGCTCCCCCTTTTCCCAAATGAATCCGACATTCCCGAGAAAATCCCCGGGGTCTTTTGAAGATTTCTTCTGCTTCTATGAAACAAAAAAGAATTCAAGACCTTATAAACTTAAAGTAAAGCGCAGCATTTACTAACACAACATCTGAAATGTAGAAGGTAGCAGTAATGAACTCAGGTATTAAACGACTCTTTAACATTCCTTGAATGTTTTACCTTATGATGCAGCCCTCTGATTTCAACTCCTCTTATCCTGTAAGTCTCTGCAAAATTCTCCCGACTAACCGCTAGCCATTCACATGAACGCTTCCCATTCGGATCAATTCACGACGTTGAGGCTCTGAACTTTATTGCAATACTGCATAGTGCACACCCCTGCTACATAGTATTGTCCAGTTCCAATCCAGTCACAGCTAATCCATAATTTTTACCTTCACATTCTAGAATGTTTTCTTCTAGTTGAGTATTATTTAATTTCTTAAGTGTTTTTAGTAATAATACTTATCTTGGTTTAAATTGTAATTTAATTGGCAAATTATGCAATATAAACTTATTAGATACCTTTATAGTTATTTATTGTATAAGTGTTTTAGATGGTGTTTTATCCACGCAAGAATATTTAAACGCGAGAACGCTGTTCGAGCGTTTAATTTTCTTAAGTGGATAAAACGCAACTAAAACACGAATACAATACAACGTTTTATCCAACAACTCAATAAATATCTAAAAAAACATACGTTTTGTATTGACAGCCATGAAAAGTCATAGTGACAATTTGGAAAGTACCGAAAGATCAAATGTTATACGTTTGGCAGTACTGAAGTGTATTGTCAGTCGATGTCAAATTCGAGAGGTTAATAGGTTAAGTTTTGTTTGTTATTTGACACAGATTGACGTAAAACTTAACCTAAAAATTTAGAATTTGGCATAGCTTGACAGTGCTACCAACAATGCAGTAGTAAGTGACATGGTTTTAACCCACTAGTGGAATAAAGTAATTTCATTATTCCACTAGTGGATAAAGTGGCACTTTAGACGGTTCATAAGTGTGGATAAAACTTCAATTATAAGGTGATTGTGGATAAAATTTATTTTTTGCACTTCCGGGACTAAAGTTGATACTTTAGTCCCCGTCAACAAGGACTAAAGTAGCTCATTTAATCCCTAGGGACTAAAGTAAAAATGATACCGTAACTATGGTAAATTTATGTACACACGAGGTTAGTAGTTTAGGTTTTGTTTGTCATTTGACACACACTGACGCAAAACTTAACCTGCAAATCTCGAATTTGACATATACTGACTTCAGTACTGCCAACTGATTCAGGATATCCAGGACCTGCTGCAATTCAGTTTTTAATAAATTATAATTGTCAGTTTCCAAATTGACAGATTCCAAATTTTGGAAATGTTTGATGATAATGTTCCCAAAAGTGCGAAAAATAGCGTATATACCTCGGGACTAAAGTGTCTAAATCCCTTGAGTGGTTGTTGCCCTCGGGCTTCGCCCTCGAGCCAACAATCTCCACTCGCGGGATTAAATGGTGCGCTTTAGTCCCTCATGTAATAATATAGTTACAGCATCTTAGTTTTCAAAATAATATTCAAAACTTATTTGTTATTTTTAAATGCCCCATATTTTTAAGCACCCAGCTTAGTTACCCAAATAGTTATTTTATGTTCAATAATGTACATGATTAAAGTTTCAACCATTATACGTTTAACAATTATCAATTCGCTTTAATTTTAAATGAATGAACATAATACAAAGATCCCCAAAGAAATCAACCATAATTCAAGTCCTATATTAATTATACAACTAAACCTGTATTATCAATTATACTTGCAATCTAAGTAACGTGTAAATTATAATTGTTTTATTCTTCAATTATAAGTACATGATCATGATATATATTTAAAACTAATGTAAAAAAAATTATTTCCATTGTTTCGTTTCTATACAACATTTTATCAATAAAATTATTACGTAAAGCAGAAACTTTGCTATTCTAGTCAATATCAAAGACAATTTCAGTACATTGAATAAGTAGTTAAGAAACTGTTCGTACTGTACTTGTAAATTTTTTTAAATACATATTAAACAAAATGTAAATTTTTACAGTACATCTGGTCTTTCATATAAACTAAAAAAATGTGGAAATTAATGGGGAAATATTAAATACATTCAGTCACTGAGATATTGATAAATAATTATAACACAGCATAGGGACGGGCACCAATTGAGCACTTTACTACTCCAGGTAAAAATGTATACCGTTGCCGGACACACCTATTGAGCACCAAGGACCAAACGGAGACCGACCAATTGGGCACTTTAGATTAGCCAATTGCGCACTGTATTACTAGTTTGTTCATTAACAAACTAACAAGTTATCAGGTGCTGAATTAATGCAAACAGTTATCTTTCTCGGCCAAATAAAAATCAAAAAGTCTTAGTAGGCCTTCTTTTATTTAAAAAATTATTTAGCAATAATTATGTTATTACATTGCAGTGTATATTCAGAAAAATCATAATTTATATTATTTCATTTATCGCAAATGATAGATGTGTTTCGGAAAAAAATATAATTTTGATGATGAGGTTTCCCAATACCAAACGAGTTACAAATTGGTTTTTAATGATATCGTTAAAATTTTAATTGTGTGCTAATAATAATTATAAATTGAAATGAAAAGATTAACATTACAAAGTGGACAGAGGTCAAAGTGCTGAATTCGCTTGTCTCAAAGGGCCGCTTTGAAAAGGTACCTGATCTGCCTGGTGCTCAGTTCGCCGGTCTATATTTATTACATCGAGAGCTTGGTGCTCAATTGGCGTGGACCCCAGCATAGACAGTCTGTATACATTTAAAGGTAAAATAAGCCTCCTAACGATAATGGAAGGTCATTAAGTACTAAAGTCTATATTTATTCCATTATTATTAAATAAAGCGTGATGATTCCTCTATAAAATGACGTATGTTTCAGTGCCTAATTAGAAGATAGCATGTGTTTAAATATTAATTACCATAAAGACATTATTGACGTGTTCTTTTTATTTCCATGAATTTTTTCCTGAATGTCCTTCATAAACTACAAACCATGTAAATGTACTATTAAAATTAATTTGGTAACTGTTACTTCCAGGTTATATCCAGGGTACTCGATTTTAGTTTTATTTATGAAGATCTCGCTTGTCTTAAGCGATGCAATTTGAATTAGGTTGCAGTAAAGTTGGGTAATTTACTGCTGGTCGATACTATCAAAATAGATCTATGATGTTTAGTTTTTTAAATATCACGAATTTGAAAGATGCTGTATTACATATTTAAATATTTTGATACGTAGCCCTTGCATTTCTACCTTTATTGATAAGAATTCATCAAATGCTGTATTATTAACTCTTTCTCCTCCAGTTCAAAATACAGGAAAGAAATACAACAAGGAAATATACACAAGCAAAGAAAGCTAAATAAATATCCAGTTAAATGTAAATTTGAAGTTGATGGGGATATAGTAGAACAGGTAATGACATTTTACTACAAAGGAGTGAATATTACTAATAACAGAGATCTCATTACAGAAGTACAAAAACAAGCAACAAAAGCTGCACAGATAACTGCGTATCTAAGCAATATGGTATGGAGTAATAAATATATGCGGAGAGATAGCAAAACAAGAATTTAAACAATGTTAAGATCCATGCAACAGAAACAAGTGTAGAAAAATAATTGAAATGAAAATACTTCGAACTGTGATGAGTTTTATTATTAAGGATAGACAAACGAATACATCTATAAGGAACAGCTATGGTGTACGTGTTGTTACTAAACTGAACAAGAGAAGGAAAAAGTGGAGCGACCACGTCGAAAGAATAGAGAGAGATAGACCACCCAGCAGATGGGCACAGAATAGGTTCTCTCCCTCCACAGAGTGAAACGTGACGAAGAAGAAGAAACACATATTAAAGGATTTTTAAGCAATTAATTTCTGTTACATTTTATAATATATTACAATAGGCATGTTGTAATGATCCCAAGAATTGCTCCGGAAACATTTATTGATTAATTTACTTTACTTTTGCCTCGGTTATGCTCAGATGCCCATGGGTCCGCTACCACTCAAATGTATAAATGGAAGAATAAACAGTTTAGAAATTAATCGTGTAATGTTTCTAAGTACAAAATAAATCTTAATTAGTAATGATATGTAGGCTACATAGAATTACAACAGAAAATTTCCTCTGGTAAACGGTCTGGATCGATGTTACCTAGCGGTCGACAACCCACTGTACACGTCGGTTCTGCCCGGTTGCTCCGCTGGATCCTCTCCGAGTAAATTTAATGAGGTAGAGCTCCGGTGTACTCGAACTAGAAACGATCAGTCTGAAACAAGTGCTATTAATGCCGCCGAAAATGACAATTGTTTACGATTTTTGTGTGCGGGTCAATTCAATGGAATAACTAGTTTTATTTCCTCTTGACTTGTTAAATGGTTATTACTGTCGTCTGAACTGACTCGGTAAATGGGTCTTTACAGGCCAGGTGTCTGTAAAATGCTGCTATTGCGAATTTACACCTTGTTTTCTAAGAATCACATCCTTCATTAATCACTAATATTAATTTTTAGGACGCTCCTCAAGAGGAAATAAAACGTTGTACGCGGCTCGCTTACAATTAGCCTTTATTGGGGCTCACCGGATTACAGGGCTCGCTCCTACGTCGCTCTCCCTGCAAATTATCCGGCTCGCCCATAAAGGCTAATTTACTAAGCTTGCCACGTAAATAACTATTACGTTGCTGGTGGCGCGTGTAATTAGGGTGTTAGGCTAGGCAGACTGAGGGGCTTCCTTAGTATATAAGGTTGGGACCCCAGGAATAACTTAAACAGAACATGTGCACCTGGAGCGAAGTCTGCATTTTTACTGCTGTGTTTCCCGGCGAGTGCTGGAGGATCGCTTGTGCTGTCGTGCCTCGACCGGTAAAGTACAATCCACTTTCGAAAAATTTCAGGAAGGTGCCGTCGGATCAACCGCGTTCTTGCAACAGGTGTGTTAGTAATTTATTGAGGATTATGGTCAAATTGACCTAGTGGGAGCCGGATGTGGAATTAAGGTTAACGGAATATTCTACGAGACAAGCTTGCGTTACAAGATAGTAAATAGCACTTTGTCAGGTCCAAGTTAGGGGGGAAGTCCTACAAGACGGGCTCTTGTCACAAGGCAGAACTGAGTCAGGTTCAGGTTAGGGGGAAGTTCTACGAGATGGGCTCCCGTCACAAGGCAGAACTAGGCCAGGAAAATACTAGAAAAAAATAGGAAAAGAAGGTACATTTGAGTGGAAGCAGCGCTGTGCTTGCTTGTACGAGACTCTGCACACCGCTGGTTTCTTATCTTCTGTTGGAGCGCTAAGGCGATGTAAAAGCAGATTGTGACGGACACATTTCTGGAATAATATCGATGCTTTAGATAAATTTACTACTGGCGCTAACATTACAATATATAGCAAAGATATAATACTAGTACACTTTTTAATAGATGCAACACTCGTAACTGGATAATTGAGAAAATACTACTGACGAAGGAATTGCTATATCGGCATCAATTTACTTGTTAACGTAAAGAAACATTGGAGGAAAGATCGTCATTGTTTCGTAAATAAACTTTTATGTGCTTTGCTTATCTTCTCCTCAAGATCAATCCATGTTTGATGATTTTTATTGCATGTTTATGATATGGATCATTAACAATTATTATTGCATTTTTATGGTAAAAATTAAGGAAACTTCTAACACCTTCTACCAGGTTAGATAAATTATTAGCAAGACGCTTTCAGAAACCTTAGCGCTTTTAGTAACAACATTTAAAGCATGGCCTTGCTAGTTCATTATAATGAAGTAATTCCTACGAAGGCTGCAACGTTATAACCTCTTAATCGTGCAGGGCATCCAATTTGCGAATGTTAGTAAATTAATCTGAAACTGCTTACACCTGCATCCTTTAACCGTATGTAAATGCTAGGTAAAGCATAAATTATGCCCACTTTATTAGACAATTTATTCTAATTACTGCACAAAACGTGAATATCGGATGTCACCTAATTGTAGCCCTGTTTGTTATATACGTTGTGTAATCTGAAAGCAAATTTTAGATTTTAAAAATGAAACTAGTTCTGACAATTACACCTTAGGCATTGCGTCTGACCTATGAAATTGTGTTCGTATATACTAAATTTTCTGGTTTACGTAATTATTCAATAAAGTCGCAGCGCAGAAAGCATTTATGTGTAACATGCAGATCAATTAAGTGCAACCGCAGAATGAACTTTAGAAGATTTCGGGTTCACACATTCAGCAGGTTTATGTAGAGCGCAAGTAATATAATGCGGGCTTTTTGTAATATTGTTATATAAGCAGAGTGGAAAGCAGACATTCCAGCATAAAGGCTAAATTATGGGACTGCCTAGTTACTGCCTGTTTACAACGGTGATGAATATGAAATTCTGGGAAATTAGTATAATCAACCTGATGTGAGCAAAAACCTATCAAGTTGTGTATTGAAATTATTAATCAGCCTGTAAAATTGTTTTAGCTGTATTTTCAGACCAGGTATATTTTAATATTATAGTTTTCACTGTTATGGCACATACGTTTGTTTGCCTTCTTATGGTTTCGTTTCGATTTGGAAGACTCTTTTCTTATGACATTTGAGAGGTTTTTAACCTTCTTTTATGTGTTTTTGTCAGTGTCAAAGTTTGTGCGTATATAAAACTCATTTCTATTTAAACATAAATTTTAAATATGCGGTTAAGCTGTATTACGGTATAAAACCGTAACCGTAACAAGTTAAATCGGGGATCCCTTGGCTCAGTGAGGGAGAGAGATAAGTCTATGTTTGTTTGCCCACCTAAGGTTAAAATTGGGTTGTACCAAGAGGGTAATGGATAATTTAAAAATTTTAAGTTCAAGCTGCTAAAGCCTGGAGGTGGTAGAGCTGGCTTTGGGAAAACTAGCCTGCTGGGTTGGAACTTACCTTAATTCCTAAATATGATTTATGTTCTTTCTGAATAGAAGAGTGTTTGTTTACAGCAGCAAATAAAGTCAAATAAAGAACAACTAAAACTTTAAAGCAATGGGACAACGTAATCCACAGCTTCCATTTTTAATGGTTTTTAACTGATTTTAGCTGTGAGGATTGAGCTTTCAATAAGACAAAGCCTAAACCACTAACTGAAGCCGAGATAAAGATGAGATAAAGCTTTAGGATCGAAGCTGTGAGGGCAACAAGCGTTAAAGACAGACAAATCCAACGTAATTCGAAAATAAAGTGCCTCATGTGAGTATCTCAAAAGAAGACACTTTGAGGATAGCCCACAAGTCACGGTTTGTCAATCTTAAATTGTTGGTAGCATGCTGCTTGCTGGACCATATTGGTGGGAATTCGAAACCAAGCACATGGAATCTGCTAGCAAGTTTTAGCACAAGCCACCTTCAGACGAGAAGAAACAAGTCGCTCCTTGTGTGCCAAACGCAGCTCTCAGGCGACCAAAGTAACAGTAGTTGGTGGGTGGCACCAGAAAGAAATTGCGTAATGAAGACAATTTCACGTAAATAGTCAATATATGGCTTTCATGCTCAATAGATTGTTTTGCAAGTTAGCGTACAGGAAACATCATACATTATGTATCTACCTTTATTTGTCATTCATCAAATAATTTACTTCTCTGAATAACACTTGTTTTCAGTATGTTCAGTAAAGTTGAGTAAGGTTTTTGCCCCGTATATGTTCAGCGGTTTCTTGTTCTGGAATTAAATATAAAAATCATTTTGATCTTATTTATATTTCTATCCTGTATAACTTCGTGAAGATTTATTCTATATGCTGATCATGTTTTACTTATTTAGGTAGTTTACTTGGTACCGCCTTCGGAACATGTAACAAGTCGGTTGGAAGCCCCACGTTGTGGAGTCAAATTATAACAAGGTGAATCCTATGCTGCTGCGTTTTTATATATTAATTCGTCCCCTTTTTTGCGAACTAGATGTATAATAATGAGATCTCTCTTACCTTATTCTTATACCACACGTGGTTAAGGAGAATCACTGTTGATATGAACCAGCAATGGAGCTGAACCCATGCTAAACTGCAAGGGTTATCTTCAAACTTTATTGAAAAACGAGCCTATTCTTTTACACAACAAGCACTGTTAAATAGTTGTATTGTCATAAAACAAAAAATTACTTCTACCCGCATTTATATGCACAACCCTATTAATTCGACCCCGAAAAAAACTTCCTCTGATACAATTTTATATTAAACAAAAGTAATGCCCCCTCCCCCTACGTGCAAAAGGTTGTTACGTAACTATAGAGTCAATCTACTTGCGAAAAGCTTTTTCTACTACGCATTCACATTAAACATAACTAACGCACACTAAACAATAACACGACATCGCTCGCTTACAGATGTTTCAAATGCCGCCCTGGTTCTGACACTTTGCTGCTCATGTAACATATCAGCAAATGAAAATGAAATCAAGCTTGGCTTTGAAAATGGAAACATATGTCGATTATTAATTCACATTATGTTGATGTTCTGCTCACATGATACAACAGTAACATAATGTGAATTCATAATCGACATATGTTTCAATTTTCAATGCCAAGCTTGATTTCACTTTCTGTTGCTCACATGTTAGTTAAGATTAGTGCAGTTCGAACATAAAAAAGCGGACGAAAACGCGCTAGCCGTGTTACGAGCCACCCAAAGTCGGCTTTTCATTATACGAATTTCAGTATAAAGCTACCCATACCCACATTCGGTGATCTTCTTGTTCTTCTTATTATAGGGAGCCATTACTAACTATGCAATGCGTAGTTGTTTAAGCCCTCTTCAGCCATGGCCTGACTAGTTGGCT
Source organism: Agriotes lineatus (assembly GCA_940337035.1). Taxonomy (NCBI): domain Eukaryota; kingdom Metazoa; phylum Arthropoda; class Insecta; order Coleoptera; family Elateridae; genus Agriotes; species Agriotes lineatus. The sequence continues at coordinate 26,769,827 of OW679200.1, read as the reverse complement.
AACCGATTGAATTTAGAAGAAGAATACCGTTCTATAGAGGTCACTAAAACCAAATGTGTTTGCATTGTGGACAAACAGCATAAAATAAAGCCAACGCTAGCTACTTGATGAATAATGAAATTCAAGTATACGATACCTGTACTTTCGACCACGATGCTTTCATCCTCTGTAGTGTTAGCTTCCGCACAGCTTGCAGGCCATTATTTCAATCTTTTCCTGCGCTGGTAATTTCCTACAAATTTTAGCGATTCAATATTCTGTTATGTGGTTATTTAATTTAAAAACCAAACCCGGCGACATTTTATGCCCACGAACCAAATTACTTCACACGGCCAGCTCCAGCGAGTTTCCTTTCGGCAAGCGAACCAAAAACTTTACATGCCGAGAGCGGTGTCGCTCAGCTCCCAATGCCAGATGTGCCAACTCATTGGCGCGACGTTAAAACTAACTAAATTTAATTATAATTATTACACATGACTATAGACAGATGTGCAAATAGGCTGTACATCGAAATGTTATGAGTAGTTACCGTTTCAATAAGTAATATTTTACTTTTAATCTTCTTATAGATTCTACTACTAGTTCTATTTTTACTTTGTTTAGAACCTTTCATTTAGCTTTACTTAGTCTTCTACTGTATCGTTGTTTTTTGTGTATATATTCGTATACTTAGCAGTGTATCCCTGGTTTTTCATCAATTGTTTCAGTTTGTCCATGTTCTTCAACCATAAAGATAACAATAAAAACTGTAGAAATGAGGTTTGTTACAGAACGACATTATCGTTACGACATGAAACGACACAAAATTGGGAAATTCTCGGATCAATTGTCCCAATTACGTTACGATGGGTTGTAACAAAGGTGTTGGTTCACTCATTAGAGAAGGGGGGTTCTTTACGACCTTAATTATGGCTACGATCTGGCACAAAATAAAGATGTTATATGCCAGACGCCTCCACTTTACTTACTACATCGGAAAAAACACAGGTGGGCTCATTGAGAAAGTGGAAGCAATGGTCCGACCTTTCTGATTCAACCTCGCTTGAACGACGATGCACGAACAGCTGGGTCGAACTTTCCTTAACTTTCATTTGCTTACAGCTGTCATAATCCCTTTACATCACAAAATAACCCATGCAAACATATATCTACTAAAGAAAAGCAGAACTAAATAAAAATGAACTATATTAACGTAGAAATACTTGATTTAAACTCATCAACAACGCTGACAAAAATTGCGACACTTCGAAAATTACTTGTCACTGCACAAAAGCGGTTGTTAAAATTACTCCAAAATAACACAGTACCTTGAGGGATTCAGCTTGCTACGGTGATGGTGTCCAACGGAGCTGCAGGTTGGACTAAAACAACTGCCCAAAATACTTGAAGAAACTGCTGGAAACGGCATAAGGTGCGATGTGTCAAGCGGGTCTGGTGTTAAATCTCCAGAGGGTAGAATAAAGAAAGTAATCAATAAGCAAGGTTACAGTACGGTACAAGTAACTTCACCACAAACGATTAGCACATACGGGGTTTCTAATTAAAATATCCGCCCTAGGCGTTAATCGAAGCCTGCCAAACTCTGCTATACGGGAATTCCTCTGATAATAATTATACACCACATCACTTAGATGACTAAGACCTGACCGGTAACACCCATTCAGTTTTACTTAATAATTTCGACTTTTGCCGGCGAAGGTCAAGGCCTCCACCGGCAAAACAAAACTATTACCTTTTGCCTTCTTGATCTCTCGAGGTTGAATTCTGAAGTCAAAGAAATGGGCGCAAGCGCTACCTATCTGGTTCTCTGTCTGACTTATATCAAAGCGTACGGACTGCGTCATTATGGTGCAATCTTAAATGAGAATTTCGCATGAAGCCGTGGGAGCCTCTACCTGTACGAATGGTAGACGCTTTGGAGTCGAAAAACAATTAAGATAAGATGTCATTCATGCGCCAACTAAGTACATCTGAATTTAACGAAAGCGTATGCCAATTTGAATAAAATTCTGACATGACGATATAAATAGGCCGGGAAACGCTAATATTTGAAAGAGACAGAATTAAGTTTTAAGACATGGCTATGCTATCAATTTGAGCGTAGATGAAACGGGAAAAGTTCTAAAATTTAAGATACAAAGCGGAAAAAGGCGGAAAAGCGCTAAATGCATTTTTTTTTCTTACAGGTTGTTGATATAACTTGATGATTTCGCCCAGTGTAGTTTAGTTAGTAGCAACATCAACTATAAAAGAACGACTAAATCGCAATTAATGCACGTTGTTCCTTTATTGATTTAGAAAGGTAATGGTATAAAAACACTTTTGACTGTGCAATATCTATACTTCCGTAGTTCTAAAATTACATAGAACGATATGGTCTCTTAAAGTATAAACAGACCCTAAACGCCTTTTAGGAGACTATGAAGTAAAATATATTCATATGGCAATGTAATGATTAAAGACGGCTTCTGCATTGGGCGACGGTTAACTTATAAACCATATTTTTTAAAGATTGAAATTTTATTTAACAGGACTGAATGAGGTTACATCGGTGAAATAAGTCTCTTCAAAGTATGCATATATTAGTGTATTATTTCCACTTAACTCAGTAGACACATGTTTAAAAATGTCTTAATAATCTCCTTTACCAGCGAATTACCTCTTAATCTGTTAGTGTTGCGTAAAAGTGTCATTTAATTAAAGAACATTATCTGTAATGCTTGTTTTGTTTAGGTTTTGTGTAGTCTCATAGAATAATCAACTATTTTACTCAACCAGATTATACCGGGTGTCCGTTCTCAAAGTCGAACATAGGCGATTAACATTGTATTGAACGTTTTTGCCGATTCCTGCTCGCCAATTCAACTTACAGGGAAGGTAATGGTATCAATGGAAAGATAAAAGTATTCCGCATCAAATGATACCAATAATAATATTCAAGATGCGATTTTTATTTTAAAATACTAATTTAAAACTTGGGAATTTTTAAATATGCCATGCCTTGCTTTTCAAGTTCGATAGCATTTGTCAAAACAAATGGTAATTAGTTGGCGTAAATCAGATATTTTCCGTCAACATCTGTTAAAAGTATCTACAGAAAAATAAATTATTTCAATGATGAACGAGTGAATGCACTAATGTTAATTGTCTATGTTCGACTTTGAGAGTGGACACCCGGTATACCATCGTTACAATAAAACAAACCTTATATAAGGTAGGAATCTTTGTTTTTATAACTTGAGTTTATTCACCTTTGTTTATGTTTGAAACTGTTAATGTTGTTTGTAACTTCATTGTGAAGTAGATATGCTCAATTTCTTTTGCTTTAATAATTTAACCAGACAAACTTGCATATTATCATTGCAAACCCTGTTTTCAGCTAAGCTCGGCTTGTCATAGGTTTTTAGCTCATGGCGGAGATGTTTTTGTTTCACCAGGAAAAGTTCTATTTAAACTTTACCAACGTTGTTATTTCCAGTCTGTGATATTTGCGCCACAGTTTAGCCACTTTAAACGCAGATAAAAAATATCTCCTTAATGTATATATTTATTTCAAGGGCTGATTCAAACGCACATTACTCGTGCAAGGGTTCTAAAACAACTAGATATACTAGGTGAATTTTTTCAAGTGTTACAAGGCGATATCTCAAAAATGGTATAAAATATTTCGATGAAATTTTGGTGAGGTGATACGGAGATGGAGGACATAAAAACATATTTTTGACATTTACCTCCTCCCTCTATTTGGAGGGGTGGGGTGTAACTTTGAAATTTTAAAAAGGATGATGTACTTTTGTTTATAAAATTAGAATGTGCGTAAAAAACTACATATGTGTACAAAAAATGTTTTGATTTGCTTTTTCGGTTACGAAATTGTGATTGCTTAGGTTATAAAACAAAAAAGAATAATAATCGTTAAAACGTCAAAATTCTCAACTGAAGTAAAAATAACCCATTTTCATGGAAACGAATAATAATTCTGAAATAAGTGAACTCTATTTATTCGTAAAATGTATTTATTTTTAAATTCAATCAAAATGTATAGTTAATCATAATTTCGTAACTGAAACAGCAAATCCAATAATGTTTTGTGCACATACGTAGTTTTTTACGTAGATTCAAATTTTATAAACAAATGTACATCACCCTATTTAAAATTCAAAAGTTACTCCCTAACCTTCAAAATAGAGAAGGGGGGTAATTAAAAACATACTTTTAAATATGTCCCATCTCCCAATTACCTCACCAAAATGTAATGAAAATATTTGAAACTGTTTTCGAGATATTGCCTTGCAACATTTTAAAAACTCACCTAGTAGAACCAAAATCAACAGTATATCAATTGTACCAAACAATGACAATTTAAATTAAATTGCAAAATATTTAGAACTTGTTTGACTAATGTTGTAAAAACTGTTTATGCTATCTTAAAACTAGTAACGGAATTGAAATCAGCACATGGGCTGTCATTAAAACTCCTCTACCGTACTTGTGCAAGACACACTAAGGAATAAAACATTCTCAGGCTGCTTCGTTGAAATACAATTTCACTAAAATTGTGTACATTTAATCACCACTTTTGTCCTTAACCATCAGTGATCTTGTTTTATATGATAGACATAAAATATTGTGTTAATTTAACTCAGCCTCCAACATCCTGTACTTCAAAGTTGTGTACCAATTGATGTAAACTGGAATCGCCAATTTTCTAGTGGATTTTTTAAATGAAAATACAATAATAATTCTTATTGAAGTCAAATTTATAGAACTTACGTGACTGCTTTAATATTTTCCTAGATTATTCATCAAACTGTTGTAGAGGTTCCATATATTCTGAAGGGATTTACAACTATTTTTGTATCAATTCAGATTTGGCTTTTACAACCATTACAATATTTTTATATGTTTAATTTCACACACATATATTTTGTAATATTTTACAGTACCAGAAAATATGAAGACGAATAATAATCAACATTAATTTAAAGAAATTGTATTTATTTTATAATATTTCACAATAGTTTCCTAGCGGTTCATAATCCTTTATTAGTTTAATTTATTTTCTACATTGCAAGCACTATTACGTAATAAGCATATTCTATTATATATTTAGAAATATGTTAAATATGTAAGAAAATCATAAAGTACTGTGATTGTCGATGTTTTATTCTTTACACAAACAAAGGCAACTGTTCTATAAAAGAAATTGAACTGGCTGTTCGTTTAGCACTTGATGAAACATTATTATTAACCATTTTCTAAATTGTTTAATAAACTACTGAAATCTGTTTCATATAATATATATTTGATCTTTGACATGCTTCGTTGCTTTGGCCATTCGTAAAGAGTTCGTTGGCTAAACTAAATGAAATGTTAAACTGTTTGGAATTGCACGTTTGAAAATTTAACCAAATAGTTATTGTTACTACATCACAATATTCTTCATAACCAACAATCTTAATATGTTCTGTATAAGTTACGTATATGTAATTGAGCGATTGCTGCACTTATACATAAATAAATCATTACTTCTTCACTCTATAATCACTATGGTTATTTCCCAAATGATCGCTAAGAATAAGCGTGGTATTGTATCTACTTAAATAACATTAATTATAATCAAAACTGTTACAAAGTCGTAGTTCGGCTGTTTTGAATATCCTTGCCGACTAAAGATTTAGATGTTACAAATTCCGTACGATGCTGATTAAAATTCCGTACTGGTCAAGGTAATTTGGAGAAAACAAAAGTTTAATGTAAAACTGTTCTTGGTAGCCCCACGCTGCGTTGGCGTGTAATATATTTTCACATTTATTTTACGAATACATTCAATTCCTTAATATAAACAATTGTCGATATTATTTCTATTTTGTAACTAGATAATTGTATTCATATCTATTGACCACGGACAGTGTCTTTACTGCAGTTATATTTACTAATTAGGGCAATATTTGCTACTTCCTTTAAATATTCTCGTCTGCACATCAAATAGATGTATATTGTTGATCCTAATTACGAGTTAACGCGATAACACATTTTCTGTGGATGTGAAGCATTAGCAGCACATGTGTCTTGGAACAAAAAAAATTGAAGCCAGCGAGAATAGAAAAGTCTACATGTTAACGTTACGTAGTTCTCAAAGTGTCAGTGTTAACCATTTTCTAGATTTATTTATAATAAAAACACAACAATATATTTCTAAGAGTGTGGCAAATATACGGCAGTCCTATCATAGACCTTTAGTAATTAAAAGAGCATCTGTAACAGAATTTCTCATATTAATCCTTGTTGAGCTTTCTTTGTACTACTTTAGGGTTATTTTGATCAAAATTGGTGTACTTTCAATTTTATGATATTCTTCTCACAATTATGAGACCGAAGCACTGTCAATTTGCTCACGGTGGACTGTTTAGCTGTTTGCACCTTCGCCTATTTGATACTATCTTCTATATGCATTTTTAAAATCCTGGAATGCTTCTATGATTCTTTAGGTTGTCTTTGCAGCGATTTTATACATAGGAAGAACGTTTTAATTCTGCTGGTATTTTTTTTTCAAGTAGTCTAGACATTTACGTATAATAGTTCTTGTAGGATAAATTTAATTAGCTCTGTAGAGTATCGCTTACAACCTATCCTAAATTTTAAAACTTCAGGAAACGATACTAAACAGTAAATGTTATACTAGCTTTTAATCTAAATTCTGTATGTCTATGTTGATTTGACTTAATGGGAACTATGCGTTGCGATTTTGAGTATTAAACTAATTAAAATACTCAATAATAGTCTTAATATTCTGGGTGTCTTAAAAGCGAAACATTACAACCTTACAGATTAAAATTTTGCAAATCCATTCAAGTAGTCATTTGTTGATACTCAACTAGAGCTTTATCTGTTTGAGAATAAATATGATATTATTAGCCTTTACTATGCCTTACCAGATTAACCCACTTGCCACACGACGAACCTTTGGTCTTTCTTTTTCCACTACTTTAAGCTTTTCCGTGTCTATGGATTACTTGCATTAGTTCGCATAATAAAATTAATAACAAACAAACGAAATCTTAGTAATGTAAATTACATTAAGTCATAAAAAATGCAGTCGGTAAGATTTGAACCTACCAGAAAGAATATTATTTCTAGTCGGACGCCTTAACACCTCGACCAGGAACACTACGTAACACACTCACTTATCGATGTATTATTAAATGGATGGGGCGACGTCAGAAAGCAAGCCCAATCGTGGCTTAAGCAAGTACAATCGATGATGATCCAGTGTTAGTCATTTATATATATATTATGTTTAATTTATTTGAGACACGTAAATAACATAACATGAGAGGTGAGCTGGGAGGGTGCATACAGTACGTGAAAATAAAGAAAAACGTTTATACATACATATGACATATTAGCTCATGGTTACCAAATTATAGCCCACTTTGTGCTCCTCAAGAACTTAGAATTTTTATTGTTGTAAGCCTTTAGTGTAACGATATTGAAACGAGTGGATCAATGATGCCAACAAATTTGGACGACGTCATGTGTTTTCTTTATTTTGACGTCCTGTAATCACCCCCCGCCCCCATGTAGTTCCCACATGCTGAAAAATATGGGATCTATAACAGCAAATACTGTAACATTACATTTATGTACAATGAGCCACTTACATCTAGTTATTCTTATATTATAAACGCATCATAATATCTTAGTTTAATGAGCCAATTTCAGTCTTAAAAAAATATATTTCCTAATTAATTTATAGCCTGAATTTGTGAGGGCACATTTATAATTGAAATTCGTTTGCGTTTGTGAACGCCAGGAATATTTTACTCTACCCTCGCATTTTCAGGAAAACAATCAAGATACAAATAGTTCTAACTAAACAATACAAAGTTCACAAACATACAAGAGGAAGTCGAGAAGTACATTTCACGCAGTTTACAGTACATAGGTACATGAACTGTTATGCCACTTATATCAATAGATCAAAGAAAAACGTGGCTAATGTTATCTTCTGATTTAGATAATTGAACAAATTAGAAGTGGAGAACTAAGAAAACTTTATTTTGAAAAAAAAGATTGAAGTATGGTAAAGGCGAAATAAATTATATAGCTTTCTAACTTGTCCTCGTATATAACACCAATTTAACTACACAAGCACTAACTTACTACAGTCTAGTTGATATAACATTGTCATATCCAGAGGCTGTATTATTATCAACGATACTAACATTTGAAACTACATGCTTCCAATTGTTTTCAGAGTCTACAGGTTTACTTACATTGCTATTGCAAATATCTTCATCATTTAAATTAACCGAATTATCATAACAATTTCCTGGGGGTTCAATTTTGTAGAGTTGTATCGATTCTTTGAAAACGAATAGTCCAATTAAAGCACCGCTTAGAGCAATGGCTGCAAGAAAAACATAGGCCATGTGCATGCCGCAGCATGTGAAGATCACTTGAAATATTTTTGTGGATAAAACTGCAGACAAGGAAAAGTGCATGACGTAAAATTTTGAAACTACCACTTTGGCACGTTTTGGAACCTTGTCGTTGATAACAAGTAAAGGTATCATATGTAGTCCTGTAGTATGGATAAAATTATAAAGTGATAAGATAAATAGGGGGCTCCAGGAGAACAAGGGTGAAACTTCTGTGATGTTCTTTAAGAAATAAAAATAAAAACACATTAGGCAAAGCAGGCCTGAGCATATGATAGAAGAACCTAGCATCACTGGTCGTCTGGGGAATTTATTTGAGAATTTTAAGGCCACAATGGTGGAAAAGAGAAAAACGAATCCATATATTATTGAACTGACATATGGATAAGGATTTAAGGCGGCTATGTGAATGATTTGGGGGTAAACTATATTAGCAGGCCCTCCTGCATATTGTGAAATAAAAACTAGAAAGAATAATAACAAAAAACAGTTTCTAATTTTTCTATCTTTAAGTGCCTCAATAAAACCCATATCGTTGGGTTCGAAGACTTTGCTATGGTCGTCAGCAGCACTTTCGTTATTTTTGTTTTGGAAGATTGTCGTTATCGTTTGCGAGGGCTTTTCCACTTCCTTACTGTGCATTTTCTTTGGTATAACAGCAAAAATAATAAAAGCCAATAAAGGTATTGAGGCGCAAACCAGCGAAAGGTCTCGAAAATCCAAAAACCCTCCTATTACAAAAATAAAAACAACCCCTATATTAATGCTCAGGGGCAAATATTGCATAAAAATCTGAAACGATTCAGGCTGGCAGGTTTCCTGGGCGTACATCCTGAGCTGTCCCAGGGCAAACCCATGTCCAAATCCTATTAAGCCCCGGCTGACTCCAATCCCAGGAACATCTTGAGCAAGGTACATCGCTAGCCATCCTGCAAACTGGCAGCAGCAGCTGAAGAGGACCCCGATTTTATTTCCCATCAGTCTGGTTGTTGAAAACGCAACACCTATGATGTTGCCTTCCATAAGAAAACCTGCAATCAGCGCGGTTTGGCCCCACGTTATGAAAATGGGCGCGTTCACTGGGTCCACCAGCAGAGGAAATGTGACCGAAGGCCATCCCAGCATCGTTCCGAAAGATACACCGACCAGGGCGCCTGAAAAGGAGAGTCGTTAAAATGTGGATCACAAGCCTTGGAATGTTTGTACAGGGTCGGCGGTGATTTATACGCTTCATTCAGACTGGAATTTGGACTACATTTGCTAGCAGCTTACGCCGGTTTATCGATAAATAAATCCGCAGCCTTCAAAATTAAACCGTTTGCAAGTGATAAACATTAATCTTCGATTGTTGTAATTGTGATCAGCCTCGTAGCAGTTTACTATGTCCGTTTGTAGTTATAACTGATGTGGCAATACTTTTCAAATCTATGGCCTAATGCAAGGCCCATAAAATTTACTAAACAATGATACGTTTCGACAGTAACAACTTTAGAAAATGTTTTGAAATTATTACAAATTTTAAGCATTATAAATGGTGTTCATTCGCAAGGTGTCCTTAAGATTTATGTTATATTTTTAAGTCGCGTTTATTGATGTTTGTATTTCAAACGTGGGCTGTCGCAGCTGGAGTTATAATTTAAGAAGTTTAAGACTAAGTTTGCTGTGTTTTTGGTAATTTGCATTCATTTAAATAGACTTGAAGAAATCTTCCGAAATACGTTTTGACAAATAGGTTAGGTAACATTTTTAAGAATATGTGGAAGTTGTAAATTTTAAACAACAGCAACATGTACAATATTTCAAAGTTGTGTCCCATTGAATTGTAGTGACATTTTAGTTCTTTACAATATCAGTCTTTTACACTGTTGAAACCACTACTTTACATTTTTATGACTGTTTTAAATTGTTATTTATTTGATGTTACTGTATTTTAGTTAAAGTTTATTTTTAATTTCTTTAACTTAAACATATGCACAGACAAATGCAGATACCCTCCACTCACATATATTATTTTAATGAGTAATATTTTAAAACTGCTCTACCTTTAACTTTCTGTTTAAATATCTAAATGCAGCTTTACATTTTGTTTTCGTCCACATTCAAATTAATATTTTTGATCATTGCGTAACAGATTGATCCTTGGTTTGAGGTCTCGGGGTAAGCCATTATACCTACCATTTTGCAAAATTATAAACAAAACGGCGTTTGGAAAATTCAGAGTAGTGTAATGAAATACTGACATTGCCCCTAAACCTCAAGTTTAAATTATATACATCTGTACGAAATTATATACACAATGTAATGATATCCTGTTAAACATAATATTTAAGTATTTGACATCTTTTATTTTACACTTACTTCACATAAAATGCAATTATATTCTATTATACCAAAAATGAAACGTAAGCAGGCATTTTGCAGCTTTTGTAACGTAGCTTTGTCTTGCGCATCTACTCGTAGATATGGTCCATACACTTATTCGCCATAATGTACTTGAGATAGCAATAAATCACTACATAAAATAGTTAAGGGTTAGAGTACGAGTTACAAGTGCTACAAGCACAGATGCAGAGTGCCAAAAATGAGCGAAATGCGTAATCGGGTGAACGAACTGGAATCTGGCCAAGTTGTTGAATACTAAATGTCTGAATAGACAAATTCCCAGCGCTAGGCCGCCTCAAACGTTATATAGCCCCCGTTTACGCCAGTAGAAGGAATTTATAATTTAACGGCTGCCTGAAGTAATCTGTAGCATTCTTGAGGTATAATGCGCTATTATATTATATCTAGAAAGCTAGAATCTCAGACTTCGGTTTTTATTGCAGACTTCCCAGTTGGCAATGGGTTTAAGTGCAGCTGAGTGCCATCGAATTGAATCTTTAGCATCTCCCAGAAGGCGTAATTGTAACGCTTCTTCGGTGGTGCCTTTTATATTCACAAGTGTTGAACGCCCGCAGGTTTAGAGATCTTGCAATTTTGTTGGAATGCATATTTTGAATGGCCTAATACTTTTGTCAACCCGTACTATAGGCGCAAGGTACATAACTCAGTTGTTGACCTTAGAAATTCTGCTTTACATCCCGTCCTGTTTTCATTCGAACACCACTTATTTAAGCTTTTGTGCGTCTTTGGGAAAGCGATTTATTTATATTTTGAAATTTTCGAGAAAATTGCTTTTAAAGTATTAAAACAAAAATCGAATAAAACTTAAGTAGCCATGAAACAATGTATTAGCCCTAATATTATGACAGTTCTTCATAGTTTGTTTATCGGTTTTTGTTGTGTGCTCTCAATTAAATAAATAATGTTGCAATATTTGAGTGAAAAAGAACGAATTGAAATTTTAGTACTGAGGGGATCGGGTAACCGTACGATTTTCTCGAAAATTTCAAAATACAGTACCATACTTTTTTTAGAGTATTTGGTCTTAGAATGTCATGCTCTGTCCAAATTCATCATAAAAGTTTAGAGGTTCCATTTAAAACAAGTATCGCTAACGTCACAACTCAAAAACTAAAGACAATCTAAAAGTGACAATTACAGTAAAATATGTATTTTTAAAAATAAAAAATGACGTGTACCAGGATTTCTTTCAAAAACATTTGATAAAATTTTTATTTTAATGGTTCCAGACTTTACACTTGCACTGTATAAACAGAAATAAGTCTGTCATTTTGAGAAATGTCACTAGTTTTTTTATGCTTTCTGAATTACAATTTATTAATCTGAATTACAAATTACACTTTTTGAATTAGAATTGAAAAAGATATAGTGGATGATTTACTTTTTGCATGTTTCCATATACATATGTATCAGGAAAAACTGAAATAATTAGATATAAATTGATTAAATGTGATATAACTAAACAATGAAATGGAACGCATAGTTTAAGGACATTAATACTAATACCATCATTTTCAGTGGCAATGGATCTTCCATAGAAAATATGTTAAGTAAAGTGTTTATATAACTCTTAAATAATGCGACTTTATGAATAATATTGCCAGTGTTGTTTTTTACACTTTCACCTTTAAAGTTGATACTTCACACATACTAATCAATGTCAATAGTTGGCGTTTATAAAATTTTAGCAGAAGGTGCCGTATCCAAGACATAAATACCAAACGTAGCCCATAAATAAATGTATGTTCGACTGCATCATAAAAGCCTTGTTTATGAAACTGTTAAGACTCTATAATAAGGAACTTTATTGAACAATGATAAAGTAAATTGAACTTAACTGTCACTGTCAAGTAAATGTTACGATACATGTATCCACAACATTACAAGTTTGAATTTATAGGAATTTATAAATGAAGAAGCGGCGATTAATTGTTATGTTAATGAATACTTATTACACATTTTTTTTGTTTCGTAAATGTTCACCATTCTGTCAATATTCATCAAGTCTACACTCCAACCTCAGCGCATGAAAAAAAATTGTATGACGAAGTGGCATAAGCAAAATAAGAAAACTCTACAAAACCTAGGATAACCATGGGAGATTTTAATGCCAAGTGAAACAGGAAAGATAAAATATGAACTTTTAGATATAGGCAGCTCAACGATAGAGGAGAAATGCTAATGGAATTCTTAGAGAAAGAATTACCTTTCTTTATTAACACCATCTTCGATAAACAAGAGCATAGAAGATGGACAGGAGCAGTCCAAATAGACCAACTGCAGAGAAAGAAGAAAAAAACGTTTCAACAATATTATTCAATAAATGCTTAAACGAAGGAGGAGTTCTGAAAGAATGGAATGAAACTTCAGCTTTAATTTTTAAGAAACGTTATAAATAGTATTGTACAACTCGTTATGAAAGTCATACTTTTTTTACGCATTTTCAGATTGACGAGATCCCGAGTTTATCTAACAGATGAGTAAAAAAGTTGTATTCCTACGTGTTGTACACTTTATTTTATCGCATTTCATTTGGTCATGTACTACATTTCTACATACAAAATGGTTAAAAAATGTGGTACGTCTCACTTTTCTGCATTCTAACGGCGATTCGTTTTACGTTTGGCACTATTGAAATGTATTGTTGGTGACACTGTAAGTCTATGTCAAATTCGATGTTAGTAGGTTAGGTTTTACCTTAGTTTTGACACAGACTGACGCAAAACCTCAACTGATAACCTTGAATTTGACACAAACTTACAGTGTCACCAAAAATAAATTTCAGTATTGCCAATGTTAAAATGTTACTGTTCTGTTATTTCTTAACGACCTAGATTGTTAAATGTATAACAGCCATGGCTGTTATGGGAAACTTTTCAGTCAAGTTGACAGTTCTGTTATTAATAAATAACAAGTCGGTGTTATGAAAAAAAAAATTAAGTTCAGCAGCAAGGTTTTATCATTAAAAATTCTATTTCATACAATGGGATCAACAGTTTTTTCAGCAAATTGTGTTAATCTATTGCTGAAACAAAGATCAGTCAGAAAGAATCATATTTAATAATTCAATTACATGTGAACTAGTACGATACCAGCGAACTGTCCATTCGTTGAAAGCAAATGTAACTAAAATCAGTTGCTGATCATAACTTATAACCGAGTGGTTATATAAGTCAGTTTGTATCTGCAAAAGTAAATAATATTAGAAAGGATAAACTATACGTTTGTTTCTTACATATTTACCAGTATGAAAGGGTTATTGTTGCACAGAATGATGCTAATTGATGACAGACATAATTTGAGAAAAATTTAACCTAAAATACGACATTTTAGCTGAAACGTCACTTTGGATGAAAAACTTGAGGCTGTAAATTTTGATATTTAAATTTCCATGGTTTTAGGAAATATAAGAAATAATAATAACAAAAGATGTGTAAAATTTTGAGGAATAAAAATAATTTGAGAATACAAATGTGACCCTAGAAATTCAATTTAAATAAAATTATAATAATTACTGGTATTTACAATTAAAAATTTAAGAATCGTTGTATAAGTCATAAGAATCGTAGCAATATATTAGTGAAAAGTAGCTGTAACTAAGACTGGTTCTTATTGTAACTCAATATGTAATATTTTTAATTTTAAACTAAATTATAAACTAATGTTTACACAGAATTTATATTTAAAATCAAAATAACTAAATGGTATATAATGATGTACCAAATATGTAACATATATTCTCTGTTGAGGCACTCTGATAATGATTGTTAGAAAAGTGGCTAAGTTGAAAATATACATACAATTATGGATTACGTTCAGAACTGTGTAATGTTTTACAAAACGTTAAAGTGTAACAGTCAACAGTGACAACAATTTCTAATTCTGCTTTACCAGGAAAGGCGAAAGAGGCTTTTGCAGAAGAAATTGTTAAATCAGTTTAAAAGCAAGGCAAATATTTAGGTTTTGTATTTAGAAAATCACATGTTTTCGTTGCTGGAAAATATTTTTGAATGTCGAACTTCAGACAAGGTTATTCTCTGTTGGCATTTAGTTGAGTTATTGAAACTAGTTTAATCAGATTCTAGCAGGATTCTCAAATTACGCTAATTTCATTTATTTACTTGTCATTGTACAGTAGATAAATGCAATTTTAAATTTACATCTATTAAGACGTGTGAAATGTCTGAATTGTAATAAAATTATCTGGCTACCAAATTTCGATACTGCTACAGCAATCGAGTGTGAACAAAGAAAAGCATCAGCATTCTGATTCTCCTTATTTTATTTGCACTTAAATAATCCGGGATCAATTTAATATGATAATTTGCACAAAAATATCGGAATATAAATAACTGATTTACATGCAATTTAAAAGTAGGTAAACCTAATATTTTGCCATTAATCTAGCAGAAAATGCGTTTCGTTAAAGGTGAAACCAGTGGAATCTTCTGATTAAGAAATGTTATAGTGTTTAATGTGAGGCTAGCTTGAAGATGCAAATTTCCATAGCGTTAAACATGATGTTACAGTTCCGGTTTTAACTTGCATACTACAAAGTTTTCGATTACTGGTTAATGATGCATTATTCTCAGTAACCAAGAAATATTCGGACATAGATCCACCCCTTTTTTGAAGTATTGGAAAACTTTAGAAAGAGCATTCAAATTATCAATTGTTACATAGAATTTTACAGTTTCAGCATAAATTAGAAATTATCAATGCGTTATAATTATTTTAATAAACCAAACGATTTTTGTGTAAACAAACTGTGAAAGGATTTACACGGAACTTCATTCGCAAGTTGAAATTTAAGAACTAAACATGTGGAAATTATTAGATGGAAAAAGTTTTCCTCTTGTATTTGTTGTTCGCCCTCTACCTATTGGATAAAAAATGTATCATTTTGCGTCAACGCTAAAAGGTAAAGTTATACGCAAAATGTTATTTAGCTCTAACAGATTTGAGATAAAGCAAGAAACTAGATGGAATTTCCTTTGTTAAGGTGTTCACCCTGTATTTGTTAGATCTAAATTATACCTATTTTGGTCGAGAGTAAAAGTCTAGTAAGCTATATGCAAAATATTAATTTTTAAGTTAAAGCAAAAATAGACAAAATTTTATTTTTTAACGTGCTCACCCCGGAACAGAACATTTAGGCGTCGGCGGTTAGGTGCCAGGTGTTTGGACGCCAGGCGTTTGGACGCTAAGCGTTTCGGCGTTAGAAAAATGTTTAATGGACTGAAAGTGAAATTGGATTTCTATTTTATCGGGCCACATTTTTAAGCCCGACAAAGGCCAGTTCAAAATCTGATGCATGAATTACAGTCGAGTAGCAGGGTATAAGGGTTTTGCCCTGCAAAAGGGCTAGTTTTAATTTTGGTTTACCAACTCTCCGAGCTATCGCTCGGGCCGCCATCTTGAAAAAATAGCGCTCTAAACGAAATTTTCCACATTATCTTTTTAGTAGTGCATTCTAGGATGACAATAGGTATTATTAATCTTATAGAAAACATAATTTTATACAACTTTTGTTTATTTTTTTTTGTAAGTAAATTAAATATCGAGCTTCAGAGCTGTAAAGTGGAGCGGAGAAATAAAAATGTCAACAGTGCTTCGTTTTGAGCTGATTTTTCATGATTATCGTTGATGTTCAAACAAAAGCTGTAGAAAATTATGTCTTCTATAATAGTTTTAATAGCTATGTTTCTCCTAAAATGCACTGGTAAAGAGATAATTCTGTTAAAATGGCCGCGCGAGCGGCAGCTCGAAAAGTTGGAAAACTAGGAATTTTGATTAGAACCCTGATCTTGTAAATATATTCAAAAATGGAAACTACCCGCCCTTTTGCAGGGTAAATCTACTCTGCTACTGTGCTATTACGTTGATTAACAAAAAATGTATGTAAATACAATTTCACTTTCAGTCCATTATACATTTTTGATACCTTAGATCCTTATGCTGAGTAATAAATAAATTGTACAAGAAATTATGTAATGATAAAAAAGGAATATATTAACATGCAGTATACGAAATAAATAAAACTAAACGTATGACATGTTACAGGTACAAAACAAAAAATAAAATAAACTGCTCAAGTACAGGTCTAAAGAGTAGCTTCAGCACTGCAAAAACAGGTTGACCTTTCGCCAAAACCAAATAGCGCATGAAGGTGCTCGGGACCTTAGCAACAACTTTGCCCCCTTTCAAAATTTCGATATCTGTAGCCGTTCGAAAGTTACAGGCGATCCAGACAGACAGACGGACGGACAAAACGTTCGCATAAGTACGCTGAAGCTACTAATAAATGGGTAACTAATGATTCCAATTATCAGGATTTACAAATTTGGTTAACTAGGGTGATTACAAATAATATCAAATTATGCACAAAATTCCTTCTGCATTATATTACCAAGTATACCATAATGATTTGTCTCTTTAATTGCTTTCTGAATACACGACAAACGCTTGTAAATAATAATGGATACCAAATTTTAGGTGTATTGCAATGACAAAAACAATAAGAATGAAAATATTTTGGAGATTAATTGTACAACAATTAAGAAAATACCAATATTGCAAATCTTACTTTAAATATTCAAAAACTTAAAGGATAATCTAAAGCAGCGTTTTGAAAGTTCGTTAGTAAAATTGTATGCATGAAATAATTCCAGCACACAAAGGCCAGGCGCCCAATCGCCGGGCGCCCATAGGCCTGATGCCCATTACCCTGTATACATTTTATCTAAAGACGGTGTTAAGTCATTTTGCTATTTCAGATGCTTAATTGCATTTCACGCCGTTAGTTAGGTCATTTTGGTATTTTGAATAGCCGCCTAAGCTTAGAGCAGCGCGCCCGTATGCTAAGCCCTTTTAGCTCTTTATTTGGCTCCATCGCCTAATTCCAGAATCACGATTTCGCACATAGTTAGCCTAAAAAGCAGTATTTGTCGTCGGTTGGAGCTCTCCTCTGATGGCGTTTTTCTGAATTCTGAATAGCACGCTGTGGCGGCGTGATACCAGCGTGGCCCGCATTGGTTTGTTTCATTTAGCACGCGGTGGCGGCGTGATACCAGCGTGGCCCGCATTGGTTGGTTTCATTTCATCGCCTTGCGATTCGCTGTGGTTTAGTCACGTGGGGGACGCGGCGAAGGTGACCTTTTGCCGACGCTTCCCTCGGTGAGTCTTCCAGAGCCCGTGGCAGAGAGCGCTTGTGTGTGGTGGTGGTGATTCGAAATTTGTCGAGTGATCTTCGGCGTAACGTGGGTGTTTTGGAGCCCAGTTCCTGCTACTATTAGTGAGGGGTCGTGCCCCCTTCATCTCGACCTACGAGGATTTGGTTCAGCAGAACGAGTGAGGCCCCCATCATTTTCGTCGTCCCGTTGTACGCGTCTTGACGCGTCTCCCGTCGCCATTGAGGCGGTTATGCATTCACCCCCTTTCGCCGTTGTAACACCGAAGGTACCTACCACCTACGATTGCAGCTCGTCGCAACTCAGCTGTACCAGGCTCCCTCGCCGCCCACGCATTAAGGTATGTGCCTTTAACCTGATTACCGCTGTGAACGCGAGTGTTACTCATTACTACTCATTACTACGCTAGTGTATTCATTCAGACTGCAGACAGTTCAGGCCGTGAAGGCTAATGTAAATCGTCGCTGCCCTTGCATAAGGCAATGTGTATCTTTGTACCTATTCATTACTACGCTAGTGCATTCATTCAGACTGCAGACAGTTCAGGCCGTGAAGGCTAATGTAAATCGTCGCTGCCCTTGCATAAGGCAATGTGTATCTTTGTACCTATTCATTACTACGCTAGTGTATTCATTCAGACTGCAGACAGTTCAGGCCGTGAAGGCTAATGTAAATCGTCGCTGCCCTTGCATAAGGCAATGTGTATCTTTGTACCTATTCATTACTACGCTAGTGCATTCATTCAGACTGCAGACAGTTCAGGCCGTGAAGGCTAATGTAAATCGTCGCTGCCCTTGCATAAGGCAATGTGTATCTTTGTACCTATTATTGCTGTTCACTAATGTTCAACATCTGTCGTTAAGCTTAGAGCGCGCGTGCCAGCTGGTGCCCTTAATTATAGAGTAAGGTTAGATACAGGGCGACGCATTCTGCTACCCCATTGTAACTCGAAGTGAAATATATGATTGGTTAGTTAAGGGAACTATTGTTTGTTTCGGTTTGTGCATGTTCTGTTACAGATAGACGCCCCTTTATTGTACGAATTATTGTACGACGGAACGAGGAAGCTGTGAGCGTGCAGGTGAGTGGGACAGCTGCGTAGTCGTGGTCGGATGGACACCTAATCACAATCCTTGCTTAAAGCAATCCCGAAGTTGTTGTTTGACCTTGCAACTCTTGAATAATCTTATTGGCGGAGTATTTTTGCATGCTTCGCTCCCGTCTAACCGTCCAGGCCCGGTTAGCCGGGTTACGACAGGCTTGGTGGCGCCCTCATAATTTCGACATACCCTGTATATATTATGCCACAGCGCGCTTGCCCAGAACGTATCGTGTGACTCACGCCCGACTCCCTGAGCGTTCCAGCCGTGGCCTATTAGCCTATTTCGAACCGATCTCAGGGCAAGTGTGTCATGTTTTCAGGACTGATTCCGTGGTGCGATGCTCACCTTGGGTGGGTGTCGTAAAGTCCTTTTCATACCGTAACAACGGTTTCAAGCAAAGTAGACATCTAATACGCATAAAAACTTCCACCAAACACAAAATTGTTGGACTGTAGCGCCAACAGACAGACCGACTGACAGACAGACGAAATTGAAAAAACTTTTCGTCATCTAGGGACCCTGAAACGTGAAGATCTGGAGAAATCTGGTAAGGTGATTTTTTCGCGGATACAATACTTCTTCGCTTTAGACGAAATATAAATTCTTTGCTTTTAATATGTAATAGTAACTACATTTCTTAAATATTCCTATCCTTGATTTTGACTAACATATTCCTCCAATAGGCGTCCATTAGCTGTATGTAGAAGAAAAATTAAATAATACTTTGCTTACGGTGTAAATTAAAATATATTTAATTATTTACAAAACAGGTTTGAAACCTTTATTAAGTTAATTAATATTTATAATAATACCGCTACCTGAAATTAAAAGCAAAAGCCTTACATAGTTTTTTTTCAATTAAATGTTAAAGTAAGTTTTTTTATGAAATTATCCCTTTGCTTAAAATGTGAAAACTTTGTGTAATGATGTGTAACTTTGTACATCGTCATCTATGTCAAACCCCCAGCTACTAATTTCCTGGTAACCTAGTTATTTTACACTGTTGAAACGGAGGGGCGAGTTGATTTTTCTAATGTCGCTATATATTATTCATGCCTAGTTAGTTTAAGTATAGGTATCGATACAAGAGCAGCGTTGTAAATACATTAAGCCCTTGACATTGCGAAGCGAAACTATCGATTTTCACATGAATTTTCTAGTTGAGAAGCATAGGAGTACGGTAGAAAAGTTATAGCTTTATTTGAATACTTATCCATCAGATAAAAATTACATTATGCGAGTAGAAGTTCCAAGACAGCCACATATTTAGTAAAGAGTAACAGACGTAAAATATTTATATAAAAATTGTTGAACCTGTACAATTCTGATGAGTTTTCAAATGTACGCGATGCTTCAACCAACGTGCTTTTGTTCTAATAGAACAGAGATTCCTATTAATCTTTTAACTGCCACCATGTTTTTTAATTTTGTTATTTTTAAAGAACATTTTGCATCTGCTTCATTTAGTGACACTTTCAACACGAGCTTCCACATGCCCATCCTGGAATAACTATTTGGCAAATTGGAGTTTAATTTAAAAATCCTGCACAACCTAGATGATAAGATAGACAAAATTAAGTTGCAATTTTTGCATTGCTTTATATGAACGCAGAAATTGTGTGATACTCGGAAGAAATGTTTTATATTTGGTTTTAGACCTGAAACTTTTCATTAATTCCTTGATATGGAACAATAACAGGCAACAATTGAACACTAAGCACAAGGAAAAAACAGGAAAACTTACCAATTACACAAGACATAATTTGCCTAAATCCCTGGACATTTATCTTTGCCATTTTGATCGCCTTCAAATTTAGATACTTCACCTACTGTATGTGGTTTCCGACTAAAGTAAACACTAAATAGCGCTGCAGGAGCTCGTTAGCACAGCCCCTTAAAAGACTACATACATTATTGACTAGTGTTATAATTAGCACTGTTTAACTTTTCACCACTATTTAATTATCACCTGACAAATAGAGCTGTATAATTTGAAATTAGTCAAAATGTTTGTTTAAGATAATAGCCGGAAACCATGAAAACATAAAAGTTGCTGGGAGCACACAATGAATTTATTTCGGAAAAATAACGGAATCAGAAATAAAAGTTAGATAAAATGACGCAAGTGGTATCATTTTGTTTAGATCATTCAGCAGTAACTATTGTTTGATCAAAACGTATAAATATAGTAAAAATTGTATTTCTTTCAGAGATCTATCAGTGGAATATTTTCTTTTACGATTAGTTATCTGTTATAAGTACAATTCTTTATTGTTGCGAAAGAAATTATATCTTAAGTGGGCCTATACAGGCATCAACGCAACTGTATATAGGATGTCCAGACCACGATATTATGTTATACATAAATAGAATAATTGAATGCCCCACAGTTATACATATTTTAGTAGAGTTGGTTTACCGATAAATCAATAAAATTAATTTCAGGCATTTCAAAATATTTCAAAATCAGCAAAATATGTATTATTCAACAGTAACTAGACACTTTAATTGTTGCGGCTATAACGAATACTACAAAACTCACTCAAATCAATAGAAGCATTACTTTTTCGAATTACTAACAAGACAATTAGTGCTAGTTCCAATATGTGTATGTGTACCTTTGTGACGTAACGCTATCATAGGAGAAATAGCTTTATTAAAACAAAGTACAATCGTGCTATACAATATATTGATTTGATTTAAACACAGAGTTCTATAGGTAAACCCCAAGTCTAACAATAGAAATGAGTTAGTGAAGTTTTAATTATTAAATATTTACAATGGCATGTATTTTCAGCAATTGCTACTAGTTACATCAAAAACTATACATAGAGAGCAATAAATAAAAAATAACGATTAGCTCCAGGCAGCTCATTTTCTCATGATTACATCGCTCGACTTAATTTATTTGTATTAATTTCTGCCACTTTAGTTGCACCCAAACCAGTCATTACAGTGTAATCAGACTAGCTTCTATTATTATTCACGTTGTATTGTCCTACTATTTTTAACGAGTATAATAATACAGTCGAGTTGGTACTTTTCATTAAAATGCTATGTCTGTGGAAGTTCAAGTCGCTGAAAAAATCAGTCATAATAAAAGAGAACAAGATATCAAACTTATAAATAGAACTTGGCACTACACTACGTGTTATCTAAATCACACATCTACATTGCTTGAAGTTATCTGATATACTAACCGTTTTGATTCTGTTTTGCCGAGATTTAAATTTCACCTAATGTAAAAGACGCCTGTGGTTTGTGAGATAAATGAGATTAGAGCTCTACAGGTAAACAGTTATTTGAGTTGATTTGCTTTCGACACAAATAAAGATAAGTAACATTCATGACATGAACGTAATAACACATTATACACCTACTTTGCCAATAAACACACAGGGTGTTTCATAACGTACCGAGGGGACTAAACGAGTAACTAGAGGGGACCAAAATAAAGTTATTGTCTTAATAAACTTCTAACCAAAACCCAACACCAAGAAAGTTAAAGCAAGTTAAATTTGTATAAATTAACGAGTATTCTTTACAAACTGAGGTAGTAATATGCGCTTTAATTTCAAGCAGGGGAAAGTTAACTAAACAATGTTGAATTAAAAAGTTAATAAAAAGGAAATAACATAAAAATTACGGCTATTTAAACTTTTCTTTTAAATACTTAAACGTTGGTGTTCACTGATGGAGAACCGCTGACTATTTAATAATAACTAAAAAAACAAGTAGCAGTAGAAATTTGTTTCAGTGTTAACTCATTTTTCATAACACCTACTTGTTATATGTCAAGAGCAGAACTGCCAACCTGACTGAAAAGTTCCTCATAACAGCCATGGCCGTTATACATTTAACAGCTTAGGTCGTTAAGAAATAACAAAACAGTAACATTTTAACATTGGCAATACTGAAATGTATAGTTGGTGACACTGCAAGTCTATGTCAAATTCGAGGTTAGCGGTTTAGGTTTTGCGTCAGTCTGTTCTATAAGTGACTCTAATAAGACGAGTTTTCTAACACCCGTTACTAATACTATTTAACTTTTTCATTTAAATTGCTCTAAAACTTCAATTTTTGTAGGTCTTATTAAAAATATTCAACTCGGATAAATTCATTAGCCTCGTTTGTTAGATGCTTATTAACGGCCTTATGTCGTTAATAACTATTCTCTTCATCGGTGTTGTTATAGACTATTAACCAAATTAATTTTAGTATCGTTAAGGGTGTCATTGCTGCAATCTTTTTATATAAAAAAATGCCACAATTTCTTGATGAAGATAAAATATCTAACAATACATGTTTGCTTATGCCACTTAGGAAGACTCGCTTGATTGCTGCAGAACTCAATTCACCGGATCATTTTAGCAATCAAACTAGTTTCGTTAAGATGCTAATAATCAAACTTGCATCGTTACGATCTATAAACGTCAAAATTAAGATACATTAGCTATTAAGCGTTTAATTAGACTTAATTGGCTAACTACAGTAACGAAGAATATGTAGATATAATTATTATGTATGGAGCTGCTGAAGAAGACGCTGCACGTGCAAGATGTATCCATTTGGAGAGCTTTCCAGATCGTCAAACGTCTTCCGAGAATACTCTTCTTTAGGTAGTTCAACGCGGAAGAGAGACTAGAAATTTCAATATAAGAATGTTCATGGTGGCGGCAGACCAAAACAACATGGGTAAATAGGAGGAAGAACTTTTAGCAGTGGTTGATGCTGATGCAACTACAAGTACACGCCAAATTTCCCAACAAGTTGGAATTTCTCTAGCCTTTGTTTGACTCCTACGAATTATCCGCTGCGACAACAGTTTTACGAATGGTTGCTAAATCGCATTAATAGGGAAGCAGAGTTTCCAATACACGTACTGGTGACGGATGAATGCTATTTTACTAAGAATCGTGTTCTCAACTTCTACAATTCTCACATACGGACTGGTCAAAATCCGCACGCGATTCGCCAGAGTAGCTTTCAGCAGCATTTTAGTTTGAATATGTGGGGTGGTATTTTAAATAACACTTTAATATGGCCTTAAGAATTACCAGCACGCTTTAATGGTCATTCTTATTTGCAGTTTTTACACGAAGTTCTGCCAGAGCTCCTCGAAGATGTTACTTTGGATATGCGGCGTACTATATGGTTTATGCATGACGGCTCTCCTTCACACTTAAGTCATGCTGTACGCGATTACCTCGATACCATCTTTCCGCAAAGAAGGATCGGTCGGGGTGGATTCATTTCATGGTCCCCACGCAGTCTGTATCTCAACCCAGTGAACTTTTTCTTATGGGGTTTTATGAAATAATTCGTATATGCCTCCGAAGTTGATACCATCGACTAATTGAGTATCGAAAAACTAGATTCACCTAGAGCAAATGTGCGTTGAAATGCAGGGTTAGCATTTTGAACAACTAATGTGATAATGGTGAATTGTTTGTAGCTTATTTAATAATAAAATTGAAATTTATAAAATAACGTTTTCTTTATTTAGAAAAGATATCGTGTTTTTACTGTGTGTTTTTTGTATAATTTTAAATTCAACTACTGGTACAGCAAATTATCAGGTGTTGTAAGAAATATGTTTCTACGAAAACAAAAACGCGATGATATTCTTTCTAATTTTTCCTCATTAATACTAGATGTACTCAATAAGTGGGCATTAATTTACAAGAACTTTAAACTGCTGTTGTTTTTATGTTAGTAGGTTTTGGCCAAGTTTATTAAGAACACTTTATTTTGGTCCCCCTAGCTACTCTTTCAGTCTCCTCCGTAAGTTATGAAACACCCTGTATTAACAAACAAAATCTTATTATTCTAATGCTTTTGAATTGCTAAATCGTACAAACGATATGGTCAAGCTACACCATGTAAATTAATTACCGAGTAGTTACAAAACATTGTTATGATTATACAGAGAGTAGAGAAAAGTTTGGAGTGATAGTTTTTGTAGTATTCCTAAAAAAATAGAACCCGTGATTTTTAGAAATACATTCGTTTTTGAGTCCTCCGATTTAAAATTAGTCTGTAAGTCTATCAATGTGTCAGCCTATTTGTGTCTTCTCTACAGATACGATTTAATAGATCTAATATGTTCCTAATATGAATTCGAAAAACATTTTTGGCTGAAATCGACCAACCGGAACTGGTACTTTACTGTGTTTTTTCCGGAAAATTTTTATAGTATTTGATAAAAAAAATAATAGAACAGGCTCATATATTGTGCAACTTTTATTTGAATTCAACATTATATAATAAATTGTTTACAAGAAGTAGAAGAAAGTCGTATGGTGACACACCTTGTTTTAACAGTAACAACGAAGCCGCGACATGATTGCTTTAGAGGGTGGCTACCTACTCCACTTTTACTTAAGGTACATTGCGGTACTACGGAATACTTAAATGTAACTATGTGATGTCCTAACTTAAACTGTGGGTCTAATACCATTATATTTGAATTAATAGTTTGCACTTAGCAATGTTTAAAACTCAAAAAGTATAGAAAATGTTGAGGAACAGAAAGTTGGAAGTGGACTACACTCTAAAAATAATGGTTGTATGTAAATAATAGACAGTAGAAAAGATACTTGCAAAATATATACTAAAAAAGGAAGAATATAATCCAGAGTCGATAATATTAGAAGAGGATGATATTTATTGATACAATGGAAATCGCAAGTATGCAAAGCAAATTGTAGAAACTCTAAAAAGCTCCTGGTTACTGATTAGACGACAATTACCGAAACTATTGGCCTAATAAATAAAGAGTGGCACATTATCGAACGAATGGAAAAAGGAGAGAAAAGCAACCCAGAACATTTGCATACTATAAAATAAAGTGTTGTGATTGTTATGAACTGTTTTGTTTGGGTGGCGAAATTGCAATATAGCACAATTTCTCCTAGATCTAGAAAGCACAGAAAATTGTACACCAGGAACAACACTGAAAGTGATTGACGAAAACAACATGAACTCAACAAGTGCAAGTAGGAAAAATCCTTTTAGTCAAAATACACTTGTATACAAAAACTAAAGCTACTGCTGCGAGATTAATAAGAACACTTAAGTACAAATAATTGTATTTATTTTCTGCCGTTTACAGAACAACTTAAGTCTTATAAGGTTAATTATTAACTACTAAATTCTCACTTCAGTCAAACTCGGTAGGCGCTATCCTAATCTCTAATAAGCCTATCGGAGCAGTTCTTAATTTCGGACTTCTAAGTCACGTACCTGAACGTGAAAATACATAATTTCTTCATACTGCTATGTATTCTTGAAAACTGTAGCTTTTACATGCCAAATTTTTTCAAGCGGTCGACACATGGCAAATGATCTCTAATAAAGTTTACAACTCTACTAAAGGAATCTGCTCCAATTAGCAGGTATTTTTATTTGCCAAATGGCAATAGTTGCGCTTCTGATCACATACTAGTAATCTAGCTTCGCCCAATTTTTCGGCAGACAGGTAAACCCTACATAAATTTATCCTTGCGCTTTCGTGGAATCAAATGCCTTTATCTTTCCAGAGAAGGTCACGTTCTAAATACCGGCTTTCAGCCGTTTGTTGAAACTTTAATATGACAAATTTACCTACGAAATTCCACCTTAAAAATATTTACGCTACAAATTGCTTATGCCTAACTAAGGTACAGTCTATTCGTAGAACCTTTTATAGTTTATTTTTACACAAAAACGCAAATCGTAACAATATACAACTCACAGACGACAGCTTATAACAAATGAAATAAGCTATACAATAGAGTACATAGAAGTCTATAAAACTAGAAGCAAGATGCAAGAGTTGACACCAGAAGACATTAAATAGCAATGGTAGAAAAATTGTTGGACGAAAATAAAGAGATACAAATCTTTCGTAGAAAACCAGCGATAAAAAGAGATAATAAGACTGAAAAGAAAATATAGGCTAGCTATAACAGATAGAAATAAGCTACTGGTTAGAGCAAAGAAATTTTACCAGAACCAGTATAAATCAAAGGTAAAAAAAAAACGCGCAAATATATACAAGAAAGGTAGAATTGTAAATGTAAATTCAGGATAATTAAATCCAACTGACACAGAAAAACTAAATCAATCATTAAAACAAAACAAAAATCCGCAGCAGATGATGATATTCTAAATGAAGTGATGAAAGAAGCAGATAATAACAAAACTAATCAGTGCATTGAAACAGCGTAAATACTAGAAAGATGGGAGAATGCAATAACAATACTATTGCATGAAAAGAGAAATACCAAGTTACTAGAAAACTGCCGGCCTATTAGTTTGCTTCCGCATATTTAGGTTTGTTTACAAGGAAAAATCATGATTAGAATACAGCGTAAATTAGACTACTAAGCCCCAGTCGAACAGGCGGGGTTGTCAGGTCATTTTGTATTTTAATTAGCCACCTAGGCTTTAGGGCAGCGTGCCCGTATGTTAAACCCTTTTAGTTACTTATTTGGCTTCATCGCCTAATTCCATAATAATGATTTTGCACATGTTTGGCCTAAAGCGCAGTATTTCTCGTTATCTGGGGCACCCCTTTGTTGGTACTTTGACAGCCGGGTGTTAACGCTCGCAAGATTTCCGAATCTTCTAGAAATTACGCTGTTGGTGCGACTGCGAGGCCTCGCGCTCTATTTGTCACCGGAACGTATTTGTTTTATTGGGCGCATCGCCATTGGCTGTCGAGAGTCACGTGGTAACGCCGTTTTGTCTCACGCCACTTCGGGCGTCGTAACGTTTCTTGCTCGGGAGTTCAACTCAGGCCATTGAACAAGGGAGGTGTGTGTCGTTTAGCGGCGATCTTATTACGCCAAGGCTTAGGTGTGATGGAATTCCATGCCCGGTTCTACGTCGTCACGTAAGGGAGTGTTCTTTTTAGCTCGTTGTGCGAGGATCCCGTTGAGGTAGGACATGATTGGGCTATTTGCCAAGTTTTGTGCGAGACCTTTCGTATGTTAGCAACGGCGTCGTGTTCGGCTCGTTGAGTGTTACACGAAGTTATCTATCGCTTGGGCGGCGTAGCACCAACTGTGTCATATTCTAAATTCGCCTGCGGGCGTTAGGCTATGTAAGCCCCCTTTTCGGCCAAATATATCTCAGTAACGCGGCCCCCTTTTTGCCTTGCGAATTGGGTTTCTAACTAATTCGCCGCATCTCTTTGCGGCGCCGGATTCTGCCGACAGCTACGCTGTTCGCGTCGCCTTTGCTGTTGCATAACTCAATTTTTATGAACAAACGTTCTCTTTGTGGGACTCATATGTCAAACTGCTCTTGATTTTGTACAGTTATGGGTGTTGTTTAGTAACAGTAGTGCGCCCATAAGCTGATGCTTATTTATAAGAATTAACCCAATGTTTGCGGCACGCTTTGCTGCCCCAATGTAAGAATTGAATAATAGACGCTTATCTAATTAAGAGACGCTTTATTCTTGGTCGATTTGTGCATGTTCTGTTTCAGCGTACGCCCATCATTGAGAAGATAAATGTACGGTGGCGCCAGTGAGATCAGAGCGTGCAGGTAAGCTCGGTGGTGACATTGCAGTGGCTGAAAGAGCCCCACTTCATGATCTAAGTATTTTTGCCATCACGAAATTGTTGTGTGAGTTTATAATTCACGAGTACCCCTATCGACGGAGTGTCTTGAATACTTCGCCCCCGTCTAACCGCCCAGGCCCGGTTATTCGGATTAAGACAGGCTTGGTGGCGCCCTCTTTATTTTACCGTTATTTACCGACCCTCTGGCCGTTACCCTTTTGGTAATCTTGTTAAGGACCCGCCCAGCTCCACTGATGCCTTAGCCGGCCTATCTTGTTGCGGCATGGGTAGCGGCCTAGGAGAACTTTCGTCCCTATTTCGTCCATTACGGCACGCGCCGGCCGTTTCGTTTATGTATGAGCCTGTGCGGTGTCGTAAAGTCGGTTCAAGACCGTAACAGGGTTTAGAAAAATGTACAGGAGCATCGACCATCTACAAATAATCATTGAAAAAGTCACATAGTACAGCATCCCAATTTGTCTAGAGTTCGTAGACTTTAAACAAGCCCTAGCAGTGGTAAAATATGAGCAGTAATAAGGTCCTCAAATAATGAAAGAACTGGCTACAGATGTACAAATATCATTGAACAAGTTTACAAAAAGGCAACTATCCATATTGACCGCACTGATAAAGTAACGTTAGAAAAAGGAGCAAAGCAAGGAGATGTGCTATCTTGGAAATTATTCACACTAACGTTGGAGGATATATTTAAACAGTTATAATGGAAAAATAAATGAATACTAGTGTAAGGTGAACATTTAAACATTCTAATTGGTAGACGGTATAGTTACATAGCACTGACAAAGGAAGAACTAAAAACCATGCTAAATGGACTATATGTATACAGCAGTAAAAAGGGGAGGGTTCAAAATGAGCTTTGAAAAAATCAAAGTAATGACAAATGATAAAGCAGATCAAGACGTTCAGATACAGTCTAGAAGAATTGAAAAAGTTGAAAATTACACCTATCTGGAACAAGTGTTAACTACTGGAAAAGGCAATCAAAGCGTGCGGAAAAATTAAAGATATAACAGTGATGAAACTATCAATAAACATTAAAATCAGGCTTTACAATCCATGCACACTAATGTCTTACCTTGTGGTTCATAAATACGCACTTTTACTAAGAACAATATAATTGTAGGTGTCTGTAGAAAGAGTAGCGAGATTAAAATGGAGCTCGGCTGTCCATGCAGTACGAAAGAATATAGATTGCTTCCATAGCGTAATAAGATGGAGGCTTGCCCCAAATACCAGAAGTAGAGGAAGACCAATGTTGCGATGGTCAGATGATCTGAAGAAGACGGCTGAACTGTGTTAATACAGACAGGTTCGAAGTAAGCAACAATGAAAAGTTATGGAGGTCTGTATCCGGTATTAATTAAAGAACGTCTAATTAAGATCGAGATTAAGAACGCAAAGATATGTAAGACGATGGTCAGACCAGTATTGGCATATGGGGCGGAGACACGACCCGACATCAGCAAAACAAGAAAATTACTTTGCATAGCAAAGATGAATACCCTAAAAACAGTAACGGGAAAGTTAAAAAAGAACGAGTGTGAAGTAACAGACGCATTTTTAAAAAGGAGAAGGAAGGGATCAAATGTCAACATTAGAGAATAGCAAACGAATAGCGGATTAAAGTAGCAAAAGACAATAAGCTAAGGGAAAAGGGAAATCTGTGCAGACTCTTGAGAGCTAAATAAAGTATCAACATGCACTGAAGCGTGAAGAGAAACAGGTTATAATCTATATTAAGAGAAGAAGTTAGAAGTCATGCTGAAGACGTTTACAGTTTATTTTTATGTTGTAAAAGATTATTACTTTCAGTGTATTCTGCAACTTATGATCATGTTCGAAATAAGACACTTGTGCTGTATGCGTAAAAATATAGTAAATATGGAGGTATTAAGTAATAATACAGTAGGTGAAACAATATTTCATTTTCTATCTCAATTTCAAGTTAAAATTTAAAAATTCCGAAAAAACACACTGATAAACACAGCCGAGAAACACAATTAACGAATTCAGATATTACTCCGTTTTCAAGAGTCGAACAAAATTGTTTAGAGGAATATTGACGCCCGTTAATGATTAAACGTCCTTAGCAAGGATAAAACACTAATTAATTCAACCAGCTAAGTGATTTCGGCCGCAGTGCATGGTGTTATTTTTTTGCCCAAGCTGTGGCAGCTGGCAAAATTGAACAAGAGACAAAAAATATTTGAAATAAGAATGTTGGTCTCGGTGAATTTATCGTGAGAAGGCCACTAGTCATAAAAATCCTATTACAGCAAAATATAATTGCACTAGCGACGGTCCTGTCTTTTGTTTATGCTGGGCGCGGTCTCGCCAAGTTAGCATCTATATTTCTACTGTTTTCAGGATTTCGACCTAAACAACATATATAAAAATCGTTTACACTCCACCTTTTGTAAGGCAAAAACCCCTACTGACTGGACTATGACGCAGTTCCGGGCTATGGTAGACTGCATCCGTGGAAGTTTTTCACTATCATGGATATAACGAGGTGAAATTCAACTATCGATCCTTTTGTTTTGTACGTTCTTGGTACCAGGGTTCGGGCGAAAAATCATCTAAAAAGACATAAATGTCGTCGTAAAGTTTGAATAATATCCGGTTGAATCAGCGTTCCGGCTTGCAAGCTTCTGGAAATCGATCGATATACTCCTTGCGGGGTCCCACCAATCAAACGTTGTCAAATAAGTAACGTGTAATAGTGTACCAATCGAGTGCATATGATCGTCCGTGCTCTTTCATTTTATAGTCGAAATCAGACAGAGGGCAGCAAGTTGTTGGGAGTTGTCTAAAGTACCTTGAGGCAGAAGGCAGCGTCTGGCCGAATTGATTACGTGGACAGCTCTGCGCTGGAAGAAAACGGCACGGCGCGCACAGAACTGCAACAATTGTAGTGGCGCAATCTAAACATAACAGTGTGTTTATGTATTCGTGTGTGTTTGAAGAAAGTGTTTTCTATCAGAAGTTGGTTATCTTTGCAAAACTCAATCATTTGCTCGCCATTGTTGTTTAGTGTTTGTTCCTCTGCTTGATTGTTCATCATTCCGAAGGTTTATCTCCTATGCGTGCTTTATAATCCCCTACTGCCATTATGTTTACTTCAAGTTCTTGCTTCATCTGCTTCTTTTCGTAGTTTGTTATAGGTTTCTTTTTCTTCCATTGGTACATTTTCAATTGGAGCCTATATTTGTATTACCGTTACTGTTTCTTCTGACTGAATAACTATTGTTATCATTCTTGGTCTTATCGCTTTCCAGTTTATTACTATCCTTTCTATTGTACTTGATGTTATTATTTCTACAGCTTTCTTTGCTCTTCCCGTTGTTACTCCATATTATCTTAGAATGCACTCGTTTTATAATATTTGTATTCCGATTCACTTTTTTTCAAATTTTGCTTAGCCCTAGGATTTGCAAGTTGTACTTCCTTATTTCTTCTGTTATTTCGACTTCCTTTCCCGTCAGAGTCCTAACATTTCATGTGCCAAATCGCAAATTTCTTGTTCTCTCCGTGTTTTGAATTGTTCCGTCCTAGTCCGAGGTCACCCGTGTTTCTCTGAATCAATAATTCCATCTTATAGGTGATTATCCCGATAAAGATAGGCCTCGTTACTCCGGGATAACTTATTGCTTATTGTGAATATTCACGGCAATCTTGCCTCCAGGACTTCCCCCATTCGCCGTCCTGGGGACGCGCTCTCTAGGAGTGTAAGTAATATAGTCTGCAAAAAAGTATCCATAAACATAATTCAAGAATTTTTAGCCAATTATTTGAGATTCGTACTATGATTACTCGCAATTTGTACTATTAATCATCGGATATTTGTACTAAATTCTACCGAATTAGAAACTGTTATACTGTGATATCAGCAGGAATTTTATTCAGTTGACACCAATATTGGACCACCACATTGAGGTGCATCTTGAGAAGATTCTTTTTCATGCCTATGTAAACACCACTAGATTTTAACAGGCATCATTGTTTTTGCATAAATATTTAATTACTTCACGAATTTCAAACATTTCCATTTTACGGAACCCAAAACATTTTCCAATACTAAATAATTAATAACACAGCAACCAATCGATGGTAACTATAAAATGTAGACGGGTGTTACTAAAAAAGACTATTGTATCAAATGACGAAAATTGTTTTTTAAAATGTCTAAGCCTCCTATGTTGGGCCATGAACACATTGATCACTACTCGTATGTACTACTTCAATTTATAAATTCTCAGTTGAATGCCTGGATACACTTGTCGTTATTTGGTGAAGATTCATTGGCGCCCTTTTGGTTTTTATTCATGCGTTAGTACTTAAAGGGCTGCATGAGGTATTCCTGATTAGCCGGGCGACAACTGTATCCAAGTAGTAATAAAGATTGAGATATTTAGCCGACGAACGGTTTGGATGCTAACAGTTACTTCTGTCTAAGTATATTCTAATTTCTCACCTGTAGTCGATCTCGTACTCATCAAGAAATTGGGCATTGTATGAAAGCAACTTGTTTATTATTAGGTTTTTCAGCGTTAATTCTGATTTAATTTGGAGAAATTGATCTTCTTGATAACTTAGGATATCAGATTTTGTTGATAACTAATATAATGCTTGGATATTTGCTCAACTGTTAGAGTGCAATTGTTAATTAATAGCAGGTTTGTTCGTAAGCATAGTTTTGACGCAATTTTTAGGTGAATGTAACGCGGACGTGCGGCAGTGACTTGTGACTTCATGTAAACATTGAACACCCTAGTGCGAATTGTTTAAAAAAATAAGTACACACGTTTGTAATAGTCATCTTTGTATTTTAATTATTGAAAATGCTTGTATTATTATATAGATAAATATTTATTGTTTGGTCTGGACCTGTTAGTTTGATCAAACATTTAAATTATTGATTAGTAACTATTTTGATTTTTTTAAATAACTAGTTGAAGGTCTAGCATTTTTGAACGTCCAGATCGAGATATAATGTAATTATTTCTGAAATTTATTTTATTTAATGTACAAACATAGCACACTTTAATATTATTTTAATAATTGTTAGCTGTCATAAAGCATTCACAAATCTAGAGAACATTATTAAGAGAAAATCGGAAAATATGAATTGGCACAAACATTTGCTATTGTGCAGTTTTATTTAATGTTTCTAATATTTTTGAGCTCCCTAATGCAGAACTTTTAATAACGCGATGTAATATGGAATAACGAATTTCCAAGTTATGGATTGTTTCCCAATTGTCAAATAATATGAATTCTATAACGTGCAAAACCTTCTTTGCCTATTGTGCCTATTGATAATTAGAATATTTCGATAATCGTAACAACAAAAGAAATCAAACATACAAGGATGTATAACTATGCCAGGTTTTTCCTTGATCTAAAATTATAAGGTATTGTTCGGCATATGTCATATGGGGAGTGTAGTCAAGCAAGGATATTATCAAATGTCAGTCTCAGATGTAGTTGATATAAATACATTAGATACGTGTGAGATTTAAGAAACATTTTGCATTGTGTAAACTGATTTATAAAGATATTCACCTTAGCTTGATTCAGACGAAAATACATTTTAAGTAATATCAAGCTTGTTGAGAGGAAAAGGACCATTTTATTTAATAAATAGTAAGGTTGATAAGTTCATTAGGTTATACGAGTATTTGCGTTATATGTTACACGGCTTTGGTAATATACAGTTTCAAGAATTATTATATAAATAGCTGCACAAAAATAAAAGAATTTATAAATCACAGGTGGCTGTAAGATTTCTTCTTCTTTCTGTACCGTCTCCTAGCGGAGGTTGTATATCATCATTGCTATTTTTATTTTATTTCCTGCTGCTCTGAATAGTTCTATTGAGGTACAACATTTCAAAAGATTGTATTTTCCTTATGTGTTTTTGTTTCAGTATCCAGCTCTCCATACTATATAACAGAGTTGAGAATATGTAGCAACTAAGTGTTCTAGTTCTAAGACCTATTGATAGGGCGCGATTGCATAAAACCGATTTCATTCTCAGAAATACATTACGGGCTATCTCGATTCTGGACCTTATTTGTTGTAAGATTTATTAATGCTAATTCCAAAGTCAGAAGCTTAAGGAGTGTGGATTATTTAAAGTTGAAATTAAATAATTCCTTTACATGAAAATGACAATTACCAATTACTGTGGTGGACGACAAATTTCAGCTACATCGCCTTATTATACGTATGTCCAAGATAAGGAGGGCCAGTATAGAGATCTCGATAGTAAGAGATACAAATTTGGTTAAATGGGAAAACAGTTGTGTAATTAGAGGGCTAAGAAAATTACGCCTAGAAATTTTTTGTTTTTTATGAATCTTGGATTTTTAATATATTTTCTTCTGTCGTTAATATTAAAGTTAAAGCGAAACTGACAAAACTTCTTTATTGCAACTTTCAATGGACAAGATGATGTTATCAATTTTTTATCTGACGTTTTGTCTCCGAGCAACCATCACCAACTTTATTTTTTTAAATACGGCCCTAATTTTCTGATGCAAAATTTTAAAAGCCCTTTTTATTCTGAATTCAACAATCTACCACACATTATAAAATATAGTAGCAAACCATTACGAAAGTGTTACAAACAATAAAATAAATAATGTGCTGGAACTCCATCGTGCCAAGGATATAGGTATGTTATTAATAATATTTGCAGAAACACCCTGTATCAGGTTCCCAAGAAAAATGTATATAACCTCTTAGTTACTATGAAGGGTGGCTTGTCCATAAGCGATATTTATGAGAGTATTCAGCTTTGTGTCGAGTTTGTTGAACAGTTTAATGTGCGAATTATAATTTCTTTCTAACAGAGTAGTAGTTGATGATCGTTTACAGCTTCTCGTAATCATCATATGCCAACTAGTTTTATTCCGAGCTAATCTTGTGGTTCGTTCAACTGCGTAACTAGTTGATTTGTGATTTGTGCGTAATACCCCGTTTGCTCCAGCAAGGGTTACATTTAGATCTATCTATATTTATGTATGGGTACAGATAGCGAGTATGAAGTCTCTATTGCGAGTAATACATGTTCTGATTAGCAGTTCTAAGAGCACAATTAGAATGAAATAGACAAACTCTACAAAACGACAGACATTAGGATATGGATAGTTAGATGCCTCTTTCAAGCAGGGAAGCTACTTATATAGGGGAGACAGCTCATAAGACAGAAAGAGAACACAGTAATTGCGTGGCGAGGCAGAAACGCAATGGAAAAATTATGGTCATTTTAAGTAGCTTGTATTTACATGTTTTTTGTTAATTAGCCTTACACGTTGTAATCCACCTTAGCATAACAAAAAGTGGCAATTCGGCCCTGTGGTACGTTCATTGGCCAAGTTCGCGTGTATAGCATTAGATATGGTTCCTTCAGCGGTGTTGGCGGGGATTTTCAACCAGTGTTGCCAACAACAGCGAAAAGTCGCTAAATCTAGGGTATTGAATAAGTGGTTTAGCTGGAAATAATAGGACTTTGCGATTAGCGACTTTTCTAGCATTTTTAATATATTTTAGTTTGAAATTCTAGGGTATTCGTAATTTATAAAATATGTAAAAGTTCATTAATTTCAATATTTCTAAAGCTACACATTACATTAATCCTCAACAATTTTCATATACGAAAGAATTTCAAAATATTATTTGCAAATACGTGAGGTTATACTGGTATGATTAACGCTTGAAATTACATTATGTTTACTTGACATTTATTTGTATTTCGTACGTGCCCAGAGGGTCATAATTGCCCCCATAACGCCGGAGATTTGAAATAAAAAACTGAAGGTGCTTTATATTTACTCTGACAGTTTGCAACGTTTGCAAATTGCACAATTTGTCAGTGGCGTAACTTGGTACCCGCAGACCCCTGGCCGCGGGGGGGCCCTGAGCATAAGGGGGCACGAAGGACCCCCCAATTTTTTTTTCATTCAATAAACGCAAGCAGGAAAAAATCTTCCGTAATTAAATTACTGCTGCTCGTAATAAAATAATATTAACATTAAAAAAGGAATGTTTCGATGAAAAATCCTACGTTTAAAACTAAACGCAGACCGAAAGTTAAAAGACATTTTGACGGACTTTTGGAAGATCAAAGGTTTACTATAGACATTTGCATTTGCAAAAGAATCTTATAATCTAGATAAACTAAAAGAGTTTAAAAACGTGAAACAATTTGTTAAGTTTTTAATAGTGGATAATCGGAATTTATCATCAATTTTTCCTGAAATTGCGACAGCACTGTTATTATTTTTAACATTATCTGTTTCGGTCGTTTCAGCTGAAAGAAGCTTCTATAAATTAAAAATTATGTCAGAAATAGTATGTCCCAAACATTAAGGCACATTGCTTAAAATCTCGTTTTCATTTTTGACTATCAACTTAGTTAAAACATTGTTTTGTAGTGCCTAATCTTATTATTATTATTATTGTTGATGTTTTTGCCACTTTATTTTATGAAGGGCCTATAAGAGACGCGCAGTTAATTTTCGCGGAGGGGCCCGAAATCTGAAGTTACGCCACTGCAATTTGTCATTGTCAATTGTAGTCACTGGGTACGAAGAATTAGAACGTTAAATTGTTTTTTTCGTAAATAAATAGGGAAGTTTTTATTTTTATATTCATAAGTAGTTTGCGTATTTGTTTATTCTTTGTAAAAATAATAAATACTTGAGTTTCTAATGTGCGTATTTCGTGTTTGGCGACTTTTGGTCTGAAAATGGAGACTTTTAGTACCAATTTAGCGAATACAACGTGCGAAGAGTTGGCAACACTGTTTTCAACTTAAGCATCAGTAGCTGGCGGGCGTTGGCCCAAGACGCACGCGAGGTAAGCTACATCGAATGCATTGAGCGAAAATGCCTAAGGCAAATTAAATATAAGCGGCTAAGAAACCCTTGCGTTACAGTGTTTAAAGCTGCTTAAGTTTGCGATCAGCAGGCAACGTTTGTGTGTTTAGCAGACGCCATTTTGTGAGTACACAAATTGAGAAGCGGCCCAGTACATTCCTGGCGTCCATTGTGGGTACGTGTTCGAGAGTACACAGCAGGATCCGATTACCACGTAACTTAACTCCTACAGGAAGTGATTATAGTTTTAGCGAAAAGAAATACCCGAATTGCGCTGGGATTTTAGGCATGAAATAGCATACAGGGACGGTTGCAGGCAGGACCGGCTTCTGGTAGTTTAACGTTTGCGCTTTTAGGGACAGTTATTTTGAAGCATTTTTAATATTGTTTATATGTACTTCTGTGACAGATATAATTATCCTGGCATTTTTAAACGTAAATGCGAAAAACCTTACGCTACTTCGAAAATAGGTTGTCCATTCTTATTTCATATTTGTATTTAGAAATGGCCAATTATTTCAATGTTTAATTTTATTTTATATTGTTCTGATATGTGTTAAAGTCAATTAATTTGTCTTTGTGTAAGTGGTTTAAAGTCGGTGTCAGCCCGAGAACACTGCAGGTGCAAACCAGCTTCTTGTTTATGGCAAATAGTGATAGTTCTTAACCACGTAACCATTGAACTAACCAAGTAAACAAACAGCAAAAATTAATTACGAAAACACTAAGGACTTATTTGAATATAGCGACGGAGGATCAAACCAAAGATTTTGTTTCAAAGGGTTACCTTCATAGAGGTTTTCAAAGATTTACCTACCTATATCTAAATGTTAAATTCAGATATAAAGTGTTCATAAAAAATATTAATTTTTTCATTGATACAGTTATTGATATGCCAACGAATCTGGCTAGTTTATTCACTAAACTTTTATCAAACCCTAAATTCTACTATTATTAAATACAATCACGCATATGTGAAAAGGTTATACAAAATTAATAAAACGTTTTAGTATTTAAGCCCATGGAATAACACAAAATTGGATATGTCAGTAGTACATTTTGTTTGAGCGCATTTTAGTGTGTTGCTTATGTCATTTTATTTTCTGTTTAATATTCTGTAACATAAGTCACACAAGTTTCAATTAAAAGAACGATTAAAATGAATTAATATTTCTTATTTTTTAAATATATAATGATATTCTTGTAACTTCTGTAAAAAAATAGAAACAAAGGTAGTCTAGTATTGTCACAATTTTAAATTAACTCCAAAGAATATGCACCAAAATAAAGATGCACCTCAAATCTCAATGTAGATAAAATCATAATAAATAATTACAGAATTCCTAGATAAATACTTAGATTGGCTGTAGAAAATGAAGTTGCCTTAAGATAATAAACACCACTAGAGCAGGTTTCAGATGCATTTCCATTTTAACAGCTTTCTTTAGGCCAAAATCGTTATTTAAATTTGGCAAACCCAACTCAGTAATTTATTCAAGCGTAGCAATTGAGCAATTCCAGTGAATCATTATTTTGATCTGATTTGAACGAACCGGATCTAAATCCACTTGCATTAGAGGCCTGAGGCATGGAGAAAATTCACGTTCAAGTCGGCGGTAATTAATAAGGTCGAGCTGGGAATGATTTGCATAAGTTTTCTATTATAATAATCGTGATTACCAAACGACTAACTCGGTGCGGATACCGACCAAATAGCTTAAATTTTACACGAAAAGATAAATCACGAAATGCTGCTTTTAATTAACTTGGAGCTCACCCTGAACTTTTTTAGCCGGTTAACTCTGTTATCATGCTAATTGTAAGGGCAGCAGTTAATTAAGGCAAACAATTTCATTGCGTGATAGTAGTGGCGCGAACAATCAAAATGTTACATAATTAATTTATAAGGTGCTCTCGTGTTGTCTGCCATGGATTCTGTCCAGCCACGTCGTCGCCAGTGAAGTTTAGGCCAAGGATCTCACGTAACGGCACAAAATCCGGTACTTTGTTAAAAATACGGCTTTGCCCAGCTGCTGCATTAATATTTATGCGTTAACGATCCGATACAATTTTTACTTGAAGTTATGTAACCTGCATACTCGTTAATGACTGGCACATTCGCTGAAAGTGCTCCAGATGCAGGGCTTGATTATAATTTGAACTCGTTTAATCATGTGCACAATCAAACAGGCAGGACCTTTCGTGGCAAGCGATAAATTATGGCATTAGCGAGCAATTTCACGTTTCATAAGCAAGGATTAAAGTGAGACAAATTACTATACTTACTTCTTATGGTTAAAAAATATAGAGTTATAATTTTTGTAATGGACATTGCTAATTAAAAAACTGGTGTCAGAAGTCTTACCTCAACTTGTATTATCAACAAGAACGTGTTGCATAATTCAAATCTTACCACCCACTCGAATGTATTCAAAAACTAACTTCTGATATAATTTAGGTTGTTATTGTACTTCTTGAACCAACGCAATCAATATCAATAATGTCAAATTGATTTGTTTTAGTGATGTTCTAATTACTTTTTATAACTAATTATTATTCAATTTTTTCACCGTCCTTAGTCGTCGCATTTGATTTAGAAGTCTTGGCTTGTCTTTGCTGTTCAATTCAGTTTTCGCTATTTTCGACACAAATAATTTGCATATAAGTTAATCTAACTCAATCCCAAATTTGTTATAGAAAAATTGAATGTAGATCATATTGATGTAGCCATTCCCAAAGAGCTGAAAAGAAAGGAAAATGTGTCGAGCAATACGGAGATTACCTGCTTTTCTACAGTGGAGTGGACAAAGCAAAAAGAGCCCGAGCGGGAGTAGCAATAGCAATTAACAACCGATATATAAAGGGCATATAAAGCTGGGAGAAAACCAATGAGCTTTTGATGAAACTTGAGCTAGAGATACATAACCATAATATAGTTGCAATTGCAGTGTAAGCCCTCAGAAACGATGCTGAAGAAGAAACAAAGAATGAGTTTGAAAAAAGTTTAAAGACAATGCGGACTTCTATAAGTAATAGAAAAGAAATGGTCATATTAGGCGATCTCAACGCACGGACTGGAAGGAAAGAACGACACGGTTGTGGGTAAATATGGTGAGAAAACCTTAAATGAGAATGGAAAACGGCTTATAGAAGTATGTGGCAGAGTTAATATGAAGATCTCGAATAGTTCCTTTCAAAATAAGGATATTC
Source organism: Agriotes lineatus (assembly GCA_940337035.1). Classification (NCBI taxonomy): domain Eukaryota; kingdom Metazoa; phylum Arthropoda; class Insecta; order Coleoptera; family Elateridae; genus Agriotes; species Agriotes lineatus. Next base: position 26,729,017 of record OW679200.1, on the reverse strand, counting down.
ATAAATATAGATGGACCCAACCCACCCGTGGTCAAAAATCTATTATAGATTATCTGATTATGAAATGCAATTCAAAAATTAAAACCCAGGGTGTAAGAATATTTAGAGGATCAGAATTCGGTACCGACCATCTGTTATTAAGTGGAAAATTATTTTACTCAAAACAGAAAAGGTGAAAAGGAAGGTAAAAAAACTATAAAGAAACAAAAGAACGAAGCATGGCAGCAGAAATGTGAGGAGACATGGAAAATAATTAACAACGTAAGACAAAATAGAGGAAATTCAACTAAAATTGAATTAATTAGAATTGACCAATGGAAAAAATACTATAAGAACCTGTTAACAGAAGACAGAGAGGAATAGAAAACAATAAATAATCGGCAAAGAACTACAGACCAAGTGACGTGAGTTAATAAAATAACAATAGACGAGGTGAAAAGAGTACAATAAAAATTGCAAAAAAAGATGTTAATGTTGATATTGTTGCACTATGTAATTAAAAATGTTATGCATACCATCCGCAACTATGGTGATTTTGTTTACGTTTTGAGTATATGAGGGCTTGTTTCCATATGAGCTCATTTGTTGTTTCTTTTGTATGGGTTAATAAATTTAACCTTTTGTAAAGAACCGCAAGCCGCCTCAATTCTTTAGATAGCTGGCCCCTCAAATGTGCCACGTTGATTTGATTTTCACTTTAACTTTGGTATCATACTTTATTGTCAAAAGAGTCAATTAGACTGGAAGATGATGAAACCGTAATTTTTTTAAATACATCTCATCAAGGCAATAAATTAGAAATATCTAGAATTTACATAACCAAAATAGTATCATACAAAGTATAATATTTTAGTGCCTTGTGTTCATAAAACTTTCATTTTCTTTTAAGCAATAATTATTTTAGCCGTTATTACGAGTCCGCTGAACCAAAAAAATATGTTTTTGTTCATTGGTCTGTCTGTCAGTCTGTAAGTGTGTCTGTGTCTATGTGAACAGAATATCTCAAAAACGAAAAAAGTTATGACGTTGAAACTTCATATACAAGTTTTGTGTACTATCTAGATGCGACAGAAAGCTTTTGAACCGGAAGTATGGTATTTACTCTTGAGATGTTTCAGTTTTTTCAATTTTCTCAAAAACAGCTCTAAAGATTTGTTTCTAAACTTTACATTTTTATTACATTTTTAATGTGTATTGATGTGAGGCAGGCGATTTTCCAATTGAATAGCTCTAAATTACTAAATTACTATAAAATGATGTTGTTCCTGTATCACACCAGATTTTTCAGTTTTGGATATTTGTTTTTCTATCTCCGTCACTAATTTCGCGTATTTGTTCGTTCTCCATTTACTATAACGTTTGTTCGTTTCGAAAAAAATTTATTGATTCATACCTAATAACCGAATCAAGAAATGGTTAAAGCCAATTTTCATCTGCCAGTACGATGTCAAGTTCGTGAAATAAGAACAGTGCAGGAACCGTTAAGATATCTTCGCATCTTTCTTCATTTCCCATTAAGTGTTCGTTATATGTACAGAAAGATTTTCTTTACTACGAACACGGCAGACGATATGTCGAATTTACAAATGCCGCGTATTTTATCAGTAATTAAGTATTATCAGTATTAAGGGCAAATGATTTTGCCTATAAAAATTTTTTACGAAAGTTTTTTGTTTTGGCAATGTCACAAGACAAACTAACTTGATCAAATTCCCGAGCCAAAGGCGAGGGAATTTGTCAAAGTTAGTTTGTCGAGGAACATTGCCAAAAAATAACAAATCTTGAGTAAGACATTTTCCAAGCAAAATCATGAGTCCGAAATACATTTTGTGCACTATTTCCCAAATATCGGTTCATTTTGTATCGGTATTCAATGAATGAGACATTTTACAATGACAGTTTAAATGACGTTTCTGAAATACCACATTGATTAAAACGACATATTTGGTGGTTGCCACGGATACAAGCGGTAAAAAACTAATATTATCCCAAGGGAACATTTTGATTTTTTGCCACTATAAAAACACGTGATTGGTTGAATTTTTGAAAATTATGGCATATGATTGGATAATAAGAGGTACGGTAAATAGTCAGTAGAAAATATTTGATGTCATTTCTATCTTAAAATCGAACTAGAAAGCAACGGAACAGTGCAAATTGTAAAATGGTATTACCATAGTCCAACGGTCTGGAAAATTTAAAATTCTTTCACATTTGGTAATAGGCGTTCTTCATCGTTATCAACGTTACATAGAGTTATTTCAAATTTTGGAAAATTTGAATGTGTTTCTCCCCAAAAGCACAAAAGGCCTAATGTTCCCAACGAAGGTAGAAATTTAAAAGAGGTTTGTATTAACGCTAATGATTATCCAGATTATTAATTTTAAAAAAATTGCAGAACTAGTAGCGTTAGCTAAGATATTCTTTCCGCTGGCCATTTCAGATGAATGGAATTTTGTGAAACTGTGACAGAAATGCCGAAAACTTTCTCTGGAAATTCGTTTTCACTGATGAGTCGACATTTCTAGTGGATGGTGGCGAGAAAACCTGCATGTTGAATCCCAGACCGAGTACCCCCAAAAATTAAATGTTTGGGTAGGAATGCTGGGTGAGAACATGATCAGTGTGTTTCTTATTGATGGAACCCTAATAACCGGCCCTAAATCCATGTACTATTACTACACCAGCATATCATTTCAGAACTTTGACTTATAACTGTGCGAGATTTAATAAATTTTAGTTCAAGAATATCTGAACAATACATTCCCAACTAGACTGTTGAATAGACGAGAAACCATTTTATAACCCGTTAAATCTCTATACTGCGTCTCAGGGTGACTAGACAGTACAGGGCCTTATGGCAAACAGCAACAAACAGCGATGCCATATGTCTCCACAAAAGTGTTCTGTAGAAAAAACGCACCGATCACAAACAAACAAATCCAGCTATTGTAATAGAGACAGCTTAACTATAATCCCTCATTACCTGGTACGTTTTGTCAGTGGCATTCAAACAAGTTTATGAACAAAACAATTACGTACATCGCCCGTTGCATAGAACTGGCAACGTCGGAGCGACATTCCCATAAGGAAAGCATTCCCTATCCTCTCCACGCTGTCTTGTCACCCTGAGACGCTCTATAGATCTCTCTCCCAATGATTTCTTCTTATGGGGCTACATAAAATCGAAAATTTATTGTGTTCCGGATAGTAGAACTAATGATTTGAAGATCTGCCCTTAAAAATTAAGGAGGTACATCAGAGTACTGGCACTAATACGTTGGCTAATGTGCGGAGATGTTTCTATGACCGCTTAGGATATTATTTATGTTTAGAGCAAAGGCAGGCTCTTTGAACACGAGCTAATTTAAACTTCTTGAATTTTGTTGTTTGAAATAAAAATAGTTTTACTTTTTTTTTACTATGAGTTAATTTGTTCGGAACGCAATATGTCTTTCTTCAGAATGCGTTTTACTTTGTGAACTATCATCTGAATTATTCGCGGAATAACACACTACGTCATACCTCTATCTGTGATATAATAATTAATTAACAAAAATTACACTAAGCGAAGATGTCTCGCCTACGTTGAACAATTACTTAAACAATCAAAGCAGACGACCAGTGGATTAATATCATTAATATCAGAGTACCTTAAATCGACCCTCCATCGGTCTTGGCGTCTTTTTAGCCAATCGTAAATTCGCATTGATTTACTCGTGTTCGCAGTTCATGAATTTTCACTGTATAGTATATTACGGAGTTGTTGCATAACGTTACGCTGATGTTACCTAGCGACGTCAGCGATACAGACAATCCAAATCAAAGTTTTCGATTTTAATGTAACGTTATTTTCACGAGACGTGAAAAAATTCCTTATTGTAACACATTTCTATTCTAGATTTGCTGTAGGAACAGAAGTCATGTCTTAAATTAGGCTGTCTTTCCTTGTAGAGGGCAGTTAATGGGGTTAAAAGAAGTCAGCTCGGTATTCAACAAGGTGGATTGGCCACTTTCAATATTTATTATTGATTTTTAACTAATGTCATCTAAAATCATTCCGAATGGTATTTGGTCATATTTAACTGACAAACTCAATGACTTGTGTGCAAATTCCGCAGGGACGTTTTCTTAGAATAGAATTCACATATCTCAAACTAATAAAAAATTTAAATAAATATTTGAATATTTGCAATCAGTATTTACATAAAAAATGCACTAATTTATACACCAGAATTAAAAACTGAAAATTATATACTACCATTTGCTCAGTCTAGAAGTCAAACAATATTTTTAATTTTATAAAATTGTTGTCCATTGAAATACTTAATTTAACAACTTCCTTAAATTTAAGTACTCAAATATTTTGATAAAGTAGTTTTGGAAAAAAATCAAATGTTTTTGTTTAAGGTTACATATTATTAAATTATTATCTATCTAAATACATCTTAACTATGGTCACAAACCTGTATTCAAGTGTAGTTAATAAATATACGGAAATAATCAAATTCAACATTATGGAATGTGCACTACGTGCACGTCACTTTCTCTTGAGTCACAAAGGTAACGCAAGAATATTGCATATTAGGGAGATATAGCCGGATTTAATATTAATGCAGGTGCAAAAATGCTCTAGATTATCTGTAAATAACATGTGTCAAAGTATTGGAAATTCCCGCAGTTTATTGGTGGCATTTGAAAGTTGCATTTCTATTAAAAAGAGCAACTTCTAGGAAAATATAAAGGTATGATATTGGTCGATAGTTTAAGAATCATAAGCAGGATATTGGTGTAAACTGTATATTCTACTTTGCTTAACTTTATCGCACAATAAATCTGATTTATGTGAAATGTTAGCAGTAATTCGCACACTGAGCAAAATTTCTGTGGATTATGTAAATGTTCTGCTAAGAACACTTGATAGCCATAGTCTCCAGCCGTTTATAATTTATTGTTATAAGAAAACATATTCGTTAGGGCAGCCTCATCTTCGTCATGCAAAATTTTTAATTAAATATGCTAAAACAAAAGTATTCAACATCTCTACAAAATAATGAAGAGAACTTTCAAATATAAGCAGCTTTGGAGCCATCACAATTCGAACGTTCTGTGATACTAATCTGTCCCCGTCATCCACAAATTTAAATATTTTTCATTTTGTGAAACATTGTTATTTTTTGTATTTGCTAATAATATCAGAATATAGCAAAATTAAATAGTTCTTAAATTATTTATGATGCGAAACATTTCATGAAATATGTTGAAAACGTTTCTTCTTCTTAAAGTGCCTTATGCTTTTATTTACATTTTTACATAATCATTACAATTTAGAATAATATTTATGACTAAGTTATTATATATTATATTATATAGCACCAGTAGTGTCCTAAACCTCTATTGGTTCGTCTTCGTACTACTACTTCATGGAAGGTGGCGCTGATGGAAATGTAAATATTGCAGCACGTTGGCGATGTCCAACCTTGAATGGGGTGGAAACATCCTGGGGATAGATTCGGTGGCATTGTGGTGGTATCCCGTTGCCTTCCACGACTATTTTCAGGCTCGAAAAACGCTGAAGTACACAGCCCCAGCGAGATTCGAACCTGCCCACCTAGAGGCACGTGGATCAGTATCTCAACGAGCTAAGCGACTGAGCCACGTTACCACGTTTACTAGAGACATAGAACTAAGGGCATACTTTAAGAGAAGAGACAATGTGCCTTTTGTACGTTAATTATGGAAGCCATTCTCAAATGTTGTAGATACTGACACCCCTTTTCTGAAAATGTTGAAACTAAGTTTGAGCTGATAAAGGTACGTCGCCATTCGAATTGCGTAGTTTATTTATTTTTTTTTAATTTGTTTAGCACTCCGCGTTGCAAAATTTTATATAGAGCATTTAAGACATAATTTTTGTAACTGAGCAAGAGATAATCTTAAATATTTATCTTCAAGCTTTCTGAGATGTAGGTATGTTGTTGCAACCTTTTTCAGGCTTTAAAGAAATTTCGTCCTAAAATAGAAGCAGAAATTATGAGCTTATTGTTAAACGAGACAATTAATAGAGCTGAAAAACAAGCAAATTAAGGACGCACATCATAAACGATACAATTTGTTTTAAATGACAATAACTAATATTATTTCTATTGATTTGGTCTCCAATTAACATTTCTGAATTTAATATTTTTGTTGGTGTCATATTTCTTGTTTATCAGTTAAAAAGCAACAATTAGGCGTTGCTAGATTTAATTACTTGTAAATTATTCAGGCGATCCACACCTTGTCCCTCAACCTGCACTGGCAGCATTCAAGAGGGAGTGGATGTGCCATTAAAATTCCGATTCCAAATTGGAAACAAGACGCAAATGAATCTCATCCTTATATGGAACATCAACCTAATAAATGTTTACAACATTTAGAAATGTCTTGTTGTAACTGAAATAACGTAAAAAATTATTAGGAGCTTATAATAATTGCTCACTCCAAAAATCTGGTAAAGGAATTAGCAACTTTTATTTTTTCTTAACTTTCTGCCGTATTCGAAGACTATTTCTTAGGCGGAGAAAACATTTTGACTTGGGCGATAAACTGTTTGAGAATATGTAGTGTTGTATTGGCTCTAATTGTTACAGAACGCCATTCCACCAGTCTTCTCTACTTAGTTGTCTTGTTTTAGAATAGTTGTTTTTTATTTTTTTTAATAGTTATCTTAAAAAATGTACACCCTTAAATAAGAGATGGCACAGCCCTAGCTAGCTCTAATCCTCGGCAAAATAATGGTGTGGGTAAGCACTAGGCAGCGATCATTAGAATTATAAAATATAAACTTCATAAATTAACAAATTTTGGGCCCTTGTCGTTAAAACACAACATAAACCAAATCTAGCTAATAAACCATATCTCACCTACTTTTAGAATATTTTGGCCTCATACCTAATTACAAACCGCACAGGTTGAAGAAGGGTTGTAACAAAATAACAACGATTACCAGTAACCGTGGCAACTTTTGACCATCATAAAATCTGTTTAGTTGAAATTACTATGAGCCTGGTGTTTAAGGACACGCTACGAGAAGCTATCAGATAGTGCATACACAATATCAGCATTCGTTAAGTGATAAAAACGCCTTTTAGCATTTGTCCAACTATTATAACATTAACCCGTGCGGTTTGTTACATTCGCATTTTAAACACGCAATACTATAGAAACTAACGCCCTTAATCGACATATCAGCGCTGAGATTAAGGTATCATGCACTTATTGTTACGACGTCTTCGCCAACGCCCACGAAAGCGATCTTTTGCAGAGGCTACAACAAGACTCGGCATTCTTGGCGGCATTCGGTATACCGAAGAATTCAATTACAAGCGCCTCCAAAAACGCAGATTCACAAACAAGAACATATCGTGGTGTGGTGGCGACACAGCCTAAGTACCACGAAATTAGTCAAAATAAAACTAAAACGAAAATCTCACCAGAGATGGAAATCGATTTAACGTGCGTTCGGCAGGAAACCGCAGCTCGTACCTTTAATTGTTATGAAAACAAATAGCCTACTCGACTAAACCATGCCAAATCCCATCGGAGGCTTAATTTGTTTGCGAGAAGAGCTGCCCTCAATGCTTGAAATTGAAAAAGAGCACTCGCCAAACATGCTATTTAGGAGCTACCGAATGTCGAGCACTTTTCCGAAAAAACAAATTCTTACATTCTCTGCCGGAAAGGTACGCATGAAAAATAAGATTAGAGATGCGGGCTGCATGGAGGAGCGAAATACAAAAGTAACGCATAAGTGAAATGGGGCGTTAGAAAATATGGCTATTAACATGAATAACTTGAACGGGCTATTTATATTTCTGCAAACATTGAGATTTATGTAGAGGATCAACAGTTTCTACTACATCTTTGCAGTTTTACTTCACCAACTGTCCGTACGTATTTAAATCTCGGATTTTTTATGTGCTGATACAAAGCGCCCGGGAATTGATACTTAGAGTGCAACCAGGATTCTGATGAAACAGTTTACTTGCTTAGTCGCTAAAGAAACGAACTCTTATTTGCAATGGACCAGTTATAACAAATATGTAATATAAATAAATACACTAAAATAATATTATTATTCTAAAATGACTTTTTTAAGCGTTAAAGAGAAAATAAAATTAGCATTTGCAGTATCTTCAATTATGATAAAGAGACGTAAAGGTAACATACATTTTATTAAATAACTAAGCAAACAGTCGTTTGTACTCGATTCAAAACTACATATAAAAGCCTGATTTGCAGAAATAGTCTATAGCAATATTGACTATGGTATCAAATATTTTAAAAAACAAGCACGATAGATTTCACTAGTGAAAATGGCTGAACAGATATAAGATAGAATCTCCAGCATGTTTTATGTAGCCAAAAGTGCATATAAACGGTATTCATCCTGCCTCATTGTATAACCACGATATTATAGTTTTCGTTTTTAACTTTGAGTGTGACTTTCTTCTTTCTAAAGATGAGTTTTACTTCTTGTAAATATTATAGTAGAAAGTTGAAAGTACTATTATTATAGCTCACACGACAACTACAAGACGCTATCTAGAATAACTAAATGCAGTGTAGGTGGATTACCTGCCATATGAAGTGACGCTATTTTACAAGTAGAGTGAAAGAGATAGTGACGGACCATGGAGACAGAGAAGCGTGGAAGATTAACGTATTGAACTATATTCCGAAATGGGTGACTATCTGGCGAAGAAGAAAAATATTTAATATCCATTTTAAGAATCTTTTAAAAGTAGAATTAGAAGCCTATAATGACAAAGAAGGCAGCAACTTTGAATGTTATATAGATAACACAGTACAGTCGGAAAGTGGCAGATAATCATTAGAAGTATTCACAGATGTGTGTTATCGGGAAGGTCAGCAATAACAACAATCAGTTTTTACCGGAAGCCAGAAATCTAACACGACTCCAAACGGTATTTGGACTCAAGTCTAAACAAGGTCTAGGATCATAGACAACACTACCCTACTGCAACTTATTGTCCATGCAAAGTGGAAGAAAGAGGAGAACTAGAACAAACAAGAATATCATGGCTACGTAAATCTAAACAATGGAGGATACTAGCATCAGTTGCTTTGCATACAGCAACATTCTTCTTCTTCTTTTCCTCTGAATATAATCTGAAAACCAATTACTATCATCATAAGAGCAGTTTTGTAAGTAATTTTCGAGAGCACTCCGAACAAGAGGCTAACCCAACCTGTTGAATTATAGAAAGTGCTAGAGGTTCAGCCCACCATATAGGTTGTCTTGTCGGAATTTATATATCTTTTGCATGTTACACATTAAATTACAAATCAAAAAGCTACATAAAACTGTGTTTCTGTTTTGCAATCAGAAATAGCTGCAATTGTCAGTAACTTAATTGTCAAGAGCGTACCGCAAAGAAAACTTTTTGTAGATTCGGTAACGGTTCATATTCGGACCCAAAGCAACGCCACGACGGAAAGCATGCTTTCCAACAGGTGTTAGCATGGTTTGTGCGATGGTTTTAGGATAGTGACGTAAGCACGACATTATACATAATCTTCAATTGTGTTAATATGAAACTCACTGTACACTGATTTTTATGGGAAATGAAGAACACTATTTTCTGTAGCATCTCAATTTTTTGGAGTTGCTAAAACAGGCATAATGATACTCGTCCTCTGGAAAGCTTATTGCTGTTCCAAATTCTAATTTGGCATTTTGTAGATAATGGCCCATGCGCGATGCACTTCTTTTCTTGTCATCTTCGAAAGTAATTCGTTGCGCGGCATGGATGAAAAATGCCATTGCTATTCTTTCTTTCCGAGCAACTGTTATGTCTTATTTGCGTTAATGTAAAGGTAAATTCCCATTGGGCGGTGTGCAGATATCCCGTGCTTGCATGCCTTTTCATATGGCCGTTTTTCACCTGAAGGTATGAATTACAATTTTTTGTTTTAAGTGCCTTAACGCAGATATTTTGCAGTTCTTTGGCGTTGTGTCTTTTTCAGCGACCGAAGCGTTATTTGGGATAACCTAAGTGTTCTACATCTGCCTTGTGGACTTGAAGAAGCTACCTGCTTTGAGACGCATTTAAGGCCACAACTCCGCTATCTGACCTAAGTTCTTGGATAACACAAGATCAGGTTTTTTTACTACTCTATCTCTAACCATACGTACTTTATCCAAACCACCGAATGCTTAGAATGCAGAAAAGAATCATTTTAACATAATAGGGTCTTAGCAATAGTTCGTTGAACTTAATATTTTCAAGCATTAAATTTGTGATTCGTTTATTTATCATCAACGACCGTTTTCTGCCTCCTATTAGTTTAACATATTAATTGATGTTGGATATGACTAAGGGTTGTGGAACTCAATCGAAATGCACAATTATTTGTTAAGATAGTATAGTGGCTAATTTGAACTTAACGCCCGTGGTGTTGCGCGTAGTTTTTTTTAAGTAACCCTAGTTTTATGTACTTATAAAGCGCTTAGTTGTGCAAAGGCCTTTGTGATAAGCGCTGCGTCCGCCAATTAAATTTAAAGACCTACTTCTTTGGAGTGCCTAAAGAGACTTCTTTAATTAGGGTTATCTTCGCTTTTCGGATTCAGGCGAGTAATTCATCCAACTCTTTTGTTTGCTTAGTTAATCAGTGTGTTATTTCACTTGAGTTCGTATTTACAATACTTTTGTTTATTAATAAGTCATATATGTCAACGTTTGACTTACTTTGCTTCCGATCGCGGTTAGATAATTTTTGTGTTTGTTGATAACTGTCTGGATTAATTTTGAGTACACCGCATAAGTTTTATATTTATTAATAGTAACTTTCTGGTTTGATATTAAATAGGAGAAACTCTTATAAATGTTTGTAAGCCCTTTGTAATTTTTAGATATTAATAATTGAACTTCTAGGTGATTCTGGAGGTTGACAAACTTAATGTTATTTGTGCATTGTCAACTGTGATACAATATTATTAGCTGTGTTTGTGTGTTTCGTTTTAACCGTTCTCATCTCAAAGCCTTGGTATTTCAACTTTACTTCTGGATTTTCGTTCGTAAGATCTAATGATACCTTATTATTGTTTTTAATAGATTGTTGTAACATAGATAACTCAGCAGTAAGTAGTATGTTTAGTCTGAAGGTGTCGTTGTCGTTATACGGCAACTTGCTCATATGTTGTTTTTATAGGCTATAATAGTTTTTATAATCCTTGCGCAATGCCATGTAATAGTCCAGGATTCGAGCTAGCCTGAGCAATGAGCCTATGCGTAGAACAGGATAAAGAGATAGTAAGGTATCCTTTAAATAATCCAATTCAGTATCCTAATTTGGACATTTTTTTTAAATACATTGCCATGCATGTTGACTGTTGACCACAAAAAGGCCGCAACCTCTATACGTACGCAACACTCATTTGTCTACGTTAAACGTCATCCTAAGTTTTTGTTAAATTTATTTTTACTCTTAAACTTTACAGCTGAATTCACTTATTGGATTAATATTTTTCTAAACTCTGGATTCGTAAAAATTGGAATCATGCTCAATTCTGAATGCATCACTTCTTTGTAAATTTGAGTTTACTTTTCGCCTTCGTCAATTTTTTCTTATTAATGTCAACCGCCCATTGCAAACTACTATATATAACACTTACAGCAAAAAAAAAACACCCGAAATCGCTAATATCTTAATCCTGGTTCCCACATGCACCAAAGGACAAGGAAAACTGACCACGCACCGGCGTCTGTCGCTTATGCAGAGACACTTTTTATCGTCGAGTGGGCAGCTCTTCTGCAGTTGCAAGGTAATTACAATTGCCAATTAGGCTGTTTTACAAAACTAAACGCTGCCCGGCCTTGATGAAGTGGAAAAGCGTGCGAGTACCGTTACCGGCAGCTCGATTATTCATCCTGCTGATTGCTACATCGCCTAAACTGGCGCCTAGACCTCTTTGGCTGCACATAAAGGTAATTCATGAGCAACTTTTTTGCAATGCAACGGCCGGATGGAATGAGAGGGTGGCAGAATTATCATTGTTCAGGGTCGAAGTGGGCTACGGACACGTAGGAGACTTTTATTTCGGAGATTGTAGTTTGAACTGGATACGTCGGTGAAACACTTGGTATGTAAATAAAGTGCCCAGCGCCTATTTTGGACTTTATTGGTGCGGCTTGGGAAATAAAGTCGGTTTGGTAATAGAGCGGCTAATTTTTAATGAACCATAATTTATCAAAACTGAAGCGCATAGTTTGATAATGGTGAAACTATTGAAGTTTAATTACTGTTACAAGGCCGCTGAAAGAAGATAATAAAATGTATGATAGGACCTCGCAGGTTACATCACCTGCACGATATGGGGTTTAGCAGGTGGATGTGATGAAATATCCATATAATCACCAATTAAGAGACTGGTTTAGAGCAGGTACTTACTGAAGTTGCTATAATAGACCTTTTAAATTTTAATCAAGGTTTAAGATCTATCTTTTAAAATTCAATTATAACACCAAGTATACGCAAGTAACTTTTATTACAACTACATTATCTAAACATATCTGCACAGCAGTAATAGTAAAATACAAATATCTTATTTTATGAAAGACCATACTACGTGGAAAGCCGTTTGACAATTATAATTGATTAATCGATTAAGCAGTGATAAATCGTAGATAGACATTTAATAATCACTTAGTAACTGGTTATTCCGATAGACATGAATGATCACCTAATTGAATCATCAAATAGCAATTCAATATTTGCAATAAATAATATTAATCGGCGCAATAGCTATTTATTTAATATTATATATTTATAACTGTTTAACAGAATAATAGTTTCCCATTTATATACTTTTATGTTAAGAACTAACACTTTCTTTTCGTGAAATTATAATGAATTATCGGAATTTACCTTGTTTTACATGTAGATTATTTCTAGATTTATATTTAAACAATTACTTAAGATCGTTACACTTTTACAATTGTATGTCTCTTGCCATGTTGTGCCAGTTTCAGTACTCAACTTTATTTAAAATTGCTATCACAAATTTCACATACTAAAATTGTTCCACACAATAATCAAAACGTGGGAAACTAAAATATCTCATACATTCAGGTTAATGGGTACATTCCATATTTGAAAATTATTAAGAATAGGAAGTCCAAGTATGCAAGGTATTGGAACAGAAACAAGTAAAGCTTAGACAAGGATGCACCTGTAAAATTGGCTGTTACAAGTACTTAGCCTTAATATTTTCTTTAAAAAATGCAATTTATTTTATAATTAAGTTTCTCCATTTTCTCAAACTTTAATTATTTTTGTTTTATTATTCGACATAGCACTAAAGTGAAATATAAATGATTAAATTCTTCATTTAGCTTATCTATTTGGACTTGATTTTTTTAAGGAAATTATAGTTGGCCACAACATTATTAAATGTGCAATTTTGCACTTTCAATAAATCACCAATTTTCAACTGCGCCATCGTTATCAAATACCTTAAACAGTAATACATGTTGAAATATAACTCTGGCCCCACTTGCGGTGCCAAATTGTAATATAACACTCCTTCTTGCGGTGTTATTTGTATTAATGTCAAGCTACACGTTGTGAACCAAAATGTAATAGCAACCCATTTTGAATCCTACTTGAGTTGCCAATTGAAATATATCTAAGTTACACTTTGTAGTATCAAATTAAATATACTCTTTTACTAATTATTAAAAGGATATACCTTCAGGTACAGTACACTTTTGTGTATGATAAGTAGGAATTGACTTAACTCCTGAATCAATTCGACATTTAAAATTATGTCATGTAATTATTATTGTTTAAGCCACGACTTCAGCTTTATAAGCAATGGGACTCCTAATTCCCAGCTGAATGGGTTAATCTTCAACTAACAACTTTCTCTGTTAAAATTATAGACTGAATTCTTTTTAAATTATAATAACTATTTGATTTTAAGAATCAAATACAAGTTTCAGATACTTCATAAAGTTAAATTTGTATGTTCAATTTGTTAGTAGCACATTAAAGTTTGTTCTGACATTACAAAATAAAATACAGATTGTCAAAAAATAATTTAATCAAATGTTAAATGTATCCAAACTTGATTAAAAAATGAAACTTCTAAATATAACCTTATTCCAAAATGTTTAAATCTCAAAATAGTACTCAAATCACTATTGAATTTAGAAAAATAATTCTAAAATTAACTTCTAAATATAATTACAATAGATTAACGATTTGCCGCACCATTTCTTATTATTTTGTAAGAAATGGTCACTAACCTTCTGAACGTTTATGTCTCGTAGTACCTGAATGATCTACCTCAGCTCCTAACGGGATAGATTCTAGTCAGCACACCTCATGGTTGTTCCCGACCATATCAAAGCTCGTTCTAGCTCTTTGAAAACTCTATTACTTGAATAGACAGTTCAACCGCATACCAAAACACTCACTTTCACTGGTTTTACGTAGTAATATACCACGTTAAATGGAATCAAATAATCTTGAATTATATATTTGAATAATTATTGTGACTTGAAGTCAAATTTTATAGTAGAGAATGCTTTATTACTACCACGTATTAATTCAGCAATTATTATTTTTCACAATTAAGGAGAATTTAACCATTAACGTGACTATTTCTCGTAGATTATAAATTCAAGATATTTTATTACTCACAAAATATAAACAACCCTCTGGTTACCCTTACTACCCCACCAGTTAAACATACAACTGTTATATCACATGGTATACATTAGATATCTGAATATAATTATTTAAATTAATTGTATCGTACATACAGTATGCTGCATTACAATGTCAAAACTATACTAAATACAAAATTTCTGAACTCTCTGCAATTGTTGTTTAATACCAACATAATTTATCTTCAAAATAGAATCTACGACTTCTTTGCCTTTACTCACAGTTCTAAAACAAATTTCAATTTGCACATAAACGTTTATTAAATATTAGAAAGAGTGATTTAGAGGTTAAACTGTAATTGACAATATTGTCATGTAGGTTAAATAACTTTGTCTAACATATTTAATAAATTTCTGACCATAATGTCAATTGGTTTGTGATTGTCACTTGTCTAATAATAGTTAATAGTCGAAAATTAGAAAATCCTATAGCTCTTCATTTGTGAAAATTATCTCAGCAACGCTTATATTACTGTAAGAAGAAAAAATTGCCTCTACGTAATAACTGAATAATAGCAAGGGGCATTATTTACCACAAAATAATTTTGACTTTTTTTCAATTTAATAATATCGATAAATGAGAAACTTGAGTTCATTGTAGAAACATTTACGATATGAGATTTCTATAAAAATCAATAATAATATTAAGTAAAGTCGATAAAACAAAAACGAAAAAAAAAATTATGAACAAACATATATTGCTATGATTATGTCATTAATTTGCTCCACGTTTGGACGACTTAAATAATATGCCGTGTATTTACGGCTTGCCATGTGCACGTAATTAGAAGTAACAATTAATTATTAGACTTGCTACTAACAAATATCCCTTACTTTATTCAGAATTTATTTTCGATATCTGCCTTAAGCATGAATAAAGGAATTACTAACGAACACACACAACAAAGTTATCATAACCAATCAACTTTAATGAGACTCGTATTTTAAGAAAATGATGCAGGGAACAAAAAAATTATTTCTTGGGTTTATGGAAGCCTAATATTTAACAAATGAGAATTAAGCTTTCTACTTCGCATATTTGCCAATTGCTTTGCTTGTAGATCTCAACAATGACAATGAAATATTTCGCGAACTGGAACCGCACGCCTATGCTTAGCAAAAGCCCGCCGTTGAAAACCTCCTTTCGGGATTAACTGCTTCTAAAATACTGTCAAATTGCTCCAAACTAGAAGACACCAGCATCACACTTTGACATTAAACAGCACCAACAATTAACAAACGTTTATATTCACGTAAGTGACAGTTAGTTATACCACATAAATATTTAACAAACGTCACACCAAAACATAGCAGCTAAATTTAACCTCAAATTTTGACTCGAGAAGGACAAGCGTTTCGCGTCAAATTAATTGGAGGAATCCTGGAATTTTCGGAGTGGGTTCTACGTATACCCTCCTACGCACAATTCATTCTAGAGCCATGTATCGGTCCAATTTTATATAAGTATTTTAACAATGGTTTACCCATACGTGGATTTTTTATAAATAAAGAAAAGTCGCAAATTGATGAATCATTTAATTACATAAAATTCTTAAATCTAATTGTAAAACTAAATTCAGTATCGTTTTCAGCGCCATTTCGATCTACAAAGGTATCAAGTTTCACAAACGTCCGTAACCGTCCCGTGTTAAAGCATTTTTAGCAGGGCCAGCGTCACACTTTTAGCCCCAGTGGGTAGTAACGCGGGGGGGGGGGGGGGGAGTTCCAAGTAATTTTTCACAATACACTCATTTGAAGGGATACAGGGTTATTATCAAAAATTGATAAATATATACTTTGAGATGTCACAAAGTTCAATTTATTTGCTTTCGTTTAAAGATACAAATAAATCATTTTCGTAGGGCGAAACAAGACGTTCGTTTTCTATTATGAACAATAAATTCATCCATTAAAGTTTCTAAATCGAGCACATCAACTGAATCCGGGGAGGAATGCAAAATAGCAACTTGGTGTAGCCGATTCTGTGCCATAGCCGATCTTAAATAATTGTTTATTCCACGCAAAACGGAAAAACTTCTTTTATTAGAACAAGAAGATCTCGGTACTGTTATTATTAATCTCAGAAAACGCACGAATTCAATTACGATTTTCATATAATGTTCATTTTCCCTGAAAAAGGACCTACCCCCAATTTCAAATTTTAGGTTTTGTTCGAAAGTTTCGAGTGGGTAATTACCCACACGGATATTTTCGAGTGGGTAGTACCACCCATACTACCCACGTCAACCGCCGGCCCTGATTTTTAGCACGACTAGGGCTGTACCCACATTAAACTCACTAGTACTTACGAAAAAGTATTCCTACGCCTTTGCTGCACTTGAGTAAACGTTATCTTCAAGGGACATTTTTTCCGCAAAGATCTGAGCCAAAATCGTGTGTGATACAACATCCTGCATTCTTTGCTTGATATGACGGAGCCCAACCACTCTGCCAGTGCAACTAGACTTCGAACATGTCCATAGACACTTCCTTCCAACGTATCTCTAGGCTGCAGCTTCCGTGTTCCCCTCCAGATAGCATTTCCACTGGCCGATCCGTCTGTGGCAGCTTCTGCGCCCCGGTATGTGAACTAATAGACCTCATAGGTTTTGTACTTAATTTTGTGTGTTTTTATGCACCCAATTAAGGACATAACGCCTGCTCCTTGGCTATCGGCTTTGACTTCCACAGTTGTGGCCCAACATCTGAAGTTGTATACGATCGGATTTTAGCGGAGCGCGGATTAGCCTTGATTTCAGTCCCCAAGTGCAGTGATAGCCCCAAATTTATTTTTCACTAGTAATTATATCGTACATTAAATATTAGATATTACATATTATTATGAGCTCTCTAAAACTGATGTAAGTGTCCCTATTCATTCTTGTTGGTTTTTTGAATGACAAAATAGGATTCCAAGCATATTATGGCTTGGTATTGCCAATAATAACTTCAAATTATTCCGAAAACTAAAAAAACGCAATTGATGTTGTGGGGGTGTAATTTGTATGTTCTTATCCTAAATTACTAGAGTTAAACGCTCATTAAGAAAAAGAACCTGTTAAATTTTCTTTTTAAACTAACTTATACCCCAAATTTTACTGTATACAATAATTCTATAAATTCTGCGGAAAGGAAATCTGTTTGTGTAGCCGAAATCTTTCTGCAAATGAACTTTGTTAGTTACTTAATTGCCTTTAATTGCATACATCTTTAACGTACAAGTTGATATCACAGCAATATAGACATAGCTACAGCGGGGTGGATAAAATCTAGAAATCTCAGAGAGAAGCATTCATTGGCATAAGAAAGCTAAACAATAACATTAAAATTTGATAAGATATTAATGAGAAAATAATTCTCATGGAACTGGAGAAATGCGGTCATCGAATGAGTCATCCCAATAGGTATGTATGCACCCACCGGCCGGCGATGCCGATGGGAAGATAAAAGATGAGTTCTAGACGAAACTGGCCAGAGTTTGCTAGATATAAATTTAGAAGAAGAGATTCTCTAGGAGAGAGCATTAAATTCGAAGCAGAATACAACCTTAACATTAGAGAACGTATCGAGGGCGAATCGGGGTCCAGAGTGTAGTAAGGATCACTTTATGGTAGTTTAAAATCCGTGTGAAATACAGATAATAAAATATAATCCAAAGCCAAGTTGAAACGAAAACTTGAAGCACTCCTAAATACAAATTAGGCAGCTTGAAATAAGAATCGACACAATTTATATACCAAGACTGGCCACCAAACTATAAGAAATGAGAGATGGAAACGTTAAAGAACATTACCAGTAGGTAAAAGATGTAGCCAGTAGGTAACCAAGGTACTTTGAAAAAACGACAACTAGAGTGGTGGAATGGAGACATCCAGGAGAGCAAAAATAGAGAAATAGCTGCTGCAGAAATGGTTACAAACTACAAAAAATGAAGAACAATTAATCCCTAGGACCAGAAAGCGGCCAAACTGAGCTACTTAAATATGTATTCTACTCAAAATACTGGCAAGTCTTATAAATAAATTGTAACGGTACATTCTCATTTTGGTGTTTGTGGCTTACTCCCCTTTTCATTTCTGGCTCCGTAAACTTTGAGAGTGGAGCTAACTTCATTCGGCAGTTTTTGAAAAGCGATTCTCGGAGGCATTTTGAATTTATTTCCATTCCTCTCTGCATATCAGCAAGTTAAACCGTTTGAGTACAGGCTGTAGCAGCAAATTTTTTTGGGATCTAGTTCTCCATGCGTTTCCCACAGTCATCGAGCGCTAGCGAGCTTTTTCGGCTTCCTGACGCGGTGGCGCAGTTATTTTTACCGAGATGGAGACCGTGCAAATTTAATTTTTTACTGTACGTGATTGTGGGCCGCCCCCATCTTAGGTAGGCTTTTATCCCTTTTGCTTTAGTTTTGCTAATTAGGCGATTCACGTTATAGGCCCGTTAGGAAACGTCAAAAAACGCTGCGTTGCTCTAGGGAACTATAATATCGTTCCATTCCGATACATAAGTTGGCACTGGCATGCTAAATTTTGCCCGACAGCTTCTGCTTGCCACCTAGGCCGTTTCCGCTTGTAGTGTCTGGATTTTTTTGCATAGGCCTAAGACTCACTCGATTCAGAGCGCATCCAGAATGTTGTTCCCGTCGCACGATGCATCTCTGTGGGCCCGCTCGTTAGAAGGCTTTCGCCTCTGACCTGATTTACACGTTGAATTACGGTGCTCTTCCTGATGAAGCCTCTTAAGAAAGTGGACGAAACGTTCGTCGGGTCCAATCCGGGAAGTCGTTTATTATTGTGTATTATTAATGTTATGAATTTTGAATGCAATAAAATATGCTATTTTAAAAATAGATTCAATTCTTGGTACACATTATTTACGTAATAAACAATTTATTTGTGACTCTTTCAATTCTCGATTCTCTTACGATTTAAATTCACTCAAATTATTCTGGTCTTGCTAATTGTTGTTAAATAAAGATTTCACTGGCAATAGAAGAAAAGAAACTCTCACTTATGCTTATGAAATTTGAAAAGATATTTCGGTACCGTTTGATCACTATGTTCTGGGAAGTGTTGCTTGGATCGCAGTAGTGAATTCTGCTTTCCCGTCTGTCGCTGAAAGGGGCACCGCTGCTTCTATCTGCAACGGTCTATCCAGATACCTTGTCAACCTCGATCAAACACGTTTCCATTCCTTTTCTTTACCTTCCAACACCTACAGACACCTGATTTCCAATTGTGCAATTCACTTGCTGCTTCCAGTTCTCCAAATAATTCTTTTTATTGTTATTTATTTCATGTTTCTTTTAGGTTATGTTACTCAAATTATTTATATTGAAGAACGTTCTTAATAATTTTTTTTTAAATCAAAGATATGAAACACTTATGCACTTAAACGCGTGGAATAGAAAGAAACTTCTGTGCAGAGGGGCAAAAATCTTTTTTAAATCAAGAAATCCATAACATAAACGTTTAAGAAACTCTTGTAGATCAGGTTGACGTTTTCTGTCACCCCACCACCTACAAAAAGTCATAAAACAATGTATTACTTCACTGTCAATTTCTCGTATTTTAATGACGATTTCAACGTTCTCCACTGCATCCTGCAAAAAATATTATTATTGCACGCGTATTTTTATAAATTAAATCTAAATATGAAAATAGTTTTAAATTTTGAATTATTTTTCCAAATATAGTTCTTAATATTGCACCATATTTGATATAATTGATTATAAATTACCATTTAATAATAAAGAAAGTAATAAAAGTACTTCTAGAAGCCTATTAATAAATTATAACATAATAATTATTGTCTTCATATTTATTGGTATATAATAATTTATAACAAATATTTTCAATTTGCAAACATACAAATGTGTATATGGCTTTCTTCTGACATTTGCTTTTAGAGTAGAGGTATTATCAGATATACAATAATAAAAAATCTGTAAAGGGTTTACACGGAACTTTGCTCGCACTAATTAGATCATTTTTCAAATAAAAAAGTTAGTCCTCTGGGATTCAAACTCCGCGCGCCCAGCCGAATATTTCGATGCTAGAATAACTGAGCCTCGGGCGTGCTCGAATTGGACGAGTTTCTGCTGTGTTATATATATACATAATACTATTCTGTCACATTTGTAATGTTTACCCTCCAGCTGTTATGTCTCATTTTCGTAAATGATGAAAGCTCGGCTATGTGCAAATTATTACATTTATGTATTTCTTAGTTAAAGTAAAAATAAACAAATTTTTATTATTTTAAGATGCTCGCCCTGTATATATTTCTCAGAAATGTTCTCGATTTCATGCCAGGTAGACATATAATATGCATACAAAATATCGTCTTCCTCCAGCAAGTAGTTTTTGAGTTATACCGCAAGCAGACAGGCGGACATACAAACGTAATCGAGAAAACATGTTTTTCGTTATCCAGGGACCCTGAAACGCGAACATCTGAAAAAATCTGGGAATGTGATTACAATACTTATTTCGTCTTTTAGACGAGGGAAATTAAAATTTTAAAAAAATAATATAAATGAAAAGTATAGTAACTATATATTCTTGATAATGTTTCTGCTTTGAAGTTTTAAGTTGTGATGACTGCTTCAACTGTTATAATAATAACAAATTGCATGAAAGTTAACTTTTCCTAAGCTACTGAAGCATATCATATTAGATATTAGATTAATTAATGGCAGGAGGTCAAAAATTTAAAGTAAACTAGCATATTTAAATAGTAACTTGATTAAAGCCTTGAATTAAATATTTTCTATAAGATCCGTAATTATTATGCTGGACAAAACTATATCTTTTTGCAGAATGCATAGATTGTCATTAACGCATTGGAGTCATTGGAGTGATTGTTATTTAAGGGCACATTTTAATTGAAAATTAATATACTGCAACTACCTGCCTTAGTTATGTTATAGATATTTCTCATCCCTAAAGGTTTTGAAATCATTTATAGTTCTTTTTTAATAGTTAATTTATTTTAGAACAGATCTCTCTTTTGACGGCTCTGACGTTGTTAGGGAAGTTTGAAGGGGGTTGTCGAACTTCCTACTAATTAATATAAGTAAAAGAGTTAAATTCAATGTTTACAAGAGTCTAGACATCAGTGTGCTACTGATTCAACTATATCAGAATTTACTTGACAGTCTTCTATGGCCTCCCAGCAAATACACTACTGGGATACCCATTATATTTGCAGTCTTCTTCTTAAGTGTCTATATCGGACGTTGTCATGAGGCGCAAGGCTGTATCTTTAATCGCACTTTGTTACAGGACGAAACCATCGTTACGGCATGAGTTTGACAATCAAAATACTCAATCTTCACTTACCCAATAAAATGATACAAATTGGAAAATTCTCGGATCAGTTGTCCTAACTACGTTGCGATACGCTGTAACAAAATTTGCCGACTACCACTCAGAAGGAGAAGGGGGGTTTCTTACGACCTTAATTAGGGCAGCGACCCGGTAAACGAAGTAAAGATGTTAATTGCCAGACGCCACCACTTTACTGAATCTGGAAAAACACACGTGGGCTCACCGAGAAAGTGGAAGCGATGACCCAACCTTTCTAATCCAACCTTGGCTGTGCCTGAAAAACTGCGAGAAACGGCCTAGCATGCTAGCTGGCTAGTGGGTCTGGACGATGTTAAATCCCCAGAGGGTAAAACGAAGAAAATAATCAACAGGCAAGGTTGCGATACAGTACCCGTAACTTCATTACAAACAATTAGGACAAAGGAGGTTTATAATTAATTTCCCGCCCCAAAGCGTCAATCAAAGCTTGCCAACTTCGCGATACGGGAATTCCTCAGCTAATAACTACACAAAACGTCACTTAAATGACCAAAAACTGGACCGATGACCCCCATACACAGTTTTAGTTAATTTCGACTTTGCACGGCGAAAGCCGTAGCGGAACAAAACGATTTGTTAGCTTCTTGAAGTCAGGCGGTTGAATGCCGAAGCCCAAAGAAACGAGAGCGTGCGTTACTTATCTGCTCTCTCTGTAACTCATACAGAAACGTTTGTGTTGCGTTATTATTGCACTACTTGATGCAAAGCTAACATCAGAATTTCTCACGAAGAAAGGTATTCCTGAACTAAACCTGAACGTGAAAGTTAGACAATGGGCCGCCAAACTGGCAATTAAGATACGATAAGCCTACTTACGTCATCCATGCGGCAAGCAAGCACATGTAAATTTGAATTAAACTTTGTCGAAGATACAATGAAATGAGCCGCAAGACGCCAGTATTTGAAATGAATGAAATTGAATTTTAAAACATAGCTAAACTATCAAATTGGGCTACATGAAGCGGGAAAAGTACTAGTATTTGGAATACATAAGCGGAAAAGCTCTAAATTCAAAAATTGTCCTTACAACCAATTTTGTATACTCATACGTTTATATTCATGTCCTCTGCGATAGTTTCCCGTTGCCTTCGTTTATTATAACCAGACGACTAGTGACTTCATTCTGTCAGATTATCGACCTCAAACCGTGAATGGATTTTTGAAAAATGTTTTTTATCGACAGATGTTGAACCTCTCGAATAGAAGTTTAGCGCCACAAATCGTCCATTTGAAATAGACTGAAATACAATAACCAAAAACTTTAGTAATAAGCTGTAGTATCTAATTTTTTTTAACCAAAATTGGGGTAAATGATAATAGAGCATTTAGTAATAGCAATTTTAGAATACTTTTATTGGTACGTGAACTGACGACGTTATACAGAAAATAAAGAAAGTAGCATCATCTCAAATAAGAGATTGGACCACTGGTAATAATAATTGTAATTTTTTTGCCAAGGTGGCAACTTGGCCTTGAATTATCTATTTACATCAGTAAACATATTTGAAAATTAACAAATCGAAGCCACAAATCTATATCTATAAAAAGTTCTAACGTACCGAAAAATTCTCAACTTAATTAGAATGGCTTCCATATAGTTTTTAACGGAAATGATAATATTAAATTAGCTGCCACAAGAATGATTGTTGTCATTGATTGATGTTATTATTACATTCTTTTCTTAATACCATATTTCGGAGATATCAATTAAACAATTATAATTAAACATCGTTAAGGTCGCTTCGTTTCTACAATGTTAATTGCTTTCTCTTTAAAGCAATCTAATAAAATATACAAATCATATCAGTCGTACAAACCGATAATCATAGATAAACGATTAATACAATAATTTTTATAATAACACATCTAAGTTAAGTGTACGAATCAGAAATAATTTATATCCTTAGATTATCAAACCGTTAAATTTCAAATTATGTCTGTAAAAATGAAACAATAATAAAATTTCCGGTTTTTTTGTTTTGCAATCATTCCGCTATCAAAGAAATAACATTAAAACATATTTAACAGTTGGGATTGAATTATTTGAAAAAAATTGTATTGCCAACTGAATGAAATGTTCCTGCACTGTTTAATTATCGGTTAAATGGCTCTTTGGAACGTCGGTGAAGCGTTACTTTTATTAATCTATTAACGTAATAAAAGCCATACAAACCTTTACCGATAAAAAACAAAAGCTAAATTGTGTTTGCCTATAGCGCATTGGTGTGGCATTCGCGCAATTTAATTTCTCGTATTTTTTACGTAGAAAGTTCTTATGTGGTTTTCTTGCAATAAATTTGAAGCCAAATCAATTCAGTCATAATTTCTGTGTGCGTACATTTGTAATTTGACAGAGAAAGCTGATTTAGAATATAAAAATATAATGTAGGAAGTGTTTGTCCACAAATATCAATTGCGAAAGTTATAAGTTATAATTTACTGCAGAAAATAGAACGCCAGCACCAGTTTAACTTAATTTCGTTTCTTAAAAAACCCTGTATGCGATTCTGAAGAAGAAGAAACGATAATCCTTTTATATAATAGCTGTCTGGCCTAGATAACTTCGTTTAGCCATAAAATCAAAACGACACCTAATAAAATCCGCCCCAAGGTTAGGCGTGTTTTATTTTGCGAGTTTCGGCATTCCAGGAGCGATTTTATCGTGATTTATATAATAGGTTTCAATGCAAACGCATACCTTCTCTCTATAAATATTTGACATTTGCAGCAAATATCACAATGTGTCATTCAGGTTGTTTTACACCAAGAATTGGAGCAATTAACGGTTCGATCCTTTACTGGGCTTTAATTAAATGTCTCTGGTTTGATATTACATAAAATTTTACAGCCTTTCGCAGCTACTTGGCAAGAGCTACCGGTTCATCGCCAATCAATCTCGCAGATTGACCCCATTTGTTAGTGCCGAATTGCGAAATAACGACCCATTGTGAACGTAATGGGCGCTACTGTTCGCGATTCCTGTTACAGAGATCCGATAAAGTCATCAAGTCTCCCGAATAAATTGCACTGGCTTGTAGCTAATTAATTTTGTTGCGGAAGACACATACTCAATTTTTTATAATGACGATTTTTTAGTGGTATACGACTATGCTCTTTAGATTTTTGCAGCTGCGGGCGAAAGGTCTCATAAAGGTGATGGTTTGTAATTAACTAGTTTCTCGATATTTGGATATAACGCAAATACTATTCGCAAGGACGTAACTATAGTGTCTCTAAAGTGGAAATATATTTGGCATGTGGTAATATGTATAAGAACATAAAGGACGTTGTAGGTATCCTGAGTGCTGCTTCGTTTTTTTTACAATTGAAACTTAAGTCTTGAGAAGGTAGACTAGATTTTTATCTGGGAGTTTTTCGAATCATTACTTTAATAAACACGCTATTATGTGTTAAATGAAAAGTAAGATTGAATCAAACCAAATAGCTGAGTCATGAACTAACATCAATGGTTTTCCCATATGCTTACTTAAAAATAGTAATTTTTTTCGCAATGAAACATTAACGATTAAAAACTATTCGTAAAAGCGACATAGTATTTTAGTATTTTAATTTTACACTTTGTAATGTATTTTGTTAACACACGTTGAGGCGTCTAATTATGCGCTGATTGACTACACTGCAATATGAGTTGGATATTTAATTATCTCACATTACGACAATTATTTGATATTCTTTATATGTCACATTTGACTGTACGAATGTTATTTTTGTTTTAGATAAATTCTTAATTAAAATAAACTCAAGTACTTCTTATGCCCTTTAATATGAATCGTTAATATTAAGTTATTAAATATTTCTAGCCCCGTAGAACATGATTACTCTCAAAAACAAAGTCGTTTCACGCTATATCAAGACTGTTTATTATTTCTGACAAATTATTTGCTTAATGAAAACTTATGTCAAATATTTGTGACAATTTTAATGAACGTCAGTGTCACTTCAAAATATGTACATGGAATATCAATCGCAAATACCTCCTTGTTACACTACCTGTCATTCAATAAATATAAAATAGTAAGTAGTCCTTTTATTAATTACCACACTTTTACTGTGTATGTTAGTTTGCTCAATAAATACCTGTGAATGTAGTTCGTCCAAAGAACTTAATCCGCCTTTTCAAAGATCCAAATGTGTACCAACTACAGAGTAACCTCAGTACAAGCCCATCCTACTGTCAAGAACTGGAAACACTCTCGAAAATGCCTCCTTCCAATTCTCAATCAGCATGCAATTCAACAACACGAACATCAACAAAATCATCCAACAGTGAACACACTATACCTTCCAAATAAGATATTGACAACTCAAATAATGCGAATCCCGATCTGTCAGAAGCCACAGAACGTCACATCAATTAGTGCCAATCTCGAAACGTCACTCCAACAAAAGTTCAGCAAAGTTCAACTCCATCAGAAGGAAAACCACTTCCAATTCCCAAAACTCTCACTCCAAAAATCTTGCCGTGTCCTATTTTCAGTAAATACAGCTTACGCTATCCAATTCACAAGATGTAATTATTTGGCAATAAACTAAGTTCAAGATCCAATTCCAGAAATTATTTCAATAGCCTGTAGTATTTTAAATTATGTTCTTCCTACCATACACATCGTCTCTATATCTTCATTATATTCTTCTTGTTTTAAAATTTACACTTCTTCTTTTCTCGACAATTTAATTATAATTAAACCCTTTCATATACCAAAATAGATTAATAAATCATATTAGAAAAGGGTTGATTTTCAAAATTTCGGCTTTTTACAAAATATTATTACATGTTTTTATATCAAAATTTGTGCCATAAAATTAATATCTCCTTAGTGATATCGTTTTTGAATATTTTTTACAGTTCAACACTCCATATATCTTATTATCACATTTAGTAACACCTGCTATAATGAATAACATTTCTCAAATAAGTATTTGCTATCAATCTCCCACTCTATTTCATATAACTATTAAATCATTTTAGAAGCTTCTGTTTCTTAATTTTCATTGTGCAACTGAATTCAAATTATTCCATTACTTTACAAAATACATGTTAATAGTTTTGATATCTTTTTATTATACCCAAATTCATCTTTGTTTTAATAATGAAATATATTAATAAATTTATTTAATATAATATCAAACCCTTGCCTTGTATTAATAAATTAACTTAATTTTCTTATATGAAATCTATTACAATATGTTATTGAGCATGCATTTGTTATGCATGTGCATATAGTACACAGAAATGTCACGATTTTCTTGTGAGCTGTTGTCCAATCTGTATTACAGTGACTATATACTGTAATCTGTATGTGTTCCAAATAAATATTAAGCAGGTTGTTCGAGTTTTATTTGAGTTGTTAATGAATAACCAAAATAGTACACACTGTAATTTTTTAAATTTATAATATAGAAATATAATTCGTTACCAGTAGATATTATTCTTCCACAAAATTTATTTTAACTACATATAGGTAATTTTTCTACTAAGTTCTAATTTTGTAAATATATAAGTAAAGGAAGCTATAACTGCTATTATTGGCATTGGAAGTATGTGCATACAAATATTGCGCTGTATTAAGTTTAAATTACTTGATCTTATGTGTTTACAAGTAGATTAGATGTGTAGGTACTGAATATTATACAGAAAGTGCAAGCTATCTGTTAATGTAACTTACATGTGAATAAGTGAACTACTGTCAGTATATCTGCAGTTATAAGTGGCATTTAAATATACTCGATTTAAACAATTTTACGTTTCCGTTGAGAACTGGAGGTCAACAGCATTAAGGTGAATTGTGATAAGCTATATCAATTTAAAAAATTAAATTTTGCTAGCTTAACCCAATGTAATTCCATTATTAATTCTATGGGTAGAATATTGGATTTTTCACTATCAAATGAAAACGTATCTATTGTTAGGTGTAGTAACTCGTTTGTGCCAGCAGATATGCTTCATCCTGTACTAGAATGTTCTGTTAATTGCGCTAGAGTAAGATCTGAAACTGTGTATGGGGGTGATCAATACAATTAAAAAAGGCAATTTTCTTAAACTGTATCGCAGACTGCGCGAGACTGAGTGGCATATCCATTGGCGTAACTAGGATTTTTGGCTGGGGAGGACCAGGCCCCCAGCCAACCATCGACAATATCTATGCATATCTTTGAAGACATTAATTTGCATATATTACCTTTTCACGTAAAGTTATTTGCTGGTTTTTGTATCGGTTTCTAAACAACATAAAAAATTTAAAGATTACCTCTCGCAACTCAATGAAGTTGGCGGTAAAATCTATTATTCCAGGATAAATACCTATTTTGGAAAACATTACTTTAATTTTTCTCAGTACGGTTGAAATAAATATTTTCTTGAAAAATTTAATATCTTCTTCAAAGTTATTGTGATTTCTCTTTATCATAATATATTGAGTTTGCAACTGTGAAAATTCAAGCAGTTAGGATCACTTACACTCGTCATCACCACAAAATTCTATTTATTACAGCGGATAAATACTTATATAGGGCACAAAAACCAGTTGGTAAATACAAGATTAAGTTACTTTATTATGTAATATTAAAAAATACACATAAGTGTGAACTGAGATATGAACGTTTTTAAATTTATTTCAATAATATGAGCGTCCCCCGCAATTACAATCTAAAATTGTTTTTTCTTCGCTTCTATTTCTGCAAATACATCTATTGCTCTATGTATGTCTATACAGCTACCTGCGTTATTCTATGTAGCCGTAAGGGCCAAGTCATTTTTATTCTTTTTTAAGAGGTACTATTTCTAAGAAAATTTTGTATTATTTCAAATTTTGCATGGACTTGTTCATTTCTTCTTTATCTCTGGCGTTTACTTTTAAAATTTAAAAAACAATACTTTTAGTGTTACTTTGATCTTCTCGCGTTTGTAATTTGGTAAGTTGTGAGTTGTCTTTAATTGCACTAATTATTGAGTCAGAAGGCCCTCAGTGCTCAGTGACAGCTGACGCCCCATTTCCCATAATGCATGCTTTCCAGCATGCGATTCCGATTCCGTACTTTGAATTATAATTTTATCTAAAACTTTAACAAAACCGTTTTAAATTTAAATTCTTTAAAAATATTTGGAGAAAAAATATGTAGTTTCAGTAACTGTGCATGAAACTTCTTAAATATTTCTAATAACCTTTAAATCTATTTCAAATAAACTTTTAAACAGATACTAGCCGCTAATTACGAAAATGTGTATCCTACTTATACAAAAGCTTTACATCTAAACGAAAAACTAAAAACACATAATCGAATTTCAGTACACAAATGTTCTAAATCTCACGCAGTGGCGGAGAGATTTTAGCATGAGTCAGGCTTCGCCCAACACACAACCCAGATGTAATGCCTGAAAGTTGGTTCCACAGCTCTACTGCATGTGCATAAACGTTATCTACGGCGGGGGGTTGGACTTAACAAAGATTTGCCCACATTAGCTAACGTGACATGTTCATCTATCACTTTGCACGAAGTCGCGGAACCCCACAGCTCTGCTAGAGGTTGAAGACCCCAATATGTCCAACAGCACCTTGTCCAAGTATGTGCAAGCTTTATAAATTGCACAGACTACTTGGAGCTTGTTTAGTTTCAATAATTTATTAGCAACAATTCTAATGTCATTGGTACGTATGTTCATAGCTTTAATGTGAACTTAGATATTGTGCAGTTTCCAAATTTGAATACACACATGCTCTTCAGCAATGGCCCTCGAATTTTCCAGCTGCGGCCCCAAAAGTGTGTTGCCGAACGCCCTTGGCTTCCATTCGACCTCAAGCCGGCTCCGATTGCAGGTTCAATGCACACCAACGGACCAGTCTTCTTCGCCAATGCAAGAAGTGTATAAAGTTTTAGTATTCCGATCCGGTTTTATACGCACTTTAACCGTAACTACACTGAATGTTTGAACTTTGAATCGAACACAGAATCGCACATAAACGTGTTCAAAATGTTCTATTCTGTGCTAACTAATACTAACATGTGGCCTTATACGTTTGCTGGCTCTTTGTGTAGCTAAAAATGGGATCTCCAGGGAAATTTTGATCTGGTTTTGCCAAAACATAACCCCACATTGTGCCGGCAGACATTAAATAACCTCGAATTTACTTGGTGTTGTGTAAAATGCACTTTACATATGTGGCCAACTTACTTCAACAATAAGTTATATGGCTACTATATTTACTCTTAAAACACTTTATGCCTTAAAAGTGACTATTTAACATCAGTCCATACATTTAACGGTATGGAAATCTGTCTTTGTCAGGAATATTCTTTATGAAAATGAAACTTTGTTAGCTATTAATTACATTATTAGATTAAATCTCTACTGTACAAACTAATATCGCAGCAACATATCTATTGATATTTACTTTTTTTAGTTGATTGTAAAGTTTTTCTATACTATTTATGTTACAGGTCCCTTTCTGTTTCTGCTACGATTAACATGTGATTTCTACCATCTTTATTTTACATAATCCTATAGTCTACCTTTAGATATTGCTTGCACTTTTTTATAACTTCGTCTAAAACTATCTTATATTACATAATAATGGGTGCAAAATGCATCCATATATTAAATATCTAACATTTTTTATTTTTCGTTTCTTGTCCTTACATAGCTTTCTGTGCCTCATAAATTTTTGATTTTTCTATTAGATCGTTGCAATTTTTTTATTATTCAGTATTTTCCATACATTGTCTCTTCTTATCACCGTAAAAAAATCTATATGATAAAACATATCTGAATTTCTCTTCCTGTTTCTATTGCCTGATAGTTCAGATGTGATCTTGTGTTCCGCTTTTCCTCATAAACCCATTTTGCATGTTTTTCATTGTGTTCTAAGATTGTCTTCCAAAATGATTCTGGCGTATATTTTACCCAATGTACTGGTCAATATTATTTCCCTGCAATTTTTATAGTCTTTATTTACCGTTTCCTAATTTATATAAACATTGTAATTTCTACTTTCCGTGCTTTAGGAGTTACTTTTCCTTTATTTCTTCTTCAACGACCTCAACTTGTCCTGGAGGCTTTTCTAATGTTGCATCACTATACTTCTAATTATATCTTATTTCTCAGTTAGTATCTTCCCATCTTTATATTTTATATTTCTTAGTGTTACCCATTTACATTTTTTCGTTTGTTTTATTGTCCAGTAGAATAGCTAGTTCTAGAATTTTCATTCAAAATACACACAACGTCTGTCAGTAAGTTAGGTAAGCAATGGGGAAAAAAGCGAAGGTTGATTAAAACAGCCAAAATTCTTCCATACTGATTATAATCAGCATCAATTATGTTTAATGTAACTTTTCGTTATCTTAAAATAACTTCATCAGACATCGGTACAGAATTAAAATAGTAGTTATACAAAAATTATCAAATCATTCTAACAATAAGGTGTAATGATCAAAATAACTTCATCAGACTTCGATACAGAAATAAAATAGTAGTTATACAAAAATTACCAAATCATTTTAACAAAAAGATGTATGGGGAGGAATTAATTTACAATATTACGTTGCCAAAGCCACAATGTCAAATATCAAGGTTTTTTTCCCCATACTTCTTTTTGTTAGAATGATTTGATAATTTTTGTATAACTACTATTTTAATTCTGTACCGATGTCTGATGAAGATATTTTAAGAAAACGAAACGTTACATTAAACATAATTGATGCTGATTATAATCAGTATGGAAGAATTTTTGCTGTTTCAATCAACCTTCCCTTTTTTTCCATTGCTTACCTAGTTCTAGAATAAATTTGGTCAATGAGCTTAGTTGTTTGTTCTTATAAATTTCTCCAGATTTGTATTTTTACATATATGTCATATTCCTGTTCTTCAGTAATTTCTTCCATTTTTGTTTTTTATTTTTTACTGCTCATCGTATCTACTTATTGTATCATGATGTCTTATTTATTTCGCGGTAGCCTATTTTGGTTAATCCACAGCTTGCTTTTATCCCTTGTTTTATTATGTTTTTAAAGTTCTTCGATCTCCTTTCCATTCTCAGTGCCGCTGTGTACTCCATATTATTATTCTCAAGTATATCGTTGAATTTTAGGCTGCCTTCCATATATTTTAGTTTATATGAACTTCGTATTCTCTTTAATTCGTTTATAATTCGTTTTTTATATTCATTTTATTGTTTATTTTTATTTTATCTTTATTTTATTTTATTTCGGTACTCAGCCATCAGCCGTTAGATCAATTATAGGCATCGCTGTACATTTTTATGGGGACTTCCAACCCCACTAACGACTGTCATGATGTTGCTATGAGAGCCGGGACCCACTATTTCCGTAACAGCCGTATCACTAGGCGCCGAGAGAAGCAGCCATGGAACTCCCATCCAAGTTCTGACCAGAAAGAGCGTTGCTTAACTCTACTGATCGAACGTGGACGCTTGTTCAAGCTACACCACCCGGGACCATCCAACAAATAGTGATGATAGGTTCTTATCCTGTACAATGTTCTGGACTTGTATACAGTACATTCGTAAAGTAGTGGATAAATTCGTTAAAAATTCAAGGACCAACTTTTGAACAAACGCTGGGGCCAGTCGATTTTTATTTATATTTGCCAATTTTTTTTCAAATAAAATCTATACATACAGGGTGGCTCACGTAGAGGTATGATGTCATCGATGTTTTTTTTTAATGGCAACCCCCTTCTTTTTATCACGGAATTTGAAAGAACGAATTTTTGGGTATATATCACATGGCCAAAAATTAAGAAAAAAAATTAAAATTGCAAAATACTAAATTAGGGTTGCCATTAAAAAAAACATTGATGACATCATATCTCCTACGCGGGTTACCCTGTATGTATGCATGTTATTTGAAAAAATGCTCAAATAAAAAAAAATCGATGGGTCTCAGCGTTTTTTCGAAAAGTTATTTCTTGAATTTCTTATGAATTGCCCCACTACTTTACGAAAGCACCGTATACATTTGTGTATATTCTTACACTTAAACCTTTTGTTTCCTACGAAAAAAACAACTGTTCTAAAACTTGATTAAGGAAAGGCATATTGTTTCCAGGAATATATGGTTAGCCATATTCACATATTTTAAGAAAACCTTGTATATCATAAATTGTAGTCAAAAGTTGTTTACTCATATTCAATAATTTTTCAAATAGTTATAGATAATCAAGAGTTATATCAAGACAGCTGGTTCAACTACAGCTCTCTTAATCCGGCCCTGGTCGCCGTAGCTCGTTTTATTTAGAGCGTTTGCGCAATTGTCATCTTTGGACAAAATCCTTGGTAAAGCTTTATTGCAGTGTTGCAAAATAGCGTATAAGGCTATCTAATTAACAATGTTGTCTTGGCTGGCCAATGTATCTAACCAGTTGTCAAATCCAGAAAAAATGTGTAAACGAGCCTATAAAAGTATAAACCAATAAAAGATCAGCAAGTACTTGAGGCTATAACAACCGTTTGCATATTTTGAAACACAGGACGCTAGGAGCATAGGACCATATACTGCAACCTGATTGGTTGCCTGTGAGCGACCGAAACGTTAGAAGGACATGACACATGCCTACATGCCGGCACGCAAACCAGATCAGCTAGCGGTGGTGGATGCTGTGTATGTTTATGGTTCATTTCTTGTGTTTAGTAGTTTTCATTTTAAAACGCTTTCAGCCTTTCAACACAATCGTGAAATAATGAATTCGGAGGACGTTTTACGCGAACAGGTGGATATCAATGTGAAATAGAAGAAGCCGACCGAAAACGTTTTATTTTACGTATAAATGTTACTAACAGCGACCACGCCGATACTTATTTAAAATTGTTCGAGGCTCATACTTCAACTAACCCCGTATACTTTTAGATATTTGAAATCATCGCAAAAAATGCTTTAAAATTTTGAAACGCCTTATTTAAAAAAAGAATTACCTAAAGTAGGCCATGACTTACGAAAACGACCTAGCGCACCAAAGGTACTAAAACATTATTGAAAACTAGGTTTTCTAAATAGAACAATATGAGTGTCATTAAACAGTTGAAAACTACAATAAAAGAGGCTTTCAACGGTGTACTATATTCGCTATTTCGTTTAAAATTAGCTTTTAAAATGTCAAAAATACGTAAAACAATTTAAGAAAATCATAATTTTATTATTCTCCTTAGCATAGAATTTCGGCTTAGACCGCGTAGTATTTGTATATGAACACCCAGCATTTTCTGGCTTAATGTGCATTGCACCTTGTGAAGTCGAGCAAAAACCCGCGCGATGGTCATGCTCTTTGGTGGCTCATCGTGTTGTTTGAGTATATTGAGAACGAGGATACTTAGGCAGATTTGGCCGTTTTGCTGTTTGTGCATCCATATTCACTAACGTTTCGCAAGACCTTGCAGCTTGCATCATCAGAGTGAAAGTCGTACTGACTTAGCCAGAAAATTCTGGGTGTTCATATACAAATACTACGCGGTCTAAGCCGAAATTCTATGCTAAGGAGAATAATTCTAGTAACCGCGAAAGCCTCAAACAGTATATAATTTTATTCTAAAAAAACTTGGATTTCAATAATTTTTCTACGTTTGCTGCGATAATTCGGCAAGGAGAAACTTTTAGAGCCATGTGGAATTTGTTTTGCATTTCTTACTTAATCGTAAGTGATTTTTCGTAAGTCATGACCTATTTTAGGTACATATTTTCAATTTTTTTTACAAAATAATGAGTTTCAAAATTTTAGTTTAAGCATGCTATAATAAAGCACTTTTAGCGCTCATTTTAAAAATTTTTCATAAAAAACCAAAGTCGTGTATCACTACATAAAAATAGGAGGCCAGGGTTTAAATTGGTTTGCGACAATTTGTAGGCTCTACTTTAAAAATTAAAGTGTTTTTCGATATCTCTATTATTAACGAAGTTACGGGCTGATAACGATCTACAAACACGCTGTATGTATAACAGAGAAGCACCGAAAAAATATGATTTAGATTATTTTAGGTACGTTGATTAATATTTCCAACAACCAATGTGCCCCAAGTAAAAATCCCAAAATAATGTTTTGTGTATACTTATTACTTTGATACAAACAAACTAACTAACGTCTACGTTATACCCCTGACCTGCATATTTGTCCTCTCAAAAATTCTAAACGGCATTTTTTTATTTTCCTTATTCGATAACTTTAGTGACAGTGCAACAATTATCGCAATTTTCAAATCGTAAAAAGGCGCCAAGGTAGCACCTCCCGCTGATGTTTCAGCGCACCAATCAGGCTGCAGCATATGGTTCCATGCTCCTAGCGTCCTGTGTTTCAAAATATGCCAACCGTTTATATAAACGAAGAGTTAAAGCTATCATTTTGTTGGAACATTTTTAAAATCAAGCAACATTCGTGAATTTTAACATCTTATCACGGACACTCCCCAATGTTCCAAACTAGCATATTAGAAGCTACGGACGAAGGAGGTAAACAAACAGCTGACATTTTAGTCTTGTTATGATCGAAAGCTCTGACATATAGATCGAATATTTGTGTTCCTACGTTGGGAATCAGAATGGCGTGTGACCCTGGCCAAATTCTGTGTGTTATTATGATAATGCGGCCGACAACTCCAAAGATGATTTATTCCGTGCTGATCCAGTAAGAGCGTGTTGCAATTCTAAGTGCTGCTGCTTGAATCCGTTCCGTAATTATAGTAATCGGCGAGTACGTGCAATTACTTGATGTTTTCATTAATATCAAGGTATGTCGTGAAAAGCGCCTGCCGAGATCGGTATGCGGTCGCTGAAGCATCTTCAGGTGATTTACGCCTGATCTGCATTAGAAAGGCGCCCTTGTATCAAAATTCGGGATTGCGTAACAAGCGGACTTTATTTGCGAGCTGCCAGCACAATCGGCTGCAATTAATTCCGAGATTAAAGCCGATTCAAATAGCCCAGAATTAAATAATGTATTTTTGCTGATTAATGTCACAAGCAACCTTTTCTAGAGCGATTAGTGACCGTTCCGAGAGATGGGCGAATTCAATGGGGCTCTATACTTGCAAGTCCTTTCACAAATGTGCAAGTTTGGAGGGCAAACAATAGCGGCTGGTACATTTCGACGCTTTGCATTTTGATTTTTATAGTTTTAAGCAGATCGTGAAGCTTTTTAAAGCTGTGTTTATGTATATTCCGGCTTAACATTTCCCCATATTTTTGTTTAGGCCGCTTTATTTTATTACACCTTCAAAAGTAAAAAAAATCAAATGTACATGCTGACAGTAAGCTATAAAATATTCAAACTTGTAGAAAAGTATATAATTTGCAGTTTCGACATAGATGTAACGCACAAAGCATGTAGTTCATAAATTAGTATTTGAACGAATAATGCCGTCTTTTCCTTATCGTAATTTAAGTAAATGACTGCAAACTTTACTATATGTTTCCAGTCCGTTTTATGCATTTAGATTTCATACAGTACAAGTAAAAATGTGAAATAATTGACTGAAAAAACAAAAAGACCTTTACCACCCTTAAAGGATAATAGTGAAACTATCAAGCCCGTAAATGTGATATCTATCTCATAAGCAATAAACTATAAACAAATTATTGTATTAATGTATTTTTTAACAGTTACAGAGGACAGTAAATATATTTGTAAATAATATATTAAGTTTATTTACATGCATCCATAGAAATTTAAAATCTTTATTTCTAGCTATTGCTGTGATACATTTAGTGTTAGTATAAATACGAAATATGCCTGAAGAGATACGCACCTTATGTAAAACTAAACTCGTAGACATATGGTTTTTAGTGGTAGGTACTTTCTTAGCACCAAGTGGTTCGTCGGCTAAAACTTCAAAAATTGTAACTTCAGTGACTACGTCGATACAATTGCCGGCCGGCTAACTCATAGAAACGGCGTGAAGTTTTTTTAAGTACTCATATTAATCAAAAATCGAAAGGGCGCCAACGAATCTTTTAACTAACGACAGATGTATCCCGACAAAGAATTCGTAAACTCGTTAGCACACTAATCTGAAGGAAACGTTTACGAATCCAGGTATCAATAGCAAAGAACAAGACAAAATGCTCATTTACAGTATATAATCACATAATTAAAATGCCATGCAGTACCACGTACAAAGTAGAGGTGATCATTAAAAATAAGGTAATATAAGGTGCACCTCATCATACAAACTCGGTTTGAGAGAACATTAGCTTATAACACAAATTAAAAGATACAAATATACACTACAAAAGTTTAAAAAAATGTTTGCTCCGTGGATGGAAAAACATTGAGTGCGTTCAGGCACAAAGCTCGTGAAGCGAACTGTATTCGGCAGGTACGGTAGCAATCGAGTAAGGCACTCAGCATCGACTGACTGTCTACAATTTTAAATGAATTTACATAAAGAAAAATCGAAACCTGTTACTTCATTCCTTTGTTCAGCTCTTTCCTGGACACTAAGAAGGTCGCGTATGTAGCACAGACATCTGGACTAACAGGTGTTTTACAAGGCTCATATCAGATCAAGATCGACACCCTCGAGGTGCGAATAGCGAATAACGGAAGCTCCAAATCTGTTATAATGAAAAAGCCCACAATAGAATCACGGAATATCTTCAACACGGCACAAAAATGCTTCAATCGACTTACCCCAAATTAGTTTTGGACCACCTGAAGAAGTTGATCGGTAAAGCTCTTTAATCCGCCAGAATTAACGTGAGAAGAAATATCTCAGTAAATTGCCAGGGTGCGTAAGCCGCCAATATCAACGAGGGCAAATTTCAACAACCATAAACTGCTCCCATTAAAATATCTTAAGTCTACTATATTTTTAGACATGCCTTCATACTTATCTAACTCTAAAGCTTTAAACATATTTTAGGGTACAACAATACTAACCGTTCGCCTTTTTTTAATAAGTGATTTTTTGCTTCATACATTTTTTTTGTTTTGGAAAAACTTCGTAATTATTTCTGCGTAGTATCAACCGACAAACAAGTCAAAACATTCATTCATTTATAATCCTTAGGCTGGTCATCCATTGGAAGCGTAGTCTCGCGACTGGGAGGTAGCGCGTATACGTCAGTATATGAGCGACAGTGCGACTGAGCGATTGGTATCATCCACTGCAGGTGACTATATTGCATAGTTTGCGACTGCAATCCGAAGAAGAAAGTGGTTGTGTATTGAGAAAATCGTATACAATGGATGTGCAAGACCTGTACTTTTTAGAGAATTCCTATATGTGGCGCTTGCGAGCTTGTCGTCGTAAAAAAAGACGTTCGTGTTGGGTGAATGAGATACTTAGTAGAAGGAATGAACTTGGAGAGTTCCACCACCTGCATGACGATTTGTTGAATAATCCGCACAAATTTTTTGATTATTATCGAATGTGTCCGGAGACATTTCAATACATTTTGAGTGCTATAGACTCATCGATCATTAAATATTCAAATTTCAAGGAAGCAATAACACCTGCGGAACGTTTAACTGTGACTCTAAGGTGAGTAAAGCAATTTATTTATCAAATATCTTTATTAAGTTAGACAGAATCATAAAAGTACAACTTCTGTAGATATTATTATTCAAATAGTGATGCACTACAACAACGGAGGTAATAACTATTTGTCATAAAAACGAAATTAAAAAGTGTGAAGAGAAAAAATAATAGTAGGTACACCGCAAGTACAAAACTCGTTTAATTCTTATTACTACTTATTGGTGGTACTCCTACATAACACGCCTCTTGGGTGCTTGAAAAAGTTCCGAAATACTGTCCCATACTTGGATTAATGTCGCCTGTCACTGCATCAGATGTTTCAGCCGTCCATGATGTTAACGGTACACTTGCTTCTGTGGTCCAAGACCTCGGAGATGGTGATGTTGTGTAAAGAGACGGTGTATGCGAAGATCTGTTGTATACCTCTTCTTCATCAATAAGAACTTGCTGAAGTTTATTTCGTACAGTCAATTTACGATGTTCGGGAACTCTTTTTAGGTATGGAAGGAGGCTCACTAAAAACTGATATTCGCTGTCCCCTTGTTTGTTAGAAGCATGTTCGGTAAATAATTGTAATTTAGCCCTCTCAATTTCTAGAAATCTGTCATCAACCGTGTTGTCGGGTAGATTTATTTTTTTACGCTTATAATTCTTAGTTGTAGGTGTTGGAGGCCCAACAGAAGGAACATCAGCATTGTTTGGTTGTGTATCATGTTGTAGTTTACGTTTCTGATGAGTACCTGCAGGTGGAGGAGGCCCCATCTGCGTAATTTCACCCGATGAGGTATTACCGGGATTACTGGCAATTATGTTAGATGTTTGAGACTCAGACAAATTATCACCTGCTATAATATCTCCATCATCGTTCTCAGAAGGAGTATTTTCTGGAGAGGCAACGTTTCCTTTGAGCTGCCGTGGTTCAATTATGTCGGAAAGGAACATCATTTGGTCAAAAAACGGCCATGAAGACGAACCTTCCTCCGGTGCTTCATCTCCAGACTTAAAAACTTTTTTATACTCTCTTCTAAATACATCGCGCAGCCCTTTCCACTTTTTCTTTACTTCACTAACTAAAACAGAACATTACAGTTTTGATAACAATACATGTATTTGTAGTATTATATTGCTCAATAAACACACATGTTGCATTAGAATTCATATGTTAATTCATGCAAAGGAATGAACTATGTAATAAGACAAGTCAGTAGTACATATTTTGTTATGTTTTGTTACAGATACTTGGCCACAGGTTCTTCATTCAAGACTTTGGGGTATTCTTTTAGGATGTCAGATGCAACAGTAGGAAGAATAGTTAAAGAAACATGCAGAGCTATTTGGGAGCACTTGAACATTGTACACATGCCGTTCCCTCCTACAGATGAACAATTGGATTCAATAATAGAAGGTTTTTGGCGAAAGTGGAAATTTCCTAATTGTGTTGGGTGCATCGATGGAAAACATATACGCATACGAAATCCGTACCATTCAGGCAGCATGTTCAGAAATTACAAACATTTCTTTTCGACTGTGCTACAAGGTGTTGCAGGACCCGATTATAAGTTCATTACCATTGATACAGGAGGATACGGCAAGGAGAGTGATGGTGGCGTGTTTTCCAATTCCTATCTCTATAGAAGACTTGAAAGAAACGAGTTAGGTAATAAACGGTATACCACACTGCCTGGAACGAATATTAAAGTTCCGCGTGTTCTTTTGGGAGATGAAGCCTATCCCCTAAAAACTTATTTGATGCGACCTTTTCCTGCACTACAACTTGGACCTTCACAAATCATTTTTAATAAGCGTCTTTCAAAAGCACGGCAAGTTATTGAATGTGCCTTTGGTATAATTAGCGCCAAATGGCGAGTGCTTCAAAGAGGCATTGAGGTAGAGCCAAATTTTGTAGATGATATTGTTAAATGTATATGTTTGCTGCACAACATTATAATCGACAAAGAAGGTGAACCACAACCTGTGTTACTACCTCAACAGTCAAAAACCAGCAATGCACAAGCCAGATTTGCCTCCCTTGGTGAAAACAGAAGCGTCACTACCGCTTATGTGATCAGAGAAAAATTTACAGCATATTTTTGTGAACACGAAGCAAACGCTTAAAAAAATGTATGTGCACACTTTTATGTATTGACAGTATTTTATCTATGTGTTTGCCTCAATATTTTATTTGATTTCATCCTTTGCTTATTTAGTAATCATATTTTGTTAAAACATATATTAAACAATAATAACAGTAATATGGAATTTTTTACTTGGAAATAAAAAACGCCTGTTAGATTAATATTATTATAATAAATTAGTTCCTTACCATCAGCACCTAGTTCTTCCCCAACCTTTGCCCATAGTTTCCTCTGAACATCACGACAATGATATCTTTTATCTTTCATATCCCACAACGGGGACTTCTCACGAATGGCACTAATCAGTCTTTCGTTGTCCATCTCCATATCAACAATGAACACGCAATAGAGCACAGACGATTAATAAGCGACTAATCCCATTTTACGCGGATCGGTCGCCAGTCGCCTGCAGTCGACTGAACCCGGTTGCTCAAGGTCGCTTACAGTGGATGCTGTTAACTTACATTTAGTATAGTGGGATTAGTCGCGCGTATGCGGACGTATACGCGCTACCTCCCAGTCGCGCGACTACGCTTCCAATGGATGACCAGCCTTAGCCTCTTCTCTCTGTTGGTGTCGAGAACTATCCATACCGCGCTTTACTTGCAATGCGCTCCCCGGCATCCAAACACACCACACAATCAACAAACCTTAACCTAACTTAAAGATAACTTAACCAGTGAGTTCAAACCCATTTTGGCTCCGAGAAAATTCTCCGCTACGATCAGATTTGAACCCATATCCATTTGGTCGCTAAACTGAACGCTTACCAATTCAGCCACTCAGGTGGCCTATAAAATACAGGGTGATTAAATTATCATGTAACAATTTGTAGGCAACCCACTATGCAGAGGCATGCATTATGCATGCGTGTGCATAATGGGTTGCCTACAAGTTGTTACATGATAATTTAATCAGCCTGTATATATAATAATGTTTATCCAACACGATCTACTAATTTAAATTTTATTATTGTTTTTTTGTTTGTTATTAACAATATCTATGCAGGCTGGGTACCAGGTACCTTAGACACCGCCTGCTGTGGTCATAAATTGCTACTTAGCGTTTTGCCGAGACTAGCGAATGCCAACCTTAGCAAGGGATTCTTTACATGCTACACATCGTAGTAACTTGAGACTCACAGATTTACATCACATTCTGTAGAGGTTTTTATCCGCATTTTTACTTTCCCATACCCATAGGTATAGGGAAGTCTTGGAATCATGAAAATTTTGGAAATCGAGATTTTCACAGAAATATCCGTTTTGGGCCTCTAGGAACCCAAAAAAGTGGTTTTTAAAAAATGTCTGTCTGTGTGTGGGTGGGTGACGCTCCTACAGCCGAAAGTATTGCTCCGATTTTGATGCGGGGGTGTATCGAAAATTCATCGACAAAATAAGCTTTTCAAAAAAATCCGAAACCGGAAGCGGAAGTTACGCATGTTTTTTTGGTATCACTGTTTTCGTGATTAAAATTTTGAAAATTTTATCACGGATAACGATAGAGGGTCATAAGACAAATCTGTTAGTTTTTTGCCGAACTCGCTAGGTTTAAAATGAAGGGCGCTATGATTTTTTGAAAATTTTGAGTTTAACGCCCTATTACTCAAAAACGGATGAATCGATTTAATTGATTTTTTTTCTGAATAGTATATGAAGGCTAACATAAGGTGATATAAAAAGTGTTTTGAAAAATATTAAGGGGCCTAAATTACAAATTTTCAAAATTTTGGACATTTTCTAAAAATCATTTCTCAAAAACTGCCCACAGGAATTTGTTTAAACTTCATACACTGATAGACCTTGAAAAGGGCTATCGATCTGTTTTTTAAATAATCTCTATGAGCCCTCTATGAAGCTTTGAAGTTTGAAAATTTAAACCCCTTTAATTAATAAACAAAACAAGATAGGTAGCTGGGGTTTTCACTGAATTGCTCAGTGCATAATGGAGCATATGATATATTACATTCGTGGATATATGTAAGCGCACCGGCCCCCTCCCCCCTCTATTTTTGAAAAATAATTTTTTTATTCTAACAGTTGTTATATTTTTGCGTCAAAGAATCTTTTTCCGCGAAAATAAAAAAATCGATTTTGTATGCCCTAGAAAATATAATTTCCAGGTACTTAGAAAATTTCACCTCGGTGCTACAGCCGTTTTGAGGAAAATAATACATAAACTAGCACAGTGGCGGCTTGTCCACTTGGCGCCATCTACAGAAGCTCGGTGGTCACGTTTTGAACTACACATTATTTTATATTTACCCACAATTTACGTGAAAGTGTAAACGCTTATCACGGTGAAGACGTGAGTCATCGAGTTGAAATTTTGATATGTTGTAAAGACTGTTGAATAAAGACGATATGAACAGTTTCCAGTATGGGAAAGTCCAGGGAGGTAGTCACGTCCACTTTTTTTTATTTCTACAAACTTTACCGGGACCGGGGATCGAACTCGCGACCTTAGATACTTGAATCTCTGCAACAGATACAAGGTAAATTTTGTAAAAGAGACAAAAAGAGCAACGCATAAGTGCGTTATGTTTAATGCAGCGGCGTCGCACAGATGCAAGGGGTCTGACGTGACCAAGATTTAAAACCGCATTCGCAAGCTCGTGCGTGGGAGCTGAAGTTCGCATCCCACCGCCGGCAATGCTTTTTCTGTTTAAAAATTGATGTAATTCCCATTACCTATTGTTTCTCTTATTGTTTCAGTATTATTAGGAACGTTAAAATATTTTTACCGTTATTTATCTTTAATTTTTAAAATTATTTAGTGTCACAACGTCCATTTGATAGGAAAGTTCTGAGTAAAGGCTTTTACAGATTTTTAAATAAAATTTTAAAGATCTTGTATATACCACAGTACGACCAAAGTTTTGGTCTCTTGCCGTGTTATTGCTTTCGGTGCTTCGCACCTCATCCTATGAGGGCCAAATATTCCAATTTAAGGCCCTTGACATGTAAGTAACTATTTTTAAGTATTCAAATTGTCCACCATCTTGTGCCAGGCATTATAGGTATGGAAAATTTTAATTTTTGGGAAAACTTAACGTAATTTCAATTAATTATACATCATTAAGTAGTTAATAACGTCAAAACTCAACATTTGTTTCTTCTAGTTGCTTTTTAAACCAAATGGAAGGTCATACGTATTTGATCTGTCCAGTTTCATAATCGACGTTGAATGTAAAATATAGCTTTCCGTTATTAAAAATTTATAGTTATAATGCTTTTTTAAATTAAAGCTCCTAAACGGTGGCTCTTAATTAACCAAGAAGCTTTGGTTAAATTTTTTCCACTTTTAACATTGAAGGCAGAATTGTCAATGTCTCTTTCCATCGTATTAAATAGAAAAATTCTGAATTAAATACACTTGCATATTTTTTATACAATGGTGCTTCATATTCACGATATTGTGAAATTATTTGTTCCGTTTTTGGAAAGGCAAGTCCATAATTTAATATCATATATTAATTGTGTATTCAATTTCTTATCTATGGTACACGAATAGTGATCTACTTATACGCATGTTGCAGCGTACAATGAACTTCAGACATTTGGTAATATTATTTCGA
Source organism: Agriotes lineatus (assembly GCA_940337035.1). Taxonomy (NCBI): domain Eukaryota; kingdom Metazoa; phylum Arthropoda; class Insecta; order Coleoptera; family Elateridae; genus Agriotes; species Agriotes lineatus. Next base: position 26,684,698 of record OW679200.1, on the reverse strand, counting down.
AAAATCCCGTGTAGGTTACGTTTGGAATTCAAATATATTTTCCATAATGTACTGTAAACATGTAACTGTAGTTATTCTGCCAGTAGGTGAAACCATAACTTATGTAGAACTATTTTTTGCATTCAAACACTATCGCTTTATGTATTTTATAGCGTTCACTGCTCTATTTTTCGAATAGGTGGCTAGGTGCATTTGTCTTCCTAAGCTGCAAGATAAACTTGAGAGAAAGTCTTATTTATGAGAACATAAAATTTTTAAAGCAACCGCGCTCTTATTTTGCATTATTTCCAGTTAGGAAAGTATAATAGTTTTAGAGATTTATTTAATGTGGAGTTTACTTCCTCATCTGCAGCGCTTCGGGCTTGTAAAAAATTCACAATTAAGAACAATACCGGTGTGGAATTAAAAAATGTCGTAGCTGATAGTTAAATTAATTTTAATTATAGTTATAAAGCTACGTGTTAATTACAGCGTGAGTAAATTTAAATCGTCCAATAAACTAGAGCACATTGTAAAAGGTTAATCGCGCCTAGCAGTCTACTATTGCAGACACTAATTAATGATTAAAAATTGTGATATCCACGAAAGCTGCCGCTTTATTCTACTCATTAACATGATAAACTGTAGTGAAAGGTTGTCGTAAGTGATGTCAACGCGTGCACCTTCTGATTACTCACAATGACTTCATGTCCGGTTTAATAAAAACAATCAGAGCTCGGGATGTTCGATAACGAAAGGAGCAGCATTCTGCAAAAAAAAATTTAAAAAATACTGACAAGCCTCTCGTGCCAACTGAAACGTTGCAAAAAATAATCGGCGCTAGATCTCTTTACTAATAGGTTAATATAATACATTAAAAAATCAATTACTTTCCAAGTCCTTCGGCCCTATCTGCAAGCATTACAATGTGCCAACTCGTTCCAAGGCAGCAGATTATAATTTCGCGCTTTAAAATGCAAATTTGGCGCAGGTGTTTATGTATTGTTGACTTTTGTTAACTAACGTAACGGATGGACTTCCAAGGAATTTTGAACGGTGTGATAGTGAAAGTGATGAATTTGCTTGACTTTTGGCTTTTGAATGTTTGGATGCGGTAGCATTTGCTAAATGTCTATTGTTGCCGAAAATATTAGTAAGCATAACACTTCAAGCGGCGAGGAAAACTCGCTCCATTTCCAGTTGCCAGATGTTGCTATTGATAAAATTTCACAATCATATAACAATAAAGAACCGTCACGCCCATTCTATGCATAATTTAGATTAGTCTATTAACGCAATTTTTTAACCACAGTTCCTCCTGAGATATTGACTATAATTTCGTTAAAAAAGTAATTGCCTCTTAAAACGTAATAATATATATAAAAAAACTAAAAATTTTAAAATTACCAAGTGAGAAGCAATCACAGAGTAATTATATTTAGGAAAGTATTTAAATTTTATCCGTTGGTACCTCATTTCTAGAGATTGACACTGCTGTTTAAACAAAATTAGTATCAACTGAAATTTTTTCTATTGCAACTCGTCTGTTCTTCCTATTTTCTATCCATATATATAATACACATATATTGCTGGTAGGGCCTGGAAACTTCAGAAAACATTACGGCGCCGACATAGTCTCACTTATAGTATAATGCGTCTCGTGCGCATGCGTGTGAATTCGAACTCCGCCTTTAGAAGCGAATTTTAAACTTGATTACTTCCCCATTGGGCGGGACCACTTCCCCATTGGGCGGACGACGCCGCCGCGCTTGCGCACAGCTCACCGTATACATGAAGGAGTTGATTGTGTGTCTCACTTCATCGGCCAGTTTCCCACTCATAGCCGCTAGCAATATAGTAAGTATTAGATATATGTTTCTATCTTTTTGAATGATGCAATACGTGCAGCTATTCTAATATGGTTTGGGAAAAAGATTAAAATTATACATAAATAGGATGTGTTTTATTGGACTTTTTCCACTGTCTAGGGTGTATATCACACGACGTTTCGGGAGTTTTGATCTACTTCCGTCTTCAGGTGTTCCTAGTTAGTCCTGAGAAGGATTGATATTGTACGCTTTCATTCGTAAACTCTTGCCTTCCCGGGGGTTTGAACACGGGACCGCTGATCGCTGTGATTACTAGTCTGTCACTCTTACCACTAGGCCACCAGCGCGGTTATATATTTTATCCGTAAAACTCATCATAATAGACCACTGTCAAAAAATGACATTCAGAGAACAACTACATAACTAGAACAAACATAATTACGAAAGTACCAGCTCTTTGAGATATATGTAAAACTAATATGTAGCGCCGCAGAAGCTTGCAGAACAAGAGTGAAAAACTTCTGAATAAGAGAAATGTCGTACACAAGTGAACAATAAACATAATAAGTCCATAGATAGCGTGAGTTTTTTTTTAAGTTTAACATGACAATATCGAAAAGTATTGTAGATACAGAGACAGTTAATGGGGAAGCTTAAATTTGTTTTTGTTTTTCAGAAAATATCCATGGCTTACTAGATATTGAAAACTTTTATGAAGACTTAGACAAAGGAAGACACCAAGAAACGTCACAATTCCTACTAATTACGGGAAATTTCAATGCCAAGATTGGAGAACAACAGGGAGATACAGAGTACTTTGGGCACTTCGGATTGGATAATAGAAATAGCCGAGGAGAAATTCTAATTAACTAACCCAACAAAGAAAAACTATACTGTCTAAACACGTTCTTTAAAAAATCCAAACAACATAAATGAACTTGGCGAACTCCAAACAATAAGACAACAAACGAAATCGACTTTATACTGTCTGACAACAAAGAGATAAGCAAGGACGTGCCAGTGTTGAATAAGTTTTGCACCGAAAGCGGTCATAGGTTGGTTAGAGCAAAGATCATAATTAATACTAAAATTGAGAGAAACAAAATTTTCAAGAAACAACGATACCTAACCGGAGAAACCCTGAAATTAAAGCAAGGCGACTGATATTCGCGAAGGCTTACAACAAATGCATTAGAACAACTAGATCTAGATGAACTGGTTGATAAAATTACTCATGGGTAAAGGGCAAAGTTTCAGGATTATTTCAATTCCTCCAACTGGGGGCGGGCTGCTATAGGGACCTTGCCTCCCTCTTCAGCCAAGAACGGAAATTATAGGATGGGTGAAAGAAAGTAGGGGTGGAAAATAGAAGAGAGGCTAGGAAAGGTGGAGAAGTACTGCCCCGGCATTCACCTTAGAGAAGGTACTCTGTTGACTCAGGAAAACTACTATAGAAACGAAGAAATGAAACATATAACACATCAGCAAATTTCAGAGAATTAAATAACGTGGCAAAAAAAGAAATCCTAAACGACAAAGGAAAAAAGCCGATACTCATAATACTATATATTTGTATAGTCTAAAAGTGGAAAAGCATTGTAAATAAATTATAATTAACATGCAGCTTAATTATAAAGCAATAAAAAGAATATTGAGTAGAATAGCACGGCTTTATCATTAACATTTCTATTTCCAACAATAGTATCGGCAATTCTTCAGTAAATGTGACTCTCAATTAGCTAAAACAAATATAAGTTAGAAAGAACCATAGTTACTAATTTATTTTACATGTGAAGTGATAACCGATACCATTTAGTTGTCCATTTGTTGGTTGCAAGGGTAAATCAATTTGGTTAAAGATGAAAACATTTTGTACTAAGTTATTCCATTAGTCAGGTTTATCGGTAAAAGAAAAGCTTATTTCTTACATATTTGTTGTATAAATGGATTAATGATGCAGAATAGATAGGGACGGTGACATTTGAGAACTAGGTAACCTAAAAATATGGCACGTTAGTTAAAACGTCATAATGGTTGATAAGTAGAAATCAGTAATTTTGATATTTTAATTTTATTCAAGGTTTTGGGGCGTATTTTAAAAAATATCAACAACAAAATTCCTGTGTAAAATTTGTAATAAGAATGACAACAGCTTAAAATAAGCTAACTATATAAAAATTCAATTTAAATAATAATAAATACTGCTATGTGCCCAGAAGAAGTGTTTTAACAATAAATGCCGTCATAAGAAGAATTTGGCGTAAGAAAATGAAAATGTTGATGGTGTGTGCGTGAAGCATAACCAACAGGGGTTGCTGACGACGGTATTGGCAAGCAGTCGGGGGTAGCAGATGCAAAGTCCATTTTGCCAAATCAAAGAAAAAAAATTAACTGGAAGAAAGAAAAGTGCAGAACCTAACTGAAAAACAAAGATTACCTATATAGACAAATTTCAGATCCTAGTAAAAAGCAGAAAGTTAAAAGAACTAAACTCCTAATTTGAACAACGATAAAATTGATTAAAAACAAATATCAATAAATTTAAAGACAAGCACATTTAATAAAGTTAACAGTGTTCAAGAGAAAGTTTAATAAACGATATCACGGAAAAATTAATTATAGCATCATTAAAAATCGTTATTAATTACGTTAAATTGAATTTAATACTAAATTTTTAACTAATGATATTTTGATAAAACTTATTAATATTGAAAATGCAAATTTATAATAACTGAACATCAATTGCCTCATATTAAAGTGTTACGAGTTTTTATTGTGTATGTTCTAATTAAATTCTGCAGTAACCCAACGAGATTAAGAGTGGAACAATTAATTTTGTTACAACTGCATGCTCCAGCTGTGGACAAAGAAAGGTAAGATTAGAATATAACGTGATAAAGCCCTGAGAATACATAATTCATAATAATTTATTTCAATTAAATTAAAATAAAGTCATACAACATTAAGTGTCATTGCAACGTGGCATAATTTTGCACGGTATATTTCCTGTAAAATACTTATTATATTATCTAAATGATTCCGTATTTTCATCATTTTTATGAAAAAATGTGATAGAGCCGTTGATACTTATCTATCTATCGGTATGTCCATATTTTTATTTAAATGTTACAACTGGAAGCTAAAATTGTGGAAAGGTGTGCCATTTTGCTGAAAATTTAATTCATTTAGGGCATTAACTATAGCTTATTTAAAAACAATTTCGCAAGCAATCCATATACCATCGACCTTACCAAAGATCATAGATTCTTTTCTCTGTAACATTTAGTCAAATACTGGTTTTTGAAAAATTTAAAGTGTGTATGTTAAAATATTGCATTAACAGCAACGGTAATTATTGTACCACTTCTGCTCAGTGTGCAAAACGACCTTTACATGTGTTTGTCAAGTTTGCGCTAAATTGTGCACCATTTTGCACTATTGCCAAGGTTAGTACTGAAGTACTTTTATATTTTGGCGTGCAATAAACTATTGCAATCTATGTGCATATGCATGATGTGTCAAGTGTATATAAGGAATGCTTAACTACAGCCACGTCACCTGGTCAGCTACCAGCAGCATCATTGTACTTCCACACAAAGAAGCTGCATTTGCTCATTATTATGATGAATGTATGTATTTACGTTTGTTAGTAGTTTGAACTCGTACTTCCACTCCAAATTCTGTAATACAGTACAAGCATATCAGCTAAGGTATGGCTGGGTCATACTCGTAACGATTGCGGAATAAAATCAATCTTGCAAGCAAATAATCAGACAATTAAAATTACTAGTTTAACAATTTTTGGCAAACAAAATCAATAAATTCAAAATATCAAAATTAATGTGCTCGAATTTTCTGGAAGCAATAAAACAATTACAACTGAAAACACTATATTATTACTTCTACAATTTCGCATTTCGCGGATCTTACTAAATGTTTTACCACAAATTGCCGGTCATTTTGCGCGGACAAGCTTTGGACCAGTCCGCAGACACACATCTCTTATAAATTAGGTTTTTAGTTTTCTCAGGTTTTGAAATAAAATATTTTTAGCAAAATAGTACGGCAAACTTGACGAAAATCTAAATATAAAAGTATATACCACAGTAAATACCATACGCGATACTCATTCGCCAGAGGCAACCTTCATACTTAGATGACATTTTAAAAAGTAGCCAATATATTACGCGCCGGAGACGCTTCCTTTATCCAGTGAACAAATAACCCGGATTTCTGCGAACATCTTTATATGTTAATTATTAAGCAAGGTAAATTGCCAATTTGTCAAATACAAATTTTAGAAATTCGGCTACCACCAGGAACATGATAACATCTGTTTTTGGTCTGCAATCACTGTGAATTTATTTGCTTGGCGGCCATGACAGCTTGTAATGTTTTATTTTTTTATCTGTATATTCAAGTTATTTTATCTTTTAAGATTCTGGCAACTTCCTTAACAATATTTTCTTCATTCCGACATATTGTCGCCGTTATAAATCAATTGAAAATAATCAAGGGTAGCTTAAAAAGACTTTACAACAGTAAAATATATATATGCTTTCGTTAAAAAAAGTAACTTTTGGAAAAAACGCGATTTTTATTTTTATTTGCTCATTTTTCAAATAAAATCTATACATACAGGGTGGCCCGTGTAAGAGGTATGACGTCATCGATATATTTTTTTAAATAGCAACCCCCTTTTCATGACGGAATTTGAAAGAAAATTTTTTTTACTTACGTTAAGCTGATTTTTGAGTATAGGTCAGATAATCAAAAATTAAGAAAAAAATTTACAAATTGCAAAATACTAGATTTAATTGCAATGATAATTTCAAAAACAACTAAATTAAATGTACAAATTGTTCACCGTTGTCTGCCCGCCAGTAACTAAGACGACTGACATGTTTTTTATTGATTGCTGTCATTGATAAAAGCGTAAAATTATACTTCTTAAAATAAGTATAATAAGTAATCTGCAAATTATTTTTTTTTCTTAATTTTTGATCATGTGACCTATACGCAAAAAATACCTTAGCGTAAGTGAAAAATGTGTTCTTTCAAATTCCGTAATGAAAAAGGGGGGTTACCATTAAAAAAACATCTATGACGTCATACCTCCTTAGCGGGCCACCCTGTATGTATAGATTTTATTTGAATAAATGCGAAAATAAAAATAAAAATCGACGGGTCCCAGTGTCTTTTCCAAAAGCTATTCTTTGAATGTTTAACGAATTTATCCACTACTTTACGAAAACACTGTATATTAAAATGGACTTGCAAAGTTCTATAAGCATTTAAATAAAAAAAATATTATACTTCTAACGATATTCCATAATTTCATACGCTGGTTTCCTGCAAAGAGTTAATTAAGTTGCCATTAAATACCAAAGACATTATAATAACATGACAATTAATATATTATTCAAAAGCAGAAAGAATAATGTTTTCTATGGAGTCATGGTCAACATAAACTTTATTAGTAAAAAATAAAGTTCATTGAATAACCCGGAGATAAATATATAAGGCGTGGAAATATATGTACGCACATTTCTAGTATTTGATATTTAATGTGGTGTCGACTTGTTTAACTAAAAAGTATTTATGAGTTGTTTACAAATCAACACGAGAGACATCGGTTAATTGCTGAAAAAATACGTATTCTGTACTTTTGCTGCTTCTTCACATAGCATTTATAAATTCTTAAATTCATCCAATCAGCATTCTTATAACAAACGGGACGTTGTCCTGTGCGAAAAATGTATTTTCATAACCAACGAAATAGAAAGAAACTATCGCAGAACAAATGTTTAAGCAAGTTAGTTATTGTTTAAAGAATCAAGTAATAGTATATTATGTTATTAGGAGCAAAAGTTATTTTATGTGGCGAGGCTGGACGGGTTATCTGCCGAGCTTGCGAGGCAGATAAGTAGAGCCGAGCCACATAAAGATACTTTTGCTGCGAATAACATATAGCATTTTTTCTTCAAACGTTTATAAGAAAATCGGAAGAAAACTACTATATCTCGTCAGCGGCAGATAAAGTCGTCAGCGGCAGATAATAACTTTATCTGCCGCATGGCAATAAAGTGACAGTTTAGCATCATTAATCCAGCAGTATAATGCCACATTTTACTGCCGTTTTAAGAAATACAGTATTAAATTAATTTAAGAACAAAAAAAAATTAACGCTTTTTAAACAAATATCCTAAAGCGCTTAAATTTACTTGTTTAGTAAAATATATTTAAAGATTTTCTATCGTTTTCCGTGTGCTTATAGAAATGTGTCACGTTTTTGATATTTATTTTAAGTATAAATTAGCATTCCTTTATCAAGCCACTATAAAGCATTTTGGACGATATAAAATTGTGCCACATAAAAATTTACAGAGAAACTATGTTTCTTAAGCGCTGCTTTTTTTTCATGAATAGGATAAACAAATGATAGTTATTTCTGTACCAAGGGCATAATGAAGATGTTTATGTCCTGTATGCCCGAGGACATAAACATCAAGTAATACCCTTGGTGCATACAAAATGTTTTGTCTTACTAGTTTTTTTAATAATCTAAATTATGGTTCAGAAAGGTGATGATCAACCATTGCTGTATATACATCCATGCATTGAAGTACGGTTGATAATGATGAGGGGCCGTTATGAATTATATAGCTCGCATTAGAGGACGTTATGAATTATAACGCCCGTTTAGAACGACCTGGTTGTTATGGACTTGTTTATATATTCCGTATGACGGAGATGTTTATCATACCAAAAACAATGTAAGCATCAACCGACCCTAAGATAGTGCGGAGAGATGTTCGTTCCATAAGAAAACTAGCCTATCCTACAGTGAACAACTGAACCAACCAAATAAAGTACCTTAGATTACTAGAAACTAACCGCCTAATCTTAACAAAAATTTCAAACGTAGCAAATAATTTATTTTAGTTCAGTTGCGCTCGACCTAAGCTTTGGGAAATCTTTTCCGTTTATCGCTATACACCACACAAAACGCGTGTTACTGTCAATCTGATTGTACAAAGGACAAGCAAAGGCAACCGACTTCTCAGCCGGAGCTGGTCGTGGGTAAAACAGAAGACTCAAATCTTTAGCGGTAAGAAAATTATGGGCACCAAGTAGCAGATAACCCTGCACTTTGCTAATCCAAAAGTATAGTACAGAAAGCGCTACTAACCAAACCTGAAAATTAAAGGCAACAATAAGGAAAAAATAAAATTCGCAAACGTAGATAACGAGTCAGTATAATTTATCTGAACAAATGTGCTCGACGGTACATACATAAAAAAATTCAATAACGGCAAAACCAGATTAAAATATCACATTTCAAATCACAGTAGCATAAATATTAATAAGGATCGTCTTCTTAATTATATCAGTAATCAATAACTGTCTAGATGCTTAATACCAATAAATATTGCAGGAAGAAGTACAAATTATAAATGTTTTATTTAGCAAATTGCATTTCCGGAGAACTACTAGAGGTCTACAACTGCGACTAAATTATTAATATTTAAATTTAGGGTATCGACTTGAATATGACCCTAAATCTTCGAATGCAAGAAACTGTTAGTTATTTTTCATAAATTTTAAAATGGTTCTATGTGACGCCAATATCTTGGTTCAGACAGGGCGCTATATAACCCGGAAGTCGCGTGGTAATTATTTAAGATTCATATTAACTTCAAGGCGTCAGGTAAAGCGGATACCTTATTGAAATATCTTGCAAATACAAGATTATATTAGCTCAACTCAACCGAACTATTCGGTCATTAGCATGACATATAAGTTCAAAAAAAATTAGGATTGATTATGCATATTCGCTTTCACAAGATTCTACAAACTGACAACAAATCACTTAGAGAGTACGTGAGAAACATCCAAAATTTGATTTGACAGAATTCTGCTTTGTTTACAAATTGTGTGACTTCATAAACAGTAGCTATAGGTTATGCTGATTACCAAAATATACCAGCTGTACACAGGTAAGCGCCACGTTATGCTAGTAACTCATGTAATATATGAAGGCGAACTAGTATTTGCCAAACAAAGTACAACCTGGTATCTGCCAAAAACACATTAAAATTTCTAACCGAACATATACAAAGAATCCCAACTTATAGGTTAGCTCAGAGCAGCAACAATGCAACGCGTGCGCGACAACAAGCTAGATTAAACAGATCTTGGGAAGCTGCATAACAGATCGTAGACGTGCAGTAAGCCCTGTCGAAGACGTCACGGAAGTCACAGGTGGTCTGCGCTACGGCTGTCAAAATTCAGGTATCGTAACGATGGGGCTTCAAACTTATTGGAGTCGGGCTACTTGCAGGGTTTGAGCCCTAGGCTAGAAAGTCGCAGCAATCTAAGGACGCCATGCAGTCGCAAGGGGGGGGGGGGTGATTTAGCCGTACGGGGCGAAAAAACAGCTAAAATTAATTGCACACAATAGAACCAAGGCATAAGGCACAAAAAGGAAGTTTGGACATACCTCTTTGATGTTCGGCTCTCAGCTTTGCCGAAACGTAACCATGTGCTTGACGCAAATGGATACATAACGATGTCTGATTTGAGAAATTCCCATAAATTTTCCTCAACGAGACTTCATTCAAATATTCCAACCAAAACGGAATCAAAAGGAAGCTTTCTCAAAGAAGGATGCTAGCGAACAACCCAGATCACAGGTACGTATCACAAATGTCGTTCACTGCAATCTTTCTTCATCAAGACATAACGCAAAACAGACGAAAATTGGCTGATAAGACTAAACAATTTTGGCAAAGGGAGAAAATGTAGTATGCCACCAAACTAGCACCAGCATCAAGTGAAACTGAAGCAAATTAATTAAGAATGTTTTCATTGATCGAAACCCAAAAATAAACTAATAGCTCAATTAGAACTTGGACAAAACATTAGTTTTAACAAAAATAGGGCAAATAATTACAGAAGTATTTAAAAGTAACTGTTGGCTCATAACACGCGCTGCACTGTCGGCGCTTTCTATTATCTAAGTTTTGAGCTTTGCCCGTTTGACAGAATAAGTCACTTAAAGTTTCTTCGTGCCGCATTTAAGATGTTTGTGATCCTATTTTCAGCATTTTCTTAAGCCGCAGTTGGAGCCCCAAATTTTAACCTACCCGTGTCGTCCCGGAAGGTTTTTTGCTGACCAACGTGGAGGTTCATAACCTCGGATCTGTGTTGACCTTGAAGGCACCTGCTGAAGTCCAGCCTTTTATGTTCTATGTGGGACATAACCTCCAACGCGCTATGCCAACTTCCAGTGAGCTTAAGGGGGCTCGACACAAGGGAGAGAAGTAACATGCTTTATGTTTTTGTTCCCTTACTTTGAAACCAGTTCATTGCTGTAGCCAGTAATCTGGTGCGTTAGGTACCCCATTTTTTTACTGTTTACCTACCTGGGTTCCCTCAGGACCTAGTAAATTTTATGTTGGACTTCACCGTCAATGTGTCACTATGTAATCCACCTAACGATTTTCCTATCCTCGGAGCATAGAGTAATCTCCGTTACACTTTTTTAAACTGTTGCATTGTTTATGGTAATTTATTTGTGTATTTTTTAAATTGCTGTACTATATGCTGACTTACTCGCCAGTAGAGTTATATGTTCTTAAACTTTGGTCTAGATTTGTTACTCTACGTTAACCTATGTTAGAAAATAATCATCTGTACTTTGCACGATATGATACCGAATTCGTGATTATTATACAGTTTTATTTTTACTGTTACCTTTGCTTATTTTGAGCTTTCTCTGTGATACCTGTATACACATGTCGTTAATTAAAAGATTCGTTGGCGCTTATTTTCTCTTTCTTTTATTTAATTGTTGTTACTCAAAGATCTGCACACCGTCTCTCTGAATTAGCCGGCCAGCAATTGTATCCACGTGGTCATTGATTTTATAATTTAAGAGATTTAACCGACGAATAACTTGATGCTAACAAGTAATTTTTGCAACATAAACCTCTTAGTAAGCAAAGAGTAAACATTGTTTGCTGATTTAATAAGTATATATTGCGATGTTATTAGGCCCTACAAACTCAACTCTGATAGCATTGCCAAACTAATGGACATTTCACTAAAGCTCAGGGTGAGGTATTTTATATAACTGCAAGGCTAAACTTTGAATTTAATAGATTGAATGCATTGGTAAAGAAATGCCAATTAATAGCAGTATAATTAATTAAAGAACGGTTTAAGCAAAGCGCAATTCTCACAAGGATCTAAGTTGAATGTAAAATAAAATTTTACTGTTTAACGTTACTTGAATTATTCGCTTCAATTTATTGTCTTTGCAAACCATTTTTTTAAATTAATAGCCGAACTATTAATTTAAAAAAATGGTTTGCAAAGACAATAAATTGAAGCGATTAATTCAAGTAACGTTAAACAGTGAAATATTTGTCAGGGTTTTAAAAGAAAGGTAGTAAAAGTTAGATAGGCTAATGAACGTTGCAACGAGCAGCTAAGAAGGCTGAAATTAAGGCATTTGATGGAAAATTGTAAGAATCAACAAGCCAGGGTTATAATAAAAATCAAGAAAAGGACACAGCAGATAAATTAAAATTCTGTGAAAAATAAGACAGGTGAAATCAAGCTACGCTTTGGTGAAGGAAGTACTTTCATAAAATTAATCAGTGCAGTGACTTATGTGAACAGTTTAAAGCAAATTAACAAACGTGCAGAAACGCAAAGACTTGATTAACTAAATATAAATGTGGACCATAATATTAGAATAAGTATTTGTAAATAAGTTGTAGATTTTAGGCAAAGAAGACACCTGTGCTTAGAGCAGCCCGTGGGGGACGTCACCGAGGAGTGGCAGCAGCATCACGCCCATAGCAGTCCTACAACGAGACCAGCGTCGCCTTCGAGCCCGATAAGTTCGGCAACAACAACAGGTACTGTCTATGCCTAAAATAAAGTTAAGTGAGCACCGGGAAGTTTATGAATGAGTACCAAGAGTCATACCCAAGGCAATACAAGCCATATTCATGGCTGTAAAATTAATCCAGACCGCAGAATAGCCCAACTCCATAATTTGGGGTTATGTGACAGTTAGATCTTGAAACGACGCCTGTTAAAACAATTGGTGCATGGATCTGGGCCCCTTTTAACAAATGCTAGAAAAACAAATGATGTAAATTCCGCGAAACAGCTTAATTCAAATATTTACCGGTGGAACTGTGATAAATTTTCACTTTATTTTTAAATTCACGATCGCAATTGTCAGCGGACATCATTTTAATATAACGTATGACCTACTTTCGAGTATTTGCTTGTGCGCAGTAGTACGAAGACGAAATACAGAACCGTATTAAGTTAAATTAAGAATTATACATTAAGCCCAATTGAACCTAACCGAGAGAAAGGGAAAATGTTTTACCGAAATTTGAGCTAGCCATTATAATTGTTATTACTTGCAGATAAATAAAATATCAACAGGGCATATAACCATTTAATTCAATGAGTTAGTAAATTACAACTACTTTTAATCGACTTAGAATTTTATAGGGTAAATAAAATATTTGCGAGGTGGTTCTTAATCATTTATTTAATTAAATATTAAATCAAAAGAACAGTAACCGTTTCAAATAAAATGGCAAACCCAAAAAGGAGCTGTCATTAACCATAGCAATATTTAGAAAAAGAACATAGAAAGGTAAGTAGCTAATTAAGCCACAAAAATTATCTGTTGTCTGAGAATATTTGTTATTCTGAATACGAGTTGCTGCTGTGACGAAAATAATCACTAGTGCAAAGCTCGTGTGATTATTTTCCGAAAACAACAGCAACGATTAATGAATGAATGACAAATACTGAAGCAAAACGCAGATCAAGAATTGTATTCGGAGAACAAGAATATTCATTTTAACGTCTATCTGACATAAATATTGCCGCTACAATACTCTCCTGCTGCTTTTCATTTCCTGTAAATATTGCCCAAGTAAGAAATAATGAAAGGCGGCTACTGGTTGACTGCAGAGAAATGCAAGCATTTGATTGGTCACTTTATTTTGAATTGAATTATCATTGAAATAATTGTGTAAGCAATAGATGGCTTTTATTTATAGATGATATGTAATTACAAATTTTTCCTTTTAATATATTTCTTAATATTTACTTAACACTATTTGTTAGTTATACGAGTATCATGTTTACTTATGCTAGGTATCAGATTTCAAAAACATACCTATTTGCTAATATTCCTCATTTATTACATGGCCCTTTCACACTATAATAATGTAAATTATATCAAGAATTACTGTTAGTTTCAGATAAAAATCAAATTGTCGAAACAAATTGCGGTTATAACTAAAAACTACTAAGTAAAAATTCAACACAATCCACATAGATTACAGTTATTTCTGAGGCTTGAATAACGCGTCTAATATCATATCTATTTTGGAATCATTAAAGGCTAAAACTTCGAAGGAAGTATGCTTTTCCTTACGCCCCGCAATTGTAATATGAAGCCCTTTGTGGTCCGGATGATTTTCAGTAAGAGCCTTCCCTACTGCAATTTCCCCTCCTGCCCGTACCCTCCCAATGTACGTGATGCAGCCTGGTTCGTAACCACCCAATACTAAATGTTTATCCGTTAGCAAACTAATGTCATCGTTGTTTGTTTTAATCCACTCAAACAGTTCTGGATATTGAGTGCATAAAATCTAAGGGAATCTATTTATCAAACGAATATAAATCTAAGTATTGAAATTGGGTACCTTAATGTTTTCTTTTGCAACATGCTCTTCACCATTATACTCGTAGTAAGCGTTTTTAGGATCGGTTGAGTATATTTTTGCAGGTATCAAGAACGATGCGTAGATTTGTCCAATATAAATTGGTTTTCCCGTTGAATCAGTTCCGCCTTGGTAGGCGTCTGTTGGGATTTCTCCAGAGTAGTCTCTCCAATAATATCCTAAAATGTTTAATTATTGTCTTATAAAACAATGGAAGACAATTCTGCCGTTCTTAAAACTATAATAAAATTATCTAGCCAGTGTATAAACAGTTTAAGAAAATAATTTAAATACACTGATATCAGATTAAATTAATACGATATACGAATATAAAAAATGAAGTAGTACCTCACCTTGTACATCTCGAGATTTCTCACTATGCGTTCCAATAGATCCGATTGAAAATGCCACCAAATAGATGATAACTCTAGTCATATTGCCTTTATGGTGATAAGCTTACTAGAGTGTACTCCAATAACCGTGAAGTAACGAATTGTACTATTTAAAACGTTAGTTATTGTAACTGATCACCGTGTTGTTGTTTGACCTTTGCGCTGCTGGCGGAATTAAATATAGATAACCAGTTTTAGTACTTGCAACGTGTTATAAATAATAACTATCAAAGTACCCCAGATTTTCACGGTTTAATAGCCTTCAAACTATCTACCGGTTTGTAACGTAACTAATTTAACCCCTTTTGAGGGGAGGGGGGGTTGAATTCCAAACCAACCATGAAAATTATTTGACCCGATTTGTAGAAGGAAATGATTTTCAGAATTTCAACTTGTTACCTGCCTTAGTTTCCTTATTTGTGACGACCAGTAACGTACCTTGCGTATGCAGACGATGCGGTTATCAAAGAGAGATCACAACAAGCTCTGGAGACAGCAAATCAAGAACTAGAAAAAGAAGCAAACAGGCGAGAAGAGAAAGCTGAGCAGTACCAATGACCAGAGACTGGATAATCACACGTTTGGGGAAACATAAGAATATACGTAGTTATCTCGGAACTACAAGTACAGGAAACGATGGGACAAGTGAAGGAATACAAACTAAGTACGTAGCAATAGGAAACAGATGCTATTATTCACTAAAAAAAATATTGCTATAAATACATTTCAGTAGCCTTTATATTAAGCATAATAGTAATTAATAACATAACCAGCAAAACAAATATATATTATAAGAATGTAATAATTTGAATTTTAGAAATAATATAGGCCATGCAGATAATTGCATAATGACGTTTTTCAATAGCTTTATTTTTGCTTAAAACATAATTAAACCAGAGTAGGCTTGGCAGTTCCTGTAACAATGTGTAAACTGTAAACAAAGAATTGGGGTACCTTCTTCGAAAGCTTTGGTTGTGAAATTACCAAGCTGCCCCAAAAATCAAGTTATTTTATGTGATAATAAATACCCAAGTTAACTAAAAGCGTTGTTTAATTGGATGATTGTATCCTGGGTAATTTGGGAAAGATTTGCCTTGCATTGGGCTTCCGCACAGATAAAATACGAGGCGTCAAAGTGGTCCAGCGAAAGCTTTGGTTTTTTGGACGTATTCTACGGTGGGCCAGCCAGTTTTATAAGTTCCTGTACGAGTGAATAAGAGAGCAGAGGCCGTGTATCACAACGGAGTACGAGATTTGAGGCCCATCTTCATTGGAAGTTGCTCCAAACGTGTCCGAGACCATCAGCCGTTCACCAGGTGGGTTCCAGCGCAGATATGAACCTTGCTAACTGCAGGCAAACAACAACGAGGAACCCAGAGCATCGTGGGGGTTCCAGCAAGGGGCAGGTAGCTCTCTTTTTAACGGAGAAGCCATCGAAAGGTCACATTTGCCTCCTAAAAGTGTTAGTTTTGTGAATGTGCTTCGTTAGCGCCCCTTAGAGCGTAACTTCCGGTTCGTGGCGTGGGTAGAAGTGTTTTGTTTATGACGCGGGATATTTACATTTTATTGTTATCGCATAGCAACAGCGTTAATTGCGTGGACATCGAGAAATTAATTAAACTTATCAGCTTGCTTACATATTCTCGAAGCAAGGAAACCATTTTGGTTTTGTATTTGTTCTCATCAGTTAAAAATATAACCCAATTGTCAAATCCCATTAGATAAATGCCGATATACAAAATGCTTACAATGTTTATTTTAAAATAGAACCTTAAATAATTATTGACAGCCAAACCTAATCAATTAGTAATCATAGCTGGTTCATATTCATTTGTTTAATTAGATGTAACAATCTAACCCTGGGATGAAAGTGAATTTGAATTAGAAATGTAAGCATTATTACAGCGTAGCCGGGTAAATTACAACATGTGTGGTGGTTCCTACTGTTTAATCTATTCAAATAATTAAAATTCATATTGAAAAACCCATTATACCCAAAATGACATAAATATATATACAGATTGCCTGCAGGCACTAGGTGCACACTGTAACTAGATACAGAGACGGTTTCAAATTTTAAGTGGTTGTTAAGCACACATCCTTGTGATCTAGTTACCGTGTGTACTTAGTACTTGCAGAAAATCTGTATATAAAGAGAAACCAGTGGCAACATATGCAAGTGAGATGTAGGAACCAAAACTAAAGAACGAAAAAGTTCTATGTGTTTGAAGCCTATCAACGTTGTACTTTCGGAAGCGATTCAGAGAATGTAGTTTGTTGACTGAGAGGACTAGGTTAAAATGTTGGTAGATAGTGAAGGGTATGAACCTTGTTAATGGGATATTTAAGGTTTTTAGTATTGTAACATCTTTTTGTGAGTATGAAGACTAGCCCAATTCTTTTTTTTGTAACACCTGTAGCCTATGTTATCTTACATTGAAATGAACGCAGTGGATGTTATCACTGTATTAAAAACACTAAGTTACAAATTCGTATTTATACACTACCTCAAGTTCTATGTGTAAGCGTAAAGTACGATTTTACATATTTCGTTAACTTATCGTGACCCACTGGTCTAGGTTTATAACGGGAGCGGAATACAAATTAAACTATATTTACAATTATAAACAGATCTATGTACGACCTACAAATTTTGATTACAAAATTTTATGTAATATGAAAGTACATAGCAACAATTACAAGTTCTAAACTAATAGTTACTATTCTTGTTAAGGTAGAATTTTCGTTTAGAATGCAGTCTTTGTGGATGAACACCCAGCATTCTCTGGCTTAATGTGCCTTCCATCTTGTGAACTCAAGTAAGAATCCACGCGATAGCCATGCTCTTTGGTGGCTCGTATTGTTTGAGTACCTTGAGAACGAGGATACTTACGCAGATTTGGCCTTGTTGCTGTTTGTGCACCCATACCGACTAACGTTTCGCAAGACCTTGCAGCTTGCATCATCAGAGTGAAAGTCACACAAAAAACTGAGGGTAGGTGTGGAGTTATTTATAGTCGTCTATGCTAGCCGCTCGGAGCGACGTAACTCTGATTGGTCATTCAAGTACAGCAAAATGCCTGGGGCGTGGCGTATGACGCACAGTGGTTGTAATGCTTTAAATCGTGTATCACAGGAGTCTACGTTTTACTAAGTTTAAAACCATCTTTCCTGTTTTTATTATTTGGATGTTTTTCTATTTTTATGGCCTCACGTATCACTCGTGGGAAGTAGTAAGGTATTCTGGCAAGTGGCGTGCTCAAATTTTAAGTTGTAGCCATTTGTAAATGTAAGCTCAGCTACGGCTGATTTTGTGTTGCGTTTGTGTTTTGCAATCGCCTCTATGTTCTTGAAGTCTTACATCAATAGAACGACCAGTCTGTCCAATGTCACTCGAACCTCAAAAACAAGGAATGTGATATACGCCAACTTGGAATTTTGTCTTTTACTGATCTGAAGCTATTACCCAAATTTTCATTGGCTGTGAACGCAGTTTTGATGGTGCATCGTTTCACCACTCGTCCTATCTTATCGAGCCTTTAACGTAAGGTTGAAATGCTAAACCTCCCAGAGGCTTTGCTTCTTTGCTATAGCCGTAAATTTTTAGGTCTAATTTTTCGTAATTAACAATATATTAAGGTATATTATAAGCAAACTCGATTTTAATGTTTTTTAACGAAATAAAAATTTGTTTTATATTTTTCAAAGGTTGGTACCGAAAACTTCATGAAGAGGCATTGATGATGTCCATTGCATGGGCTCAAAAATGCAGGTATAGCTTAAACGTTTTGCATTGAAATAGCGATCATTTTAATACTACGTTGTTATAAATATTTTATGCAAAACAGTGCTGATTATGAGGCGGATGCTGCAAATTTAACATGGATTTTTTTAAATAGAACGCCCTCTATGTTTTTGTATTTTTTTAATATGGGCCTTTTATTGATATTTTACTTCATAGCTCTAAGTTCACCCCTTTTTCAAATATGCGACTTTGATCGGCCAAAAACATTTTAAATCACAATTTTTTGTGCTGTACCCTAACGGTACTTTCACGGCTAGGAACGTCCTGTCGTAAAGGGACTACAGTTCTGGAAAGCGACATTCGCCACTATAAGTAACAGTGCTGTCAATAAGCTCGAGAGGTTAGAATCTAATATTCGGTGAGCCCTAGCATCTCGCATTACAATAAACGGTTCAACCGTCTTACAAGCGTTTTCATTCCGGATTTAAGCCTTTCGCGCACACACGCACCGATAGTGACATGACTTTTTTTTATTAATCAATATTATAGTTTTTGAGCTATACCGGCAATAGGCGGACAGACAGACGGACAGAGAGACAAGCCGACAGACAGGTGGATGGACAGACAAACATACGTAATTAAGAAAACATGTTTTTCGTCATCTAAGGACTTTCAAATCTGAAGATTAGAGGAAATTCATCAAGAAGATTTTTTCACGATTACAGTATACTTTGCCTTTTAGACGATGGAAGTAAAAAGTATATTTGCTTTGCCATACGTTTTTGAACCACTATGTATAGTCAAAAATATCTTAGTAATGTGCAACACCTTCGTACCTACAACTTTTATATAATAATATGAAGATTCGTATATAGTTGCAATAGTTTACGAGCAGGGGTTAAGGCCCGGCTGCTTAATTAGAGTAAACATTGATCGGGGTCCAAAAATGGCGTACAACAGAAAATCAGCGGAGAAGCTAAAGGATGAAAGCTCTGGAAAGAAAAGAATGGAAGAAAGTCGTTGAGGAGGCGAAGAGCTAATCAACTAATTACTGCTGAAGTTTACTATAAAACATTTTACATTTATTATTGTTTATAACATGTGATAATAAGGCTGCTTATCTTTATTTACTGGTTTTTATTACATTTTTAAATCAACCGGTGCAAAGGTCAAACAACAGCACGTTGACCAATTTAAAAACGTAATGTTTTAAACAGTACCATTTCTTACTTGGTTTAAGTACGAACTATAGTAATATTCTCACTCTAAAAGTAATATGACGAGAGTACTCTTCTATCTGGTGGCATTTTCAATTGGTTCTACAATTGGAATATATAGTGGAAGATCTCAGGATGTAGAAGGTATTGTACTACTTCATCTTCATATTCAATTTTTAAGAACAGCAGAATTGCCTTTACTTGTTTTCTGCGATGTTACTCTCCTTACTTTGGTTACTTGAACATTAATTATATCTTCTAGGATATTATTGGAGAGACTATTCTGGAGAAATACCAGTAGACGCATTACAAGGCGGAAGTGATTCCACTGGAAAACCAATTTACATCGGACAAATTTACTCATCGTTCCTGATACCTGCAAAAATATACTCAACCGACCCTAAGCACGCCTACTATGAGTATGGGGGGAAAGAGCATGTTGTAACGAAAAACATTAAGGTAGTCCAATTTCAATATCTAGATTTATATTCGTTTGATAAGTATATTTCTTTAGATTCTATGCACTCAATATCCAGAACAGTTTGAGTGGATTAGAACAAACAACGATGACATTAATTTGATAACGGACAAACATTTAGTATCGGGTGGTTACGAACCAGGCTGCATCACGTACATTGGGAGGATACGGGCAGGAGGGGAAATTGCAGTAGGGAAGGCGCTTACTAACAATCTCCCTCAGTACAAAGGACTGCATATTACAATAGCGGGCCGTAAGGAAATGCATACTTCTTTCGAAGTGTTAGCCTTTAATTCCAAATTACCTAAGATATTCAGGGCTGAGAAATGATTATATTTTTTTATGTCGATGCCATGGTGTTCTAGTTTTAATTTGTAAGTATTGTGTCCATAAATACAATTTCTTTCAAACGTTCGATTTCTATTTAAAATTGACATTCATTGTTTGCAATATCTACATCCTTCTACTGTCCTAGAATTTATTACATGTATGATATTGAAAAATAATTATTTGTTACACTTTCTAAACATTGCTATTAAGGCACTACAATTAAGTAATTGGGATATCTTCTTTAAGGTAGCAAATCAAAAGAAAACTTTTTTATCCAAGCTCATATTTCGGAAAGATCGACTCTTTTATCAAGGCAAAGATAGTTAAAGTTAGTACGTCATAATAGCAATAGAGAAGGAAAAACAGGCATATCTAAGTTGAAACATCAGATTAGAGGTTCAAAAGCAATATTTGGGAAATCCGATTAAGTCACAGTTAATTACTTAATCAATTATAAACATATTGGGAATTCTTTACAGTTTCTTGTAGCAATGACTAATATATTGATCTCTAACCTCATGCATCAAATTAGATATTCCATTTTCGTCTTGTGTCGGCATTATGAAGTACTAACCTTAACTATCTTTGCCTTGGTAAAGAAATAAAGCTTTCGAAATATTGGGTTGGATAAAACAGGTTTCTTTTAATCTTCTTCCCTGAAGAATGAATCCCATTTACTTGATTATACTGTTTCATCAACCAGTCATTCGTTACTACGCTGCAACATTGCTATTAAGCTTAGCAATGTGACATTTAAAAACACCATACGACTAACAGCTAATGCTATAGTTACTATGACAATTAAATGTGTAATTCCATATTATTTATCTATGAAAACCAACATTTTTCGTTTTTCGAAATTTCTTCATTGTATTTAGAGGTCACAGGGCCAAGAGATAAAAGAACTTTAACGATACATGGCGACAACTAAATAGGTATTTATTAAACAAGCAAATTATTTACAAAATGTTCAGTCATTAAAACGGTTTGTTTGTGCAAGAAAGGTAAATTTAAAAAATCAGTGGAAAGGTTGCCCAAAACTCTCTTCGGAAGTGGAAGTTTTGAAACAAACAACTATAAAAATATAAAAAATTATTTTTAAGGTGTTCACTCTGTATCTCTTTTCACGATTATAATACTCCCTTCGCCTTAGGCGAGTGAAGTAAACAGTATCCGTTTTGAATTACTGAACTAACTCTTATATTTGCTATTAAGGCTCTTCGATTTACTACCCACAGATAGTAATAATTTTCTTAACTTCAATGTTTTAACAATAATAAAAAATGATCTTATGGGTTGTGGGACTTAACTACTTCAGTTTTAAATAAAGTTGTATTATTTTGTATTTAATTTACTTAAATACATTTGTTACGTTTGAAATGTTTATAAGGATTTGGAAATTAGAGTCTACTAATGTAAGATACTTTATCTTTTCGTGATTGGGCACTGTAAAGTAGGTGACTTTTCTTGTGAAACGAACATTTATCGACTGGATCTGGAATGATTGGTTGGGCACTGTGGAGTAGGTTACCTTATCTTGTGTGACAAACAGCTACACACACTATTCTTAGGGTCAACTGGTAGAAATGCTAAAGGTGGTTATTTTTTTATGAGGTGAAGATTTATCCGCATATTCTTTGTATTGATCAGATCTTTAATTTTCTTCCTTAGTTTTCTGGAGGTTTTTATTTTTCGGCTGAAATTTAGATGTTTTCTGTGTTTTAGTTCAGATTTTTCATCACTTGCTGTGATTTGGACGTTTAGTGCTCTTATTGCGACTTATGGGGTTGGATGTTTTGACCTTGTGATTGTGGTTGGACAATAGAAAGGCTGATTGTGTAGAGATTACCTTCTGTTAGGGGTTTCTTCTTCTTCAAGTGCCATCTTCATTCCGAAGGTTGGCGATCATCAAGACAATTTGAATATTTGAGGCCGCTGATCTGAAAAGTTGGTTGTTAGAGCAGTTACACCAATCTCTGAGATTCTTTAGCCGTGAATGTCTTCTTCATCCTATAATCTTTTCCTCTATAATGAGCCGTAGTATGTGATATTTTTCTCCCCCCCTCCCACGATGTCTCCCAGGTACTGAATCTTATTCTTTTTATTATTACTTACCTCGTCTGAAAGACGAAGGAAGTATTGTAAACACGAAAAAATCACCTTTTGAGATTTCTTCAGATCTTTACCTTTCAGGGTCTCTAGATGACGAAAAACAAGTTTTGTATGTCTGCCTGTTGGCGGTATAACTTAACAAACATTTGTCGGAAGAAGACGATATTTTGCATACACATTATATATATACCTGGAATGAAACCGAAAAAATGTCAGACAAATATATACAGGGTGAGCACTTAAAAAAAATAAAATGTTGTTTATTTTTTATTCAACTTAGTAATAGATACAAGTAATAATTTATACATAGTGCAGGTTCTATTCTTAACAAAAATGGGAGCCAATAGATACAGAATATTTTTTTACAATACAAAAACGAGACACAAATTAGCGCGTTGCTAAATATAGATGTGACGTAGAAATTCAAAAAGTCGGTCCTTCGTGGCGTAGGTAGAAATTGCCCAGTCCCTTACGGTATCCCACTAAAGGTTAGGGCTGAACACGCGGTCCGTCTGCCGTTCGAATTCGACCACCGGTAACGCCTTTTTTTATTTGAAAATGTATTTAATTTATTAGAAACGTGAAGATATTTTTACTCCTAACTTAATTTGATTATGAAAATTATTTAGTGTCACAATGTCGACTAGGGAAGTTCTGGGTAAAGCCTTTTACAGATTTTTTAATAGTTAGTATAGCCTCTTTTTCATTCTTCATCCGTGCTAGGACCATGATGTTTCTTATTCTTTCCACCCATTATATTCTCAAGATACGTCGGTACATTCATAATTCGAAACTCTCAATCCTCGTAATGTCTATTTTGTTCATCGTCCATGTTTGCATTCCATAATAGAGCACTGGCAGTATAAATAGCATCTCATTATTCTGACTTTCATTCTAGACCTTAGTCTCGGCCACATAGCGCTTTTTTCATTTTCATGAATGTACTTCTAGCATTTTCTTATTCTTACACCGACAGAGCTATCGTTGTTTTCGTTAATCATGTTCCTAGATAATTATATTTTCGTACTCTTTCCACTTCCTGATCGTTGGGGGTTTACGCCAATCGAGTTACCATCACCAGCCTTTTCTATCCAGCTGTGAAAAAAATAGTTTTGGTGTCAAAGCCTAATGCAACTTTTTCGTAATTTAGCATTTACTCTCTTCGAAAGAGCAGGAAGAATTGAATTTAGCCACAATGTTGATAATCTGTAAAATGTTATTGTTTAGTTGTGTTAGCACATTAATTCCAGTCGCTTTCCCATTCTTTATTTTTGAAACAGATCATCTTGTGTTATTACAGTACCTTCTGCGATCTTCACTAAATAAGTTTCGTATACGTTTGTTTCATACCCGCAGTTTTTGATTAATATCAATAATGAAATTCCCTTCATCATCTGTTAGTTTTCTAAGCGTTTTTAGTGTGTATATTCCTGCTACTTTCTTAACTTTTCTTGATCTTCTTTTATTTTTGTTACTTTTCTATTAATTGTATTATTTCATCTTTCTCCATATTTTGTAACCGTCCTTTTTACTTCATTAGTTGTACCATCACTTCTGTTATCCACTTTTTTTTCATGATCGTTCTATGTGCTTTAAGGAATTTCCCGCAGGTATCATTAGCTGCTTGTTTAATTTCTTTCCATATCGCATTTATTTGAGTTAATATTATATAACTAGCAACCAGTGAGACAAATGTCTCATTTAATAAAACAAAAAAGACCGTCCCGGACGGACCAGCGTTCCAGACGGACGGAAATCACGTGATTTCTCGAAAACCGGAAGTGTCACGTGACTGAAATTCGGTTCCTGACCTGACATGACCATTCCAAATATATAACTTTCATAATTTTTTTCTCTATCTCTTACGGTTTGGCTGCTGAAACAGCGTCCCGGACGGACCAGCGTCCCAGACGGACGGAAATCACGTGATTTCTCGAAAACCGGAAGTGTCACGTGACTGAAATTCGGTTCCTGACCTGACATGACCATTCCAAATATATAACTTTCATAATTTTTTTCTCTATCTCTTACGGTTTGGCTGCTGAAACAGCGTCCCGGACGGACCAGCGTCCCAGACGGACGGAAATCACGTGATTTCTCGAAAACCGGAAGTGTCACGTGACTGAAATTCGGTTCCTGACCTGACATGACCATTCCAAACATACGACTTTAATAACTTTTTTTCTATCTTTTACGGTTTGGCTGCTGAAACAGCGTCCCAGACAGACAAAACAGCGTCCCAGACAGACACGTCTATTAGATAAAGAATACTTTGTTTGAAATTCTTGTTAAACCTATTAACTTTTCTACATCTATTGCACGTATTGCTTTTTATTAATTCTTTAAAAGGTTGTTTAAGTTGTTGTTCTTGCTCCGGGACAGATATTTACTGCAGTCATACTGTTGCGGAATATAATAAAATCAGCCTAATTTCTCAAAATATTCCTCTTGACATCCTCAAGTATCTGCCACATACATAACCTTCTGTGAGGAATTTTAAAAAGTGTGTTTGTGACTACATACCAGCAGAATTCGACTAAGCGTTCTACTACGAAACTTCTTTTGCCTAAACCCTATTCACCATCTGCTTCTTTTCCCATTCCAACATAGGCATTACACATTACAAATACTTCTGAGTTGAGTCGGATTTTTTCCCCAGATAATGGAACGAAGTTGTACTCGTACGTATAATAAGTAATCTTATGTATTTTTGCTACAATTAGTTCCACTTCACATATACGCGGTTTTCATAGTTAAGTCGGCACTATTGCTAACTTCGTTATTATTGGAGCTACACCGTCAGTTAAGTGGGCAAACTAATAGTATTTTTTTCGCCAATTACGATGATGAAAACGGAATCAAAATCGAACCTCGCGTTCGCGAGTTATGTCAAAAAGTTCTATTTTTTCAAATGCGACACTCAGTATACAATATTCACAATCGATAGGAACTTGAATTCTGAACAAAAAGTCTCATATGACCTTTTATCCTAATGTCAAAAATCACAAAGGTATTGATGATTTTTCAAATTCGTCAAGGTGGCAACTTTGCCTTGCCATAAAATAGAAATTAAGAAGAACATCCATGAAGTGAAAAAATATCGTTTATTTCAAATTATTCTATGAACTTAAAAAACAAAATTCAAATTAGATGCTCAAAAACATCACCCTCTTGCTCCAAGCATTCTTGAGCCCGCTTGTAAATGCTCCTAGTGGCTCTGGCAATGACATAACTCGCGAACGCGATGTTCGATGTTGATTCCGTTTTCACCATCGTAATTGGCGAAAAAATACTACTAGTTTGCCTACTTAACTGACGTTGTAGCTCCAATAATTACGAAGTTAGCAATAGTGCCGACTTAAGTATGAAAACCGTGTATAACATTAAACGAGCAAAACTCGTAAATATTGTTAAAAAAACATTACCATATGTCATAGAGAACAGTGGCCTTAAGATTCACTATAAACATGAAATTATATAAAAAATTAATATAAATTTGTTTTTCTAAACAAGCTAGTATGATGGAAAAAAGAGAAGAAAGATTTGGAAAAAGTAGAAAAATATCAAGAACTGCTATAAAATGGAAACTAATAAGGGAAGATAAGATACTAACAATGATGAAAACCCTAACGGTGGATGTAAATCTAATAAAGCAACAACAATTAGGCTTTAAGAAAAGATCACGTGGAGATAAGAAAGGAGAATGCGAATATCAAAGAAGAACATCTAGAAATAATGAAGGTAATACAAAATTTCGATCAAAGATAAAAAAATATACAAAAAAGAAAAAAGAGGGAATAACGTTGTGGCACAAGATTAACGATACACAATTCCGAGGTAAACGTATTAAAGAAAAATATGGAGACGTTTTTGAAGAAAGAACTAATGACTGAAGTAAACTTGAAATCAGCTCATAAACTGGGATCGAAAGCATGATTAATAGAATTAAAAGACAGGAATGACAAAATAAAAATCATGCTAAATAAGAAAAACCAAAGGGAACTAAAAAGGATGGATTATTTATTAACAATAATTTGATATTGGAAGATCGATAAATTACAAACAAATCAGGGAAATAGCACGAGTAGAACGAGACAAAGGAAAAGGCGTAAGAATTAGATATAGAAAGCTGACCCTGATTGGAAAAGGTTATAAATGGGATACGTACAATGGGAGACACTGATAAAATAAACAAATTAAGTACGGATCAGGATAGGGATAATAATAAGGAAAATATATGGAAAATAATAACATGGTACATACAAGGAATCAATGGGAAAGAAGTAAAAATACAAGTAGAGTTTGAAAAGTCAAAGTAAACAATATTAGAACCAACGGAAATATATAGTGAACGAAACAGAGAGAACCAGGGAGATGTGGCAATTATGATATACAAAGAATATACTCAAAGAATCGAAAGCTGGAAATGCGTAACGAAAATATTATTACGATTAGATATCTCCAATGAGGAAAACGATAGAGTTACGATATTAGTTGGATACGGGTCCTCGGAAAATGATAGTAAAGCAAATAAGGATACATTTTGGGAAAATCTGAAAGAAGATATGGACGCAATAAGCGATAAAATATTCATTATCGTTGATTTTAACGAAAGAGTTGCGATAGGTGGAGAGGCGGGGTAACAAGTAGGTAAATATGCGGAGGGAGTAAAAAACAATAATGGCCAACGAATAATAAATTTTTTATTACACAACGCCATTATATTAATAAAAATATTTCTTAATCATAAAGAGATTCATAAGTTTACCAGAGTGATGGAGAGTAGATATAAATAACCTTGATCTAGTTTTAGTGAAGACAACGGACGGAGGGACAATTATTGATACAAGGGTTAAAAGATAACGAGAGATAGGTAGTGGACGTGTCTTGATAGAAACTACAATAAAAGCCGAAAATAAAAATCTATTAAGCCGTAATGTTAGCGATGTATTAGAACCCATATATGAAGCTATTAAGGTGTATAAGTTGATAGAGGAAAATGAGAGAAATCAATATAGACGGACTGTACAGGAAAATTAGCACAGATGAATTGGGAGGATACGAATCATCTGGAAACGCTGTAAAGTAACTTGAAGGAAATAATTATTAACACAGCAGAAAGTATACGTAAAAACACACATTAACAAAACAACCGGAAAGGAACAGTGTGGTGGAATAAAAAATACAGAGGAAAGTTAAACTGAAGAAAAATATATGGAAAGAGTATCTGATAAATAAAACAACATCAAACTATAATAAATATAGGGAACAAAGATATTTAGTCAAAGAGCTGGTTAAAGAAGAGAAAATCTTGGAAACAATTTGGACACAAAATGGAAAAGGATGGCTAAGAAAATAGTAAACTCTTGTATAGGACATTAAAGACATAAAGGAGCAGTAAGAAAGATCAAATAATGGAGATGGAATGAACATTGTTCAACCAATTGAATGGTGTAACAGCAACAGAAAACGTGGCTGGTAGTTCGGAAAATAGACCCGCGATAGGGATTAATGAAATTGTTATGGCAGAACTAGAACAAGCAATTCGCAAGCTGAAAAATGTAACGGGCTAGTTCATGTCACCTTGTCACCTTGGTATTCACCTTGCAATATTTAAGCCAAACTGTATGCTTTACATTGTAATGAATAGACTAAAACGTATTGTGTATTTAAAACGTTCAACGAATATTCCGCGTGCTCGAATAAGAAAGTGAATACTGATCCAGTGTGCTATTACTATTTTCAGTGTAATTTCGCGCTTTTAAAAACAGCAAGAGGCAGTCGCGCAATAATAAGCTACCTATGTATGCGTCCAAGCAAAAAGGGACGCCACGCGAAGTATTATAAAGTGCCAGCTTGGGAAAGCATCTCCGAGATACTGCAGTTCATAGTAAGAAGCTGCTATTTCAGCTGCCATTCGATCTCCAAGAAAACCAGTCGACTTTGCGAACACACGAAGTCTTTGTAAGTAGCTGCCAAAGTCACGAAGCTAATCTCTTGGTCATCTTGCTACGAATCAAAGGCAAATTTAGTTTTTACAATTACATTTTACGAGTGAATGTACGGCTCAGAAAGATTGGGAAAAACCAAAGCCGTAATAAGGAATTAATTGATAGTGCAAAGAATTGTGCAATAGCTGCAACGAGCCATGGCACGCCCAAAGGCGGAAAGGGACGTTTAGGCGCGCACTTTTAGGCGCTCATTATTAGGCACGAGCTTTTAGGCGGGAAGCTTTTAGACGCGGACGTTATTAGGCGCCTGGACGTTTAGACGCCGCAACTCTAGGCGCGGGGACAGTTAGGCGCCACATGAAAGAAATTCACATTATTCTTGATTTTAAAATTTTTTGTTAGGTAATTATTGCAGTCATTAATGTTGAAGAAAGATTCAAACCTTCATAAACAATATATATTCAGCTTTTTACGAGCATTTTTCAGTGTGTTCAGTGTTCAGTGTAGAGTTGTACAAATTTATATGTTGAATTTACATTTTATCGATTATGAACAAAAAGTTATTTATATTTTGTATATGGATAGTTTAACGTAGGGAAATTATATGGTGTGTATAATTCCAACATGTTAAACTACGCATATACAAAATGTAAATAACTGAATTTTCATAATCGATACAATGTAAATTGAATATGTAAATTTGTAAAACTTTAACACTGATGAAGGCTCGTAAAAGCCCCAAATACATATTGTTTATGAAAGTTTGAATTTTTCTTCAACATTAATTACTGCAATAATTACCTAACAACAAGTTTTAAAATCAAGAATAATGTGAATTTCTTTCATGTGGAGCCTAAGTGTCCCCGCACCTAAAGTTGCGGCGCCTAAACGTTCAGGCGCCTAATAGCGTCCGCGTCTAAAGCGCTCGCGCCTAAAAGTGCGCGCCTAAAGATGCGAGCCTAAAGAATCGCGCTTAAACGTCCTAGACCGGCCCAAAGGCCACGTACGCCTAATTGCTGAATTAGCACGACAGAACAAGGCGCTTGCATTATTCTGTTGACATATCGCATCAGCCGATTTTAAGCTACTGGACTCAGGGCGGCAGTAATTAAACTTGTGTGCGGATTTTAAACATGATTAACACTGTGGTTTTATTTACTTTCTTTTACAATAAAGGAAGTATTGGATTCACCCCAAAAATTCGAAATTGTTTTTTCAACAGATCTTCACGTTTTAGAGTCCCCTGAACCCAAAAACATATTTTGTTTTATTGGTCTGTCTGTGTGTGTGAATGTGTGTCTGTCTGTCTGTCTGTAAACAGAATATCTCAAAAACGAAAAGAGGTATGGCGTTGAAACTTTATATACAAGTTTTGTGTATTATGTAGATGCGCCAGCAAGCTCTTGAAGCAAATCGCATAACCGAAAGTAGGTGTTTACTCTTGTGATTTTTCAGTTTTCTTCGATTTTTTCAAAAACGGCTTTAACGATTTTTTCAAACTTCACCTTTTTATTACATTTTTAATGGGTGAGATAGGTGATTTTCCAGTTGAATACTAGTAAAACGGGTTTATTTTGTTTTTTTTCTATTTTTTTATCAACTCCTATTTTAAACAGAACACCCACTATATTACTACATTTTTGAATTCAGCTGAAAATTTTTTGTACCGTTTTTGTAGAATTTTTAATTTTTGAAAATTTTTGACAAATGCTTGAAAATTTAAAATCAAATTTTTGGCTAATTATAAAATCACTGTAAAAGGAAGTTGTGTGCTTGTATCAAACCAGATTTTTTTGACTTGGCGTTGATAATTAATAAGTCATACCTACACTTAAGAAGTGTATTCAACCGTGTAGATCCAGCTTTAAGCTCGTGGACTGTTACTTGCTATTGTTAATAGCGCATATAACATTTATATATTACCAATGTGTATCCTTTTTATGTATTTTCATGCTTGTATGTTATATGTATTTGCGTGTAAACTGTTTGGTTTCTGGCAGGATTTGCATGTATAATTACAGAGTTTGAAACAATTTTTTGGCTCCGCTTAATTGTTTCGCCGTTTACCAAATTATTTCAGGCCTAACCTGGATATTTTTATTTGAATTATAATTTCTTGTCGAATTCTTGTACCTGTATTGAGTTGCTATTGTTAGCACGGTGCACTTTTGACCAGCTCTATCTGTTATCGCTGGCCGTAGGAATGCGAACTTTCTTTTTGAAGCGAACGTTTCCGGCCCCGCACTTGTCTTCTAGCCCCGGCCGATGCGTGTCGCGCTGTCGAGGTTTGATTTTTAAATAAGTCAAAGTTAGGTATGCTCAACCAATTTTTACAAGCAGTTTGTTTCCAAGAGCTGATAATTTGATTCAGCTACGATGAGTTTTTCTTTCTGTTATCCTCGTATTAATTGCATGTCTTTAGTTTTTACCAGGAATTATTTTCGCCTGGAACTCACAAGTTTTTATCAGGAATCATTTTTTATCCGGAAATCTTCTCCTGGAAATTTTATCTGGAAGTAATAATTTTTGCCTGATAATTTTAAACTTGAAGGCCAGCTTTCCGTCACAATTTTAAACGGCCTTCAGCTACCTTCAGCGTCGATCCTGCAATGTGGTCTGCTTTTGGTCAAGCCGCCGCAACGCTTTAAGAATAATCCTGTGTAGCAACCCCTCGACTGCACTACCACTTAAGAAGTACAGGACGCCAGAGGTTAGTGCTTTCGGTTGTTAAACCCGGGCTGGTTATACCAGTACTTCGATTTGTTTCCCATTCCGTAGAACATTGACAGTTATTTAATTAAAGATAGCTTTTAAAACTAGTTGATTTTTATGTGTACTCTATACCTTTTTTTGAAAAAGGAACATCCACGTTTTTTTCTCTCATCAACCTAGAAAGAAAGGCTTTTATGAATGACACCGATATTCATATCTTTAGATTTACTTTGCAATTTCAAGTAATTTAACGACCCTAAAAGGGGTTATTTGTGGTAATGCGTGTGGCCACCTTCAATTAGTTTTGGCTGCATAGTGTAGCAAAATTTTCAAATATTTTATGAATTACATAAATTATATTTGGTGATTACCATATTTTTATGCATTTAATAAACAGTAGTTGGTTGATTATTTTCGGAATCATATTATGATTCCTGGCGCCAGTTTTTTTGTTTTGAAGTATTTTCAGGGTGGTACAGTTGAGAAGAATCTACGATCCAAGGCTGCCGAAATTGAGCTAGTTTGGCCTACGCGGTAAGTGTCGGGAAATTCTTGTATTTGCCGTGCAGTAAGCGCAGCAAGCAGGTTGATCTGCGGTCTTTTGCTATCACCGTTAATTATTTTAATTAATTAGGGTCAGCTTCTTTGTTGTGTCAATATATAGGTGGTAGCGGGCATGCTGGAACCGTCTATATTGACATACCCGGGTCTTGTACTTCTACAACTGAGTTAATTAGCAAACAAAGGTCAATCTAAATTCACAGTAAAGTAGTGTATAGGGCACGGGAAAAGCCACATTATAAGAATAACAGGCATCTGGTCAGGACAATAACAGGATGGAGACGTTAAAATACTGAAATAGAAATGGAAAACGATGTGTGCTAAAGGTAATTAATGTTTCAACGAAAACAAGGTAAATTCTGAGGGATTGGATGGCAGTTATAATATTGCCAATTTATAAAAATCTGGTGTGATACACGCACACAACTTCATTTTACAGTGATCTTATAATTAGCCAAAAATTTGATTTTTAATTTGTAAAAAATTTTCAAACATTACAAATCCTGCAAAAACGGTACAAAATAGAGCGTTAGTTGAAGAGATAAATTTTCTCTAAAATTTTAAGCTGAATTCAAAAATGTAATAATATACCGAGTGTTCTATTTAAAATAGGAGTTAATAAAAAAAATAGAAAAAACCAAAAGAAACCCATTTTAGAAATATTCAACTGGAAAATCACCTATCTCACATATACACATTCAAAATGTAATAAAAATGTGAAGTTTGAAAAAAATCGTTATAGCCGTTTTTAAGAAATCGAAAAAAACTGAAAAATCACAAGCGTAAACACCTACTTCCGGATATGCGATTTTCTTCAAAAAATTGCTGTAGCATCTAAATAGTACA
This sequence comes from Agriotes lineatus, assembly GCA_940337035.1. Taxonomy (NCBI): domain Eukaryota; kingdom Metazoa; phylum Arthropoda; class Insecta; order Coleoptera; family Elateridae; genus Agriotes; species Agriotes lineatus. The sequence goes on along the minus strand of OW679200.1, from coordinate 26,651,773 downwards.
CAAAACGTATATATGAAGTTTCAACGCCATACCTCTTTTCGTTTTTGAGATATTCTGTTCACAGACAGACACACAGACAGACAGACAGACCAATGAAAAAAATATGTTTTTTGGGTTCAAGGGACTCTAAAACGTAAAGATCTGTTGAAAAATCAATTTCGAATTTTTGGGGTAAATCGAATATGTACTTTCTTTATCGTAAAAGGAAGTAAAAAAGGGATAAGAAAAAGTGTTCTAACTACAGAGCAATATCGATATTCATTGTTCCTTCTAAAGTGTATGAAATATGATTGGAAGAAAGACTAAAATTAGCAGTAGAAGCAGATTTAGACGATAACCAATGCTGATTCAGACCAAATAGAGAAATCATGAACCACAACTTTAGTTTGCGACAAATGATTGAGAAACATTGCATATATCACCAAAAGTTATATATGCTTTGTGGATCTTGAAATAGCCTTTGATAGTGCCCCAAGAAATATAACATTGAATATTTTGTGACTGAAAAGAGGGCAGAATAACTTAAGGAAGGAAATCAAAAGTATATATGCAAATTGTGAATGACTAGAAATTTTGTGCAGACATAACAGAAGCAGTAAGCAATTTATTATGGTGCGAGGATGGGTAAGTACTGTGTCCATCTTACTGATGAACGAAATAGCGAAGAAATGTTGAACGGGACTAAAAGAGTCTTTTAAATGAAGTATCAGTCCAAGAAAAAATCTGTAAAGGGCTGCCCTCGCAAGTGGACATTGTGACACTAAATAAAGTCAAAGGAAAGTAGGTGTAAAAATATCTTCACGTTTCTAATAATACTGAAAAAATAGAAGAAAACACTTGGAAATGCAAATTACAGCATGTTTTAGATAAAAACAGATTACCGGCGATCGAATTCGAACGGTAGCGGCTGCGAATGCGATTCTAACGTTTGGCAATCGCCCGTTCCCTACATGCGCCATGGAGCACTCCTCGAGTACTTGCCTCGCGGCTGCCTTAAATAGAACGCATTTTTCGTTGGGCCAGCTTTTTCTCTGCTTTACAGCATTTACGCTGTATTTGTTGGGTTTCATTTTAGTCAAGGGTAAAGCCTGAACTATGTTCAAATTGT